>QTSX02005687.1:0-512834 GCA_014839935.2 Entomophthora muscae | reverse complement strand
AAAAAGGGTTTTAGCAAAAAATACAGCTAATAGAAATAAGATTTATTTCTATTATTTGTATATTTTACACTATTAAACTTTTCTTCAGTAAACTAAGCATTATACTAATGTTCAAAAAACATAAGTTTATGACTTAAATGATACCAAACAAGTTAAAAGGCTTTGAAATGCTTAAGCTGGCGCCTTGGCTTAATCTAACAAATAATGACCCAAATGTCCCCTTCTTGACCTTTTTCCTTCTATTCTTGGCAGCGGCTTTTCCTTGCTCACCAAAATTGTCAAACACAATCAATAACTTGTAGTACAAGACAAACATGATGTCATCTGTTAGACTAGTCAGGCATCAGACCAGGGTTGATTCAATGGCAGTATCATACAGGGAATCCTCAGCGCCATCCCATTGGTTGCCGGAAAAATTGGTAAGAACCCATATGGAAGCCACCTTCCCATACATCCAGAGCTGCACCATGCACTTGGAGACCCATATGTTATGGTGCGCAAGCTGCTTCTGGGCCTGGGTCAATGGAAGCTTGGGATCCCGCTTGAGGAAGTCAAGCATGATTGTGTATGCCTCAGATATTTGTAACTTGGGGGCCTTCTTGGGCTTCTTGGCTGTCCCAATCAGATTCCCCCTGTTCATCAGGTTGTTGAATTCCCGCATGACAGTAGCTTGGGTAAATTGCAACTGGGCGGCAATCTGTTCCCAGGACAGACCCTGTAGATTCAGTGCCACAATTTCCTGAAGAATTTGAGCGGTGATGATTTGTTGCTTGGGGTGCTGGGCCGCAGGAGCTGAAGCCTGATTAGCTGTAGGGGGGCAGGTTGGGTGGTGGCAGAAAGTTGTTCTAAATCAAGGTTACCATCCTGATTGGTTGGTTGCGGGCAGTTTGTGTGGGGGTGGGCATGGGTTCAGGGGCAGAGCTAGACACTGCGTGACTACTGAACAAGTCAAAGCCATAGGGATTGGTGGTCAGGTACAGGTCAGCCTCCTCGTTACCTGCCTCAAAGGCTTGGATGTAAACAGGTGCCTCCACGTTCTGAGCTTTGCCTCCATTGAAGCTGGCTTGGCTGCTGTTGGCTTGGCTGCTGGCGTCGTCAAAGATATTGCTAGTAAAAACCATTGTAAAAAAACCTAGGATAAAATCACTAAAAGTAGAAATTTTAAAATTTAATGATTTATTTTTATTGTAATCTTGAGTCCATATTTGGAAGGTTCTCAAAACCATTTCATACAAATCTGAGGCCATAAAAAATGAATAAAATGCCTCTATTCCTAAATTGGATAGCTGTTGATTGGTTGTTAAAGTGTTATATTTCTATTTTAGGCTGCTCACACTACACATCTTGTGTGAGTTCATTCTGTTTTGTGCTTGTGGAATCTTGCTTCTAGATTGCTCTAATTTTGTTTCATTTTAGTCCTTCTGTTGGTGCCTTGTATGAACCCTGATTTGATTATAATATACTTCAGAATAGCATCCATTCATCTCACTTGTTGTGTCAGTTCATTTTGTTTGTGGTTTGAACTATACCACTTGATGTTTGATATAATTTTATATGATGGGCTAGTGAAATTTTGTTTTTTGTTTGACAGTTCATTTTGTTTGTGGTTTGAACTATACCACTTGATGTTTGATATAATTTTATATGATGGGCTAGTGAAATTTTGTTTTTTGTTTGACAGTTCATTTATTAACTGAAATTTTAGAAATTAATTGAATCCTGAATCTTGAGCAACATGGATTTCTTTCAAATCTGAAATTGTTTTGTTTAAATCTGATGTATTTTTGGTTGTTGCCATAGCTTTTAAAACTACTGTAAAAAAATCCTGCTGCCTACCTGGTCCCCATGGAACCACCCTGACACTCAAACTGACCATCTCAACCCCACCCACTTCTGATGTCACTGACCAGAGTAGTCAATTTCTGGGAGTGCTTTATCTGGCGCTCACAGGGTTGATTGATTCTGACTTACCAGTGGCTGGGAAGGACCTTTTCTACCTGGTAAAGTTAGGTCTCATCATCTGGTGGGCCATGCCAGTACCTGCTTTGACTCCTCCCTCACCTGCTGGAGCTCTATGGTACTCCTGATATCCTGACAACCATAGGGTTGTCCTGACTTTCTTTGTATCTTCTCCAGCTGGTGGGGAGTGTCATATGCTGGGTCCTTTTCTTTGAAGGATTTTTTTCTTTGAGTTATGTAGGTGTGAATAACCTACCTGTGTTACTACTGTCAAGTATATACTTCTTAGAAGTATATAAAACAAAATAAAGGGGAAATTAAGAAGAGAATGATATACTAGTTTTAAAAGCTATGGCAACAAGCAAAAATACTTTGGATTTAAACAAAAAAACTCAAATGTAAACAAAATTAAAAGTAATAAATTTATATTGATTTAGAATAGATTTATTTATTTTTAATTTTTGTTTACATCTGAGTTTTTTTTATTTAAATCCAAAGTATTTTTGCTTGTTGTCATAACTTTTAAAACTACTGTACTTTATTATTAAGAATATTAAGGATTATATAATACAGTAGTTTTTAAACCTGTTGAGATAAACTTATATTATTCAGTTTAGAATGCATGAACTCAGTCTAAAAACAAAATCAAAGCGGACCCAAATCTATTGTAATTTAATATAAATTCCTTGATTTTTGATTTTGTTTTTAGAATGAGTTCATGCGTTCTAAACTGAATAATATAAGTTTATCTCAACAGGTTTGAAAACTACTGTATTATGGGAAGCCTCATGCTGTCCATGTATGTCATGACATTCATGTGGTTTGTTCAGGTAATGTTCCACTTAAGACTCAAAAGGTTTGATCCCCGTATTAGATGAGTGATTGATAAGAGTGCCACCAATTTAATGATTAATCAAGGAATCACTCGGGAAATTACTTTCCTGAGAGAGAGCAATCAAAGATGCTGCAACATAATAAAAACTTAAATTTCAACTATAATCTAAAGTATGTTTTACACAATAAATCAGTGTACTATGAATTTTGAGTTTGCACTCTATTGCTTCACTTAGTAAATTTCTTAGTGATCAGGTAAAAATTATCTCTGTCATTATTTTATTTCTCTATAATAAGAATAACTATAGATATTATCAGATGGTTTACTAGTTGATTTCAAACATATTTGATTGATTTTAGCTTATTTGGCTGATTATGATATGTTTTTGAAGTTTTTATCTTTAAATAGTATAAAAATTAATCTAAATTATTTTTTAAACATTTTAGCTTTTAATATCAAATGTTAAATTGAAGATAATTATACATTTCGATTTTAGGTACTTGCTCCTTGACTTTGGTCTGCTGAGGTTTGATTTTAGTGGTAGGATTTTATTTTTAAAGCTTTGCTATGAGGCTGGCCATGGGGTTTGGAATTAGTAAAGTGTAGTGATATGTTATAGCTTTTAAAATGAAGCACTTCATAAGAATTTATCAGTTATAATTCATTTAAAATTTTAATTAAACCTAACAACAATCAAGGGATTATAAAAAAATAGGAAATGAGTTATCTTCTCAACTTTGGAATAAAGCCACTAATATACCTTTTTACTGATGACGAAATTTAAAATGTAAAGGATTGCCTAGATTTTTATTTATGCAGGTTCGATTTAGCTATTTTTGATTTGTACTAGTTCGCTTCATTGGGCGTATCAAACAGCTATGATTGGATAACTCTTCGCTCTGATGTGTTTGAAGTGTATTCTAACCCCATCACTAATGCATCAATGGTAGGGAGCGGGTGTGAAACTTTGGGGCAGACTCCAATATAACAAGCTTTGGTGACTTGTATACAGTCCCCAGTGAACTAATATTATGTACGTCACTGCTACAATGCAAATATCACTTCATGCAAACAGACGTCACAGGGGGTTTACCCGAATCCGATGAAAAAACAAGAGTCGATTACTTTATTATGTCTTTAAAACTGCTTTTCAAAAATAACCTTGTATTTAAGAAAGCATTTGCAACAGGCAGAACCTTTCACTTCACTACATGTTATAAGATTAAAATGTCACAATTTTCGGATACTCGCGGGAAACCCCTTAGTGGTGTTGATAATGAACAGAATACAAATGTTTTCACTGCATTCGCCCCACAAAAGGCATCTTCTAATGAGCTTTTAAAAATTTGTAGGGAAAACCGAAGCCTAGATATCATCTACGAAAAATACAAGGCGAATCATAATATCCATGCTCTGTGTTCGCTTTATGGACTTGGAGGTAGCTAGAAGCCAAAAACTTTTCTAAACCTGCTTAGCGCCCCCATCATATCTGCAAAGATATTTCCAAGATCTCCAAAAAACATCTTGAGCCAATCTCTGAGGCGAAATATGTTGTGACTGACAAAAATTGGCAGGAGTTTATAGGGAGGCCTGAGTAAGAAAAATGGAGTTCCTTCTTTAATTTTAGCTCGTATGCTTCTTATCTCAAATATTTTGATCAGCAAGTTTCTGAACAAGGTCACATTGCTACACTCAAGAAATATCTGCCACAGTTGATCCCTGGGTTAGCTGGTGCTGCCCTGCATCCTCTAATTCACCTGGGGTATTCAGTTGAATTTAATCTACCACTTGCTGCTGCAGAAGGGTTGGCTTATGCTTGTAGCAGCTATTATGCACCTGGTGAGGCTATCGATGAGGTTGTAGCTAAAGAATCAGCTAAAGATTCTTGCCTTCAACTAATCACTCAGTTCCCGTTTGAGAAGTCCAAGTACGAAAATGAAGGGAAGAAGGGAAGTGCTCTTTTAACTAAAATGGGAGGATTTATTAAGAAGCATGGAGTCGATCTTGTCAATCTGTGTAGCGATTGGGCTTGTACTGTCGACAATGTATCGGAAAAGACTCAAGATCTAACTTTGGGCACTGTAAAAATATTTGACGGCTCTTATCGCCAGGGAACCATGGACTTCTTTCTAGTTCATGCCCTCACTGGGAATCACAGTGTTTGTGCTCTTATGGAAATTTTAGACGCCAAAGATCAAGTCCGGCTCTTAAATTTGAATTTCATGGCGCTTACAATCTTGTATGCAGTCCAGGGGGTTCCCTCTATTCATATTGATAGTAGCAACAATATGGTTTACGAAGGGCTTTCTACTTCCTGGGAAGAGTTGGCTGCTAGGGCTTCCGAGAGTGATGATTCTCATGTTATTAAGGCAGTTCGTAATCTTCACCAGTCTGAGGTTAAGTATGGTAAAATGCATGGCATTTTCCATCGTCCAGCAGCCCGCTGCATTAAAGACGTTCTAAAGAATGGTTGGTGCTTTATGGGCATTGGATTCTTACCTGACAACTAGTGATTTTACTATTCAACAATTAAAATAAGTATATCCCAAAAGAATCAAGCTTCTAAATCTTTTTTCTCTTTGTTTTAACTAAGCTAATTAGTTTTTTTTCAAAAAGTGGTTCAATGAAAATTTGTAAATTACCCAGAAGATTCATTTCAAATTAGTTTTACTTGACCATCTAGAGGCTATAATACTGCTTTTGGTACCATCTAATTTATATTCTAATTTAGATCACCAGCCCCCATAAAAGGTTGAAAGGCAATGTATTTGATGGATTCAAATTATAAGCCTGTTTCTATTTATAAAAAAGGATCTTGTAGTTAAAACTATGATTCTGCTTAAAGCATCCAACAAATCTCTCAGCTGGTTAAAGATCGGCAGCAAGGAGTAAGACTATCCCAAAAATAATACCATGTGCTTTTATTAAATAATCACATCTTGTGATTCAAGCAAACAAGGCATGTTGTTCACAGCAGCAGTTGGCATTTACGCTGTCTGCATGTCAACTGTTAAAATTAATTTTATACCCAGGTTGACACATTAGGAAAGTCTAGATAAAGTTTATTATCATATAGCCTACTGGAAGTCGACACTTTTTTAACAAGCAAAAAACCAAATGCTAAACATTTTATCTAGTAAAAATTAAGCTCCAAATAGTTTTCTGGGGCAATATGAGGGATTATATAGTTGTTGTGAATTATTTTAAAAGGAACAAGATTGTGTAGATCAATCATTTGGATTTTAAAAGGGGGCTGCCTGTTTCTACTAGTGAGTGAAGTGCTAAATTTAGTTACTGCTGGGATAAGATCAACATTAGTTCTTGTTTCCTGTTTTGATCATTTGAGTAGACTTCCAAATTTAGCTTTAAATGCTGGAATAGTCAAGCTGAGTGATACAGGGTCCCTTGTGCAGAAACTTTGCTAGGGGGTCAACCCACAGTTTTGAAACTTTGTGTCAGGAAGCCAGGCATAGGTAGAGGCATTGGCTGACTTGGGACGGGGTACCACTGGGCCAGTGGGTAATGCCCACCATAGGATGGGTGCTAACTTGATAACATAAGATAGGGACCGCCCAATTAATGATCAAGGGCCAGAGTTGGACATCATGGAGTCCACCAAGCCTGTCAGAGTAATGTAGAGTACTCCAAACAGCTGGGTGAATGAGGTCTCGGCTGCAGCAGGTTCCATTGGGCGGTCTGGTCGTGGAGTCAGAGGCGGGGTCATTGAAACCAGGTGCCTGTCAGGAATATTCCTGACACTTATAGTTGTGTAATCAATAAACTGTCACCCCCCGCCACCGAGCAGACGTCCACCGTCAACATGCAGACATCCACTGTCACTGAGCAGATGTCTGCCACCAACGTGTAGACATCTGCCGCCATAAAGCAGATACACACTGCCACCATGCAGAAGCTTGCCACAACCAAGCAATCACCTGCTGTCAACATACAGGCACCCATTGCCACCAAGAAGACGTCCACTGCCACCGCGCGGGCCCCCGCTGCCACCATGCAGAAGCCTGTCACAACCAAGCTGTCGCCCGCCGTCAACGTGCAGGCACCTGCCGCCACCGCGCAGGCCCCGCTGCCAAGCAGATACACACCGCCACCACCAAGCTGTTGCCTGCTGCCAACACGCAGACACTCACTGCCATTAAGCAGATCCCCACTGCCACTGCACAGGCGCCCACCACTCTTGCCAGCCCCACCTGCAAGCCATTCTCAAACCAGGCACCCATGGGCCAGCCTGCCACCTGCCAGCCTTTGTCCTCACATGCCAGCAGGCTAGTCTCCATCCACTCCTTTGGGAAATAGCCAGATCGGGAAATCAGGAAAGGCAATTTCCCCAAAGCCAAACTTGGGATGAACTGCTGCCCAATTTGGGAGCCTACCAAATGGGGAATGGACTGACAGGCTATCCAACAATGAAAATCATGCACCAAATTCAGTAAATGAATTTGGATGAATGAAGAAGACCAAACTTGCACTATGCCAATGCAAACTTGGATCCAGCCAAACCTTCTCAATTGCCAGCCACCCAAGCCAATCCAGAAAAGGGAATAACAGATGCAACTCAGACTCTTGGTTTCCCAATGCTATGCCTTCCAATAATCATGCCTTGCAGGTCCACTAGTAATAATAAAGACAGACACCTCAATGATAGTTTGTGCTATCATTGAGTGAATATCCTCCTCAATATTATCACATTAATCAATCCTTTACCCAGGCTAAGCAAGTAACCTTACTAAACCCATTACCCCTCCCCAAGTCAGAAGATGAACTACATAATCTTCACAGCTGTCTTAACAGCTTATCTTGGGATAGGGGGCCACCAGCCAACCAATGCTCAGTTTGGTCCTGAACTACAGGAACCAAAAGGGATATTGTACAATGAGCCAGCTCATCACAACTCAATGGTTTTGAATCTCTGGACACCTCTGGTGGCATCTTGCCCAACTCCCAACTTGGTTACTTATGTGATCCCCGCAGCTACGCTACTGTACCTTGCTGTCAGCCTTAGACAATGCAACATCCTTGCCAAAGCCTTCTGTCAGACAGTAAACTTCTATCCAATTGTCTATGCCTTGAATGACTTTGAACCACCTAACCTGCCATCTTATGTTACTAAAGTTTTACCCTCAATACTTGGGTTTTACAGTGGCAGGTAGATAATTGTACTTGTCTTTGAACAATCTTGCAGCCTCACATACCAATTTCCTTCACAACTTATAGTTTCAGTCTCTCTAGTCCTTGCCAAGAGGTTGGCAATTAATATGTTCTCCAAGTTGAACTCAGAGTAGGTGGTATTTGGGGGGGGGTGTTTGGTGAAATGCACTGGTCTGAAGAGTGCTCCAGGGGGACAGTATAGCGCTGGTAGTGGGTCAGTGGGTTAGTTTCTAGAGCAGGTGGGCGCCTTGTTGTCTACTTGAATAGAGTTGAAATGAGATATTACTAAAACTAAATAGGTTATAAGTTGCTGGAACCAGAGGTTCATAAATCTTTATTATCAAAAATCACAATATGATCATCCTTATACCACCAGGGTATTTATACCATATGATTTTGCTTCTTTGATTTTTCCGGACTTCAGGTCCATGAGCATTTTGTCAGCAGGGCGTGAACCTTGGGACAGGGTTTCAGGGGCAATGGATCCTGGTTGGACCAACTCTGGCAAACAGAAGTGGTAATGCTTTTTCCTGCCACTTCTGTTTATTACATCACCTGAGCCAGCCAATTGTGTTTCTAATTCTGGACAGGGGACTGGCAGCAGCTGGTGCTCATTGGCAGGGCCAATATTAGGCCTTGTTTTAACCTCCTTTAGGAAAGCCACAACTTCTGTGTATACCTGGGTCCTTAGTGGCACAAAGCTGGCAGCAATTTAATGATCATTTGGGGAATCTCTCTTAACAAGCTGGTGAGTTGCAGAGTAATTCAACAACTCAAGTCTGTGATTCAAAGAGTTGACAAGCCCCTGTCTATCCTGGTTGACACAAGTCATCTTCAGGGTTCCAGGGTTTGATTATGTAAGTTTCAATAAAAGTATTGAAATTTTAGTCTTGATACCTGGCAGGCTGGCGGGTCTCTGTCCATACTGGTTGGCACCAGGAATCTTTTGAGGCCCAGGGGTTGACTCAACTGGTGGGCTGGCAGGTTTCTTTCCATCCTGGTTGGGGAAAGTCATCCCCAAAGGGCCAGGGTTTGATTCCAGGGCTTTCAATGCAAGTATTGACATGTCATTATTGACACTTTGACTCTTAATGATAGTTTGTACTTGGATTGGCTTTTATACTGAATGAATAGTATTATTTAGCCAGATACTTTCACTGAAGGCCCCAATTTTCCTGTTGCAGAGACCAAAGTTGATATTAAGGTCCATCTGTTACACAATCATCACTACCAGGTTAGTGTTCCAGGCTCAACCACAAGTACTATCCTCTCTCTTCTCCTCTAAGTAGATTTATTAAACCTTGGGGTATACCTTCTGCCCCTCACTCTTCTGATAAAATGAGCAAGGACCAGGTATCCATGTCTGCTCCCTCATAAATATATACTATAAAATATCATTATTGCTATAATTCATCTGTACTATGGTATGTACCATAAGTACTCTACCCAATATTATCACTGATGTCAAGTATATACTTCTTGGAAGTATAATAAACAAGATAAAGGGGAAAATTAAGAAGAGAATGATAATTTATTGGATATGGATATAGGATAATATATAGCATCAAGGGAAGCCACATACTGTCCATGTACATCATGTAAGTCATGAGGATTATCCAAGTAATGTTTTTCTTAAGTCACAAGGCTTATTTAAATTGTGTTCCGCTTAGGATCCTGAATGTTTAATTCCTGTGATAGATGGCTGAATGATAGTAGTGCCACCAACTTAATGATTAGTTGGGGAATCATTTGGCAAGTCACTTGGGGAATTAATTACCCAAGAGGGAGTAATCAAAGATGTTGCAACATCTCCCCCTGGGGCATTGAAAGGTGGAACCTTAGGAATTTTCTTTAAGGTGTTGGGGATATGGGCTTGGTATTGATCTAGTTTGGTGTTGGGAACATGAAGTCAGGAATTACATTGTGAGGTTCTTGCTTTTCATAGGCAGAGCTGATCATGATGCATGCGCTTTAATTTGGTTTGAGCGCCAATTCCCTTGATGAGGTAGGTATTATTGGGCTTGGCCTCCATGACAATCCCTGGTTCTTGTAACCCTGGGTTCAACTTAAGTTGATTGTGCTTACAAACTAAATTTTGTCCCTAAATTGGAATCTTTCTTGTTGGAGGGGAATTGCCTCTCTCTCAAATATTTTCTTTTCCATGTCTTTTTGGTCCTCTATAGCACGTTGTACATCAGGAGTGCTGTCATTTGGTACTTTATTAGGTAGGGGTAAATGTGATCCTGCAGCAGTACTAAAAAAGGCAGGCTTTTTCCATAGACAAGTTAATAAGAGCTTTTGCCTGTGTTACAATTAACTTGTGTTCTGCATACCATTAGTGCAGTTGGTAACATATCAACCCAGGCTTTTGGATTGTTAGCATATAACTTACTGAAGGCTTCTACTAGTGAGCCGTTTAGTTGTTATACTCTTCCATTTGCTTGTGGGTGATAGGGGCTGGCTGTGATGTGCTTTATTTCATTCTTGGCAAGGTATATATTGGTGTCAATGGCTTTAAATTTGGTTCCTCTATCTGTAATTAGGAGGTCATGTTTCCTAAACTTATCTATGATTTCTTTCCAATAAATCTTCTTGCATCATTACCTTTAAGTTCTTTTGTAGTCCAGGCTACAGGCCACCTGGTTGCATAGTTGATAGCTGTTATAATGTACTTTTTGCCTTTGTTATTGCCAGGCATTAGTCCCACAATATCCAGTGACCACACCTTGAAGGGTTGTGTGATTGACACTGGTAGTACTGACTTGGGTGGTGCCTTGGTTTGGGCGTACTTCTCACAGACCTCACATTGCTCCAGTACTTCCTTGATATCATCTAGCATGTTGGGCCGCCAGTAGTGTGTCTTGAGGTATTCATGCAAGTTCCTGCTACGGGTGTGTCCCAGATCTCTGTGATGCCAGAGGATTGTGTCAATCTTTGTCAGGAATATTCCTGACAACACCTTGTATCAATATAAATCTTTTGGGCGCAATCAGGCTCAAAGAGCAAAATAAAAAATTGCAGCAGTTCCCCCTGATTGGGGAAACTGCCGCAAAACACCTGGCAGAAGAAACAAAGATTAAAAAATTAAATTTTGGGAAAAACAGGTTTTATACCCCAGCTGCAGACCGCGCGGCTGGCCACAAGCCTGCCAGAGGGAGACAGCGCACCCCCCCACAGCAGGACTGTCCACCCCTGCCAAATAGGGAAACCACCCAATTGAGAATCCCCAAAAGACAATTTCCCAAAACCCAAAAATGGGGGGAACTGCTGCCCAAATTTTGAACCTACCAAATTTGGAGGGGGTTTACAAGATGCCCAGCATGACAATTAATGCATCAACTGCAGAAGTTGAATATGATTGCATGAAAGTACCTGAAGAAGCTCCAAAGTCATGCAATACCATGATTAACAATTCATTGCCTGCTAATCCATTCCCATCCTACTCCCAAAAAGAAATTCCAGACAACATCAAGTTTTGGGGTTCCCTGTCTAATGTTTTGTACTATTCATACCCGACAAGGATGATAGTATATAATAAAGCCAAATCACTTGATGATAGTTTGTGCTATCATTGGGTGAAATTACCCCTCAATAGTATCACATAAATCAACCAAAAATTACCCTACAAGAAGTTAAACAAGACACTAAGCTTTGTCTGCCCTTTCCCAGGACCAGAAGATGAATCACCTAATCTTCTCAGCTGTCCTCACAGCATGCCTAGGGATTGGGGGCCACCAACATAATCAACAGCATGGGCCATTCAACAATCCATCTGGCAAGTACTACTACAAGGAGAAGGAGAAGGCGCAGTCCAACTCCTTCAAGCGGTACTCCTGGCCCACGCTGGTATTGCCCCATTCCACCCAGTCTGTAGCTATATACACCTGTGTATACTACATACTTATGTATTTTGCCAGTAATTTTGGGCGTTATAACGTACGCGCTAAAGTCTTTTGATTGATGATGATGGTCTCTCCAATTATGACAGCGCTCACAGGCTTCCAAGTTGCCAACTTGGTCCCTTATTTTGCTAGAATACCTCCCCAATTGTTGGGTCTTTACAATATTCTATATTGATGGGACGTAGGGTAAGGTGTCACCACTTGGAAGTATTAAGTGTAATGTGTCATATACATTTTTAAACAGGTGTTTGTTATTGAGGACCTTCTCTTGGATTTCCATTGGTGTACCAGGTTGGAACCCTTCTTGGAGATTTAACATGATTAACATGGGCCAATTGGGGTCCCCATTGGTGCGTAGACATGTTTATTGTATAGCCTTGATAGGATGTCTTCAGTAAGAATTTCCTTGCCTGGCTTGTATTCAATTTACATGGGGTACCTTTGTATAAGGCTCATCCACTCTGCTTGTCTTCTTGATAGGTATTGTTGTGTTTTGAAAAATATCAATGATTTGTGGTTGGCTATCACTTTGAATATTTGTGCCCCTTCCAGGTAACTCCACCACTTCATGAGGCAGTATACAATAGCCACCAGCTCTTTGTCATGTATTGGATATCTTTGTTCATCATCAGACACTTTCCTTGATTTATATGCTACAGGGAGGAAGTCCTTTTCTTCAGTTTGAATTTGGAGTAATCCTCCTACAGAGTAATTGAATGTGTCAGTTTCTAGCTCATATACTCCCTTACAATTTGGATATTGGAGGATATGGGTGATAATCATGCACTCTTTTAGTTTAAGATTGTTGGTCTCTCATCAGTGTCCACACAAATTTGGTTGTCTTGCCTGTGATTGTGGACAGGGGGGCAGTCTGAGCACCCCAATCAGGAATAAATATCCTAACGTAGGCTACCATACCCTGGAAGGTTCAAAGCTTTCTTTTATTTCTTGGTATTGGCATTTTGGTTATGACATGTATCTTCTATGGGTCTGGTTTGATTCCATCCTTAATGTTAATGTGACCCATGAATGGAAGTTCAGAAAAGAAAAAGTTGCACTTGGAGGGTTTAGCAACAAGTTGGTTTTCTTTTAGGGTGCAGAGGACCAGACAAACCTCTTCCCAGTGTTATGTTACCAGTGGACTTTATATGATTATGTTGTCTAGGTAGATTATTGCTCTTTTTCCAATGTGTTCCTTGAAGACCTTGTTCATGAAGGTCACAAAGGTACTGGGAGCATTTTTCATACCAAAATTGAGGACAACATATTCAAAAGACCTACATTTGGTTCTGAATGCAGTCTTTGGGATATCTTCTGGTTTCACACAGATTTGATAATATCCTGCCATCAAATCAATTTTTGTGAAGACTTGGGACCCCCCAGGGCGTCAAAAAGATTGTTGATCAGGGACAGGGGATACCTGTTCTTAATTGTGACCTTGTTGAGCGCCCGGCAGTCTGTGTGTGTGGTTCCTGGTTGCCAGTCCCCAAAATATGTCCTGGCTCATAGCCAGGGACCAGCTTGGAGGAGTCATCATTTCCTAGTAGTGGGAGGTGGCTTTCTAGAAGTTTATACTTAGCCTGCATGACTGAAAACCCTTCCAGTACTTTTCCAATTACTAGGTGGTCATTCCCACCATGTATCTGTACTTCAGCTGGCGCCAACCCCTCTGTGGGCCTGTACTAGTCTTTCAACAACCTATTAAACTCATTTCCTATGAAATACCTTCCCCTATCTGTCATCTCAAGATTCCTAGTTAATCTCTCCCACTCCTCCTGGGAATAATTACTGGTGGCAAATCTTCTACAACTTTGTTGATAGGTATCTTCCTCCCCTTGAATAGGGTAAAAGATATGGGGTAGCTCACTCATAGGGATTGTATTTTGATCACTGGAAAATTTAGGCAGGGGTCAAAATAGGCTTTCATTTACTCTCATAAGAAAGCTCCCCTTATAAACCTTCTGATATATTGCCTGGGTATAGGAAACAATATGGTTTGCCAATACTTGGAGTCCTCCAACAATCTCTTGCACTCCTTGTGCTTGGTCTTAGGCTCCTGCGCTTTTCTTCAGCTCCAGTTCCTTATCCTCAGCTCTTGCTTCTTTATCTTAGGCTTCTGCACCTTTGCCTTGGTGTGGGGTTCCTGGTCACCAGTCCCCAAAGTGTGTCCTGGGTCATAGCCAGGGACAGGCTTGGAGGAGTTGTCATTCTCCAACAGTGATGAGTGGTTGGTTAGGAGCTTATACTTGGCCTGCATAAGAGTAAACTCTTCCAGTATCTTCCCAATCACCAGGCAAGAGTCTCTACCATACACTTGTACTTCAGCAGGCGCCAGCCCTTCTGTAGGCCAATACCAATCCTGTAATAGTCTAGCAAACACTCCCCTAATAAACTCCCTTCCTCTATCTGTCATTTCAAGATGCCTAGTCACCTTTTCCCACTCTTCCTGGGCAGACTTACTAGAGGCAAACTTTCTGCAACCTAGGGAATAGGATTCCTTGTCCACTGGGCTAGGGTAGAAAATGTGGGGTAATTGACTCATAGGGCTTATATTCTTTTATCACAGGAAATTTGGGTAGGGGTTTTAATAGGCTTTTTATTCACGGTCAGAAGGAAGATCCCCTTAGAAACCTTCTGATATATGGCCTTGGTATAGGGAACAATGAGGGTTTGTGCCAGAACTTGGAGTCCTTCAACAATCTCTTGGACTCCTTGTACTTGGTCTTTGGCTTCTGTTCCTTTGTCTTGGGCTCCTGCACTTCAGTCTTGTGCTCCTGCACCTTGGTCTTGGGCTCCTGCGGTCTGTTCCAGCTCTGGCTTCCTACTCTTGGTCTCTGGCTCTTTCTGTAGCTTTTGTGGCCTTTGTAATCCACCTTATCCTGTCCCTGAAGAGTCTCAGATATCTCTCCCTTTTATAGCCCCTGGTTTCAGACCAAAAGCCTCTCTTAGAACTCTGGTCTTCAAAAGCTTAAACTATCCAGTTTTTTTCCTTCTATAATATATTAAACTTTAAAATTTACAGCAGCCAATGAAAGCCCTGAATTTTCTGCTTCTGCTCCTCATTTTTTAGGCTTTAACTCTCAAGTTAAAGCCCTTAAAACACTGATCAAATAGACTCCAGCTTCCAGCCAATCATACGCCTCAATTCAATGGTTTTGCCAAAAAGTTTTCCCTGGATTACTTGCTCTTGATTCTGGTTCAAACCCGAGGCTATCTTGCTCCGGGTAAACAACTGCTCTGTGTTTTGAACAGTTTTGCCGTGATTCCTGTCACGTTTCCCCGGCAAATCTCAAGCGCTTCCACATATGTTTTACTTAGGCAAATTTCAACCCCTTAATTTTACAACGTTTCTCTGTGTTTCTCCGTGTTTTTCTCAGTGTTGCGCAACTTTGAACCTGCTTGTTGCTTGCCCTCTTGCCTCTCCTAGTTGTCCTTGGCAAAATTTTCTCTTTTGCCCTTACAGTTTCTCTGTTTTATTTCTGGCCTCTTTCTAGCTCCCTTCCGACTCAATTATCTTCTTTAAATAAATTTATAGTTCTAACAAACTGTATGTTATTTTTCCTCCTCTTTCTTTTTCATTATATGATATTACATCCTTTTTAATCATAATCAGGCAGTATTTAATTATTATTTAACTGCTTCTTTTTATCCATTTTCCTCTCAAAAGACACTATAATCAGCTCTTTCAGCCTCTGTATCCAGTCTGACTAGTTCCTTAAGGTTATCTACGGGTCCTGCACTCACATCCTCTCAGCTCTTCAGTCCTGCAACACAAAATTCTGGTCCTCTGGCCATCCTGCATTATGATCAGCTAGTCCTGCATCATAATCTTCTGGTCCTTCAGCTTATCCTCAACCAGTTCCTCAACAAATCCTCACTAGGAACCTCCTTAGTTCCCTCTGCACACTGAACCATATTGGTTCCCACAATTCAATATGAATCAACAGTCCATCAACTAGCCTTCACTGTGATCAAACAGTCCCTCTTGCTAGTCTTCTCTGTTAATTCCGTGAATCACCTTGGTTCTTTATCTCAGTCCCCGTTACCAGGACTTTTAGACTCAGGTATGAGTCTACATTGAACTGGCGTTTGACTGGGTCCTTGCAAGTGGCAATCCACTTAGGCCATTCAACCATAGATCAATGTCTATGTGTGGTCTTTACTCACCCAGGTGATTAAGTCTGGGCTTTCAGCCACAGAGTAATCAGCTCTACTTCCCAGAGGCCTGATCACACCAAGTTCTGCAGCTTGCTTCCCCAAGCAAATTGCCTTGGTGACACCTCTGAGCAAATCTATGCCCTCCAATGCTCACTTTGAGTTCCCCCCAAAGCTCTCATAGGGGCATAAACAAGTACACCCTACCAGTCTGTTAGGTAGGATGCTTGCTCACAGACCTCCTGTAAGCGTATTAGGGTACATAGAGCCCTCAGAGCTCTTCCCCTCCCTGGCAGTCTGCGTTATCTGCCAGGGGTCCAAAACCTACTCCCCCCCAGACAGACAAAGTTCCCTGCTTACTATCTCAGTCTTCACCCTTCCGCAGCCACAGTTCCCTGCAAGGTGAAGAACTATATCCCAAAGCAGCCAATTTCTTCTGCTGGGTGGAGGCAACATCTGCCTCTGGTAGTCCTTTGTTACCTACCAGCCAGGCCTTACTTACCATAGTAGTCCTTTGTTACCTACTAGGCTCACCCTACTTACCCCCAGTAGCCCTATGTTACCTACTAGCTTATAGCATCATCAGCTAACCACACATTGTCACTCTTCAGCATATTGTCTTTATTTGAAGCCAAATCAACCCTCGCCTGCAAAACAACACACATGTGGATCACCACACTTGGTCTTCAGCTCCTTTTTTAGTCCTTGTGGCCCTTGTAATCCACTTGATCCAGTCTCTGAAAAGCCTCAGATAGCTCCCCCTTTTATAGCTCCTTATTTCAGTCCCTTTTTTCTCTTAAAACTTTTTGTTTTCAAAGCTTAAACTATACATTTTCTTTTCTCTACAATATAGTAAATCTTTTATCTTACTTCAGCCAATTAAAAACCTGGTTTTCCTGCTTCTGCACCTCATTTTTAGGCTTTAACTCTTAAGTTAAAGCCCTTAAAACACTGATCAAATAAAATTCACTTGAAGCCAATAAAATGCCTTGATTCAACAGCTTTGCCAAACAGTTTACCCAAATGACTTGCTCTTGACTATGGTTTGAACCCAAAGCTGTCTTGCTCCAGATAAACAACTGCTCTGCATTTTGAACAGGTTTGCCGTAATTCCTGTCACGTTTCTCTGGCAAATCTTGAGCACTTTTGCCTATGTTTTACGTAGGGAATTGTCGTAAATTGTGCTGTTAATGACATTTTGATATGGCCTTTGAATATTGATATATGTGAAGATTTAGTTGGTTTTGCTTTCAATTTTGGGAATTCCTTGCCTTCCGCAAATGAGTCTGGCTCAATATCCACCCATTCTGGAATATCATACCTGTCCTTGACTGATCCTGGTATGACCTCATCCCAACATGACCCCTTCTGCCACTTTTTCTGACTAATGAGTGATCATTGACCCTTGTCTACTACTTAAGTAGAATCAATTCTCCTAATAAAGACAAGTTTATCCACATTTTCTTTAGCTTTAGTATTCTTCAAGCTTTTTCCTTTCCTTTTTGCCAAAAGGAATTACTCATTGTGTATTCCAGAAAATTAAGGTATGCGCCCTTAATTTTGCCCTGAAGGCTAACCCAAGGCTAGCTTTGAACCTCAAATATTTTGTTATAAAGATTTCCCACCGTGTCCTCCTGGGTGTCGTCCCCAGGAGCTAAACACAACAAAATGGTGCTCACTACAGGGGCTGCAAGCCCCTTGGTTACCCTGTTCCCACGCGCATTCTCTGGTCCTTCTCCCTTTGTTTCTGAAATACCCAAGCAACCTAAAGTTTCTAGTCCTCCTCTAGAAGAAGACATCACCAATGCCCCCTCAACTCCCATGGTACTGGTGCTGTCTCCCGGGCCTGTGTGGGCCCTCCTTCCAGCTTTCTCTCTCAACTATGAGCAAGCTTGTGCTGCTGCCTGCTCTCTCCTCCACTCAGGCACTATGGCAATGCACAATATCCCTGGTCTCTGTCCCAGGTACGCTTCCAAAGACTTGTACTCCTTCCTCTTGGACTTTGGTCTCCCCCTGTGCTGATGGAGTCTATGGATACAATTGGTGTGTTAGTCAACCAGTTTATCCAACCTGCCCTGGTTCACCATCAACTTACATTAGGATCCCAGAGCCTGCTTTTAAATGCTGTAGCCACCGCTGTCTCAAACAATCATGCTCAGAATATGGCATATCAAGAATGGTCCCACAGCCTCTTTGTGTGTATTTCAAATAATTAGCGCAACTCACTGGCTTCCAAGAAGTACCTAACCTCCTCATTGAATTCCCTTTGCTCCTAGCTCCCTGGATATATCAAGGATCAACTGTGAAAATCAGATGAGCATCAAGCAACATGGCGTGGAAGAATTGAGGCCTCTCTGCTGAAGCATCACCAGGACTTTGAGACTCTGGTTAGCAAACTTAACCAATTTTGAGAACATATTAATTCTCAGCTCAAATTGGTTGGGACTAATGTCAATACTTGGGGCTGCCATTTGCAGCATCAATATGGTCTAGATAAGGCTGCACTAGGCAACACTCTTTACCAAGCACAAACTTATGTGGGTGATAGAGTAGCATCCATTGAGGTGACTCCTCCTGCCCCTCCTGTTGAGGTCCTGTCTGACTTTAAAGCCAAGGTATGGGAAGCCATAGTGGAGCTCAAGGCTACCACTTGGCGTCAATCTGCTGTTCAAAACCCTCCTCCAATGAGCTCATGCCTGACCCTTGCATTGCTTCACTCACCAACCAAGTAACTACCTTGCAAGGAGAAATTGGGTACTTGAGACAACACCTCTCTAACCCTGATGATTTGTCTTCTGAATCTGAAAGTGAAGAGGAAGCTGAAGTTGCTAGTACTCCAGCTCATGACAATCATGGTTATTGCCCTGGCCTGGAAGGCCAACCCCGTATCAACTGTGCCCTTGCCCTGGATCAGCTAGCAGAAGTAACAAATGATAGGCAGGACACATTGGAGAGAGAGGTAAAAAGCCTCTCTTGTTTCACCAAGACAATGAATGAACAGGTCATCCCCTTGGTTGCTCAGACCACTTCCCTGACCACTCGCCTCATTGGGATTGCGGCACCCTATTGATGCAACAGATAATATTGATGAATTTGGAGCTGCTGCTGCCACCGCTAGAGATATTAGTGGACAGAACAGCTCTACCTTGGATACCCTAGAGGAAAGCTTTTGACTCCTCTGGGCTAGACAGCCTGATGCTGAATCTGAATTTGAAGGCAATCCCCACATTAACGTCCCCAACCCAGGTGACAACAGCCAATCCACCTCCTTGTCATTGACCCCAATTATAAGCCTTTGTTCAAACAGATATTTGACCCTAAAAACTCTACCATTGCTGACTTTCTGACAATTTACAAGACGGCAATGCGCAGGGCCACTGATGAACTTAAGAAGGAACATATTCTTACCTGCCTGCATCCCATGTGCCAAGAAGTTGTGATCCCCAAACTCCCTTCTATTGTCACTTGGGAGGACATGAAGCAACTCCTAATTAAAGAATTTGGAGGAGATCTCAGCTTGGAAGTCAAAAAAGATGTGTTTATGTATATTGCATTCAAGCCCAAAGAAGCATTGGCTGAGTTTGCTGACTGTTTCTACATTGAATGACAACAGTTGATCACCAGTTGTCAATTAACTCCCCAGGAAGTGTACAAAGCATGTTTAAACGCTTTTAAGGTGAATCAACTCCTATGTCTGCACGTCAAGGCTCACAAAGCTTCCCTTACTTCAATGAAGAGTATCAAGACCCTCTTTCAGGACATGCACTTGACCCATGGGGGTACTGTGGTGTGCAAAAATAAGGCCAACAATGCAGGAACTACCTCCTGCAATCTGTGCATTATGATCCTAGGCTCAAGTGGGCAGTCTAAGAGACAAGGATGTCATAGCTGTGGTCAAATAGGACATCACTCACGTACCTGCACCAACCCTTGGGTAGAGGGTTGCAACCCAAAGGAGCAGGCAGGAAAAGAGAGGTCAGCTTAGAGGCGGAGACACTCTCTGCTGACCTATCTCCTCCTGATCCCCCTTCTGATGAGGAATCTTCCCCCTTGGCTGGCCCAACTATCCTTCACTTGTTCCATAACCTCTCTAGTGATTCTGAACCTGAGGACTCTGACTGTGATGAGTCTGATGGTTATGGCTACTTGGTGCTGGCAGTCCCAGAGACAGTCTCTGTCCCTTACAAGCTATGTTCAGGGAAAACCACAACTACAACTTGCCCATATGCAAATGAAGCTAAGGCCTTAGTAGCTTGTCCTTACTTGGCTCAGGCCCATTTTCCCCCTGTCTTGGTAGATTCCTCTGAAGAGGCTGCTGAACTAGCACAAGCTTTCTTTTTATAATGTGACCGTATCTCTCCTCTTGCAGACTGTGTATAAGAAAATTCCTTCCTTACAATGCATGCTGACCAAATGGGAGAAAGAACTGGAGGCAGCTCAGGATGTGCTGGCTGTCTTACCCCCCTTTGGGAAAGATATTACCCGTGTGGAAGTATCAATCCAAAAGGTTAAGATCAAGGCTATCTTGGACACAGGCTCTCCAGTCAATGTGGTGGTGTACAAGTTAATGAAAAAACTTAAGCTGGCTCCCGACCTCAACTACACTCAATCATATGGTACAGCTGGCATGGCCCAAACTTGAGCCATTGGTGCTTACTCTGCCCTGCCAATGAGGTTTGGGAAGCTTCTTATTGCATCCCCTGTGGTTTTCCTTGAAAACAAAAGTTATGATCTCCTGGTTGGTACACAGTTCCTTTGATAATACAACAGGATTGTGAACCTTAGAGATGAGTACCTATTGCTCCTAGGGTATGAGATCCCTTTAATCTTTGAAGAACCCCACGTCTCCCGGGAAAACATCTTAATACTTGAGTGCTTGAGTACCTGACTGGTATCTTCTCACTCAAGTATAGGACTTATTCTTCTAATATGTGTTCCCCTCCTCTTTCCTGTCTTGCAGAGGAAGGTGTGCCTCTTCTTGCCCCCACAGCTATTACCACCCCTCCAGGCTCCCAAGTGATTATAGACTCCCAGATATCCTACAAACTTCCTGAAAAATCATTTCTGGAGCTATATTCACCTGATTTATTAAGACATAAAGAGCCTCGGTTATGCCCTGGGATTTTGGATCAAATGCAATGGAGCCTGTACAGCTGTTGTTTACTAACCTGACTGCCCTGCCTATGCAGGTGACCAAGGGCCAGGTTGTCAGGAATGGTCGCATATTAGGTTCAGAGCAATTGGCGTCCCTCTACCCCTTTAGAACATTTAGTGATTTCAACTTACCTGAAGGAGACCCTCAGGTTCTCTCCCTGTTCACTGCTGCAGACTTCTCACAACTGTCACCCATTCAACAAAAAGATGTTCTGGAACTACTAGACCAGTTTAAGGATATCTTTGCCTCTGGACCCACCAACTATGGTCTAGCAAAGGGGGTTATCCATCAGATAGATATGGGTGATGCCCCACCTTTTTGTGCCAAACCTTACTGCTGCAGCAGGGTAGAAGATGCTCGGGTCTCTAAGGAGCTTAAGCAGCTCTTGGACGCTGGACTACTAGCTCCCTCTCAGAGCCCTTGGGCCTCCCAATTGTTGATCCTCAAAAAGAAGGATGGAGGCCACCACATTGTGATGGATTACCGCTTCCTGAACTTGCTCACCAAAAAGGACTATTATCCTCTGCCTAGAATTGATGATGCTCTTAGAAGATTAGGGGGATTAAAGTTTTTCTCTGCTATGGATCCAGCCTCAGGATAATAGCAGGTCAACTTGTCTCCTGAAGATAGATAAAAGGCTTCATTTATCACTTCAGAATGTCTTTTTGAACCCACTTGTATGCCCCAAGGACTCTGTAATGCCCCTGCTATATTTCAACAGGCTATGGACTCCATCCTGCAAGATTTGAAGCTCTACTGCGCCCTTGTATACCTTAATGATATTACTGTGTTCAGCTCCACCTTTACCAACTATTTGGATCACCTCAAAGCTGTCTTCCTCAAAATTCAGGAGGAAGGCCTGAAACTCAATCCCTCTAAATGCTCCTTTTTCAAGGAGCAACTTGAATTTTTGGGCCATGAGATCACCCAAACTGGAATACGCCCTATGAATAGTAAGGTGGAAGCCATTAAAAATGCAGCCCCCCACAAGCTTACAAGAGGTCCAAGTGTTTCTTGGTATGATGGGGTACTATTGACAATTCATCCCTGATTTTGCTGAAATAAGTGAACCCCTTGTCCAGCTCCTTTGTAATGTACCCTTTGAGTGGACTGACAGCCAACAACAGTCTTTTGAAGCGCTGAAGGCCAAGCTCAAAGAGGCTCCTATCCTAGTCTACCCTGATTATGATAAAGAGTTTATCTTGTACACTGACACAAGCGGAGTAGCTGTGGGTGCCATCTTAGCCCAGCTTGACAATGAAGGCATAGACCAACCTATGGCCTACTCTTCACAAGTCCTAAAAAAGCACAAGAAGAACTACAGTGTCACAGAAAAGGAATGTCTTGCTGTTCTGCATGCAGTAAAACAGTTCAGATACTACATTTACAGGACTTACTTCACGGTAGTTACAGACCACTCTTCCCTAAAGTGACTGAAACAATTAAAGGAGCCTGAAGGTTGACTAGCGCGTTGGGCTCTGTGCTTACAAGGATATGATTTCACTTTAATACATTGCCCTGGAGCACAACATCAGAATGCTGATGGTTTGTCAAGGATGCCCATACTAGCTATCCATCCTGCTGACGCTGATTGTCTATACAAGTTGATTTGGTACCCTGACTCTTGGACCACTGAACCAGAAGACATTTATCTGGCACTGCAAGTCCTGTCAAAGAATACTGTGATTTGAGATAGGCAACTCTTCAAGAAATTCAACAACGCTTATCTACCCTACTTCTGTCCTAGCATGAGGGTTGCCATCATCCTCCAAGCCCACATTGACACTGGACATGGAGGCATAGCAAAGACTCATGACTGGTTGTGCAAAAAATTCTATTGGGAAAATATGCGCCTCCTAATTACTGACGTCCTTGCCTCCTGTCATTCTTGTCAGCTCCAACACCCCTGTCCTTCCCTACATCAGTTCAAGCTCATCCCCCCTAAGCATGCCTTCCACACTGTGAGTATTGACGCTTTTGGCTCTCTCCTATGCTCTAGGTCTGGGTGTCAATTCATCTTGGTAGCCATTGACCACTTTAGCAAATGGATTGAAGCTAGAGCAACCAAAGATATAACCGCCAAGACTACGGCCAATTTCTTGCTGCAAGATATCTTCTACCGGCATGGTTGCCCCCAAGTCCTGATTTCTGACAATGGGACCAACTTTAATGCTCTCCTCATAACGTCCATTGTAGAGGCTATGGGTAAACATCAATCCTTCTCTACACCGTATAACACATCAAACAACAGGACTGTGGAACAAGCAAACTCCACCCTTGTGTCCATCATGAGGAAGCTCACCCTCTCTGATGCCGCTAACTGGGATATGTTCCTTCCTGCTGCCCTCTTTGCGTATAGACTCAGCAGGCATCAAGTGACTGGTCAGTCCCCCTTTTCCATGATTTATGGACAAGAAGCCACTACCCCCTCAATCTTGGGACCCCCATTGATGGAGGTTGACGCCTCTACTAATCCTGAAGCTCATGTCAGAGACTTGACTAAACATATCATTGACATCCAAGCTACCGCCTATTTTACTGCTTACAAGGTCAAAACCCTGGAACTATTGCCCTCTAATGCTTCCAGAGACCCCATTTCTGAGTACCAAGTGGGTGACCTAGTCCTCTATTATCAAAATTGTACTGGAGGGCATGCTCATAAGCTAGATTTCCTCTGGGTTGGGCCTTGTGAAGTCACCTACAAGAAGGGTGTCAAGTATACTGTGAAGCTACTGTCCTCTGGATGTCATTTTGTCCGGGTACACTCCAAATTTCTCTGCAAATATCAACTCCCTGTGTCCAATATTGAGGGTGGAGATGTTATAAATTGCGCTGCTAATGACATTTCAATATGGCCTTCAAATATTGATATATGTGAAGATTTAGTTGGTTTTGCTTTCAATTTTGGTAATTCCTTGCCTTCTACAAATGGGTCTGGCTCAATACCCACTCATTCCGGAATATAATACCTGTCCTTGACTGATCCTAAAATGACCTCATCCCAACATGACCCCTTCTGCCACTCTGTCTGCCTAATTAGTGAGAATTGACCATTGTCTACTATTTAAGTAGAATCATTTCTCCTAATAAAGACAAGTTTATCCACATTTGTGTTGGCTTTAGTATTCTTCAAGCTTTTTCCTTTCCTTTTTGCCAAAAGGACTTTCACATCTTGTATTCATAGAAATTAAGGTACATGCCCTTAATTTTGCCCTGAAGGCTAACCCAAGGCTAGCTTTAAACATCAAATCTTTTGTTATAAAGATTTCCCACCATGTCCTCCTGGATGTTGTCCCCAGGAGTCAAACACAACAGGAATTTTCAAACCCTTGATTCTTCAACATTTCCCCAAGTTTCCCTTCATTTTCTTCAGCATTTTTGGACTTTGAACTCACCTGTTGCTTGCCTTTTGCCTCTTCTAGTTGTTCTTAACAAAATTTAAATACACATTCTCACAGTTTCTCTGTTCTATTTCTGGCCCTTTTCCAGCTTCTTCCTACCCAATTAACTCTTAATAAAATACAGTTTAATTTCTGTTAGTTATTTCTTTTTCTCTTTCTTTTAGTAATATGATAATTAATTCTTTTTATATCACATCTAGGCAGCATTAAATTATTATTCAACTGCTTCTTTCTTATATTTTCTTTTCTTGAGAATCTAAAACCAGCACTCTAGCTCCTGTATTCAGTCCAGCTATTCCTTCCAAGCCATCTTCATGTTCCTCAGCTAGTCCTGGATCCTCATCTTCTGGTCCTTCAGCTAGCTCTTCACCATGATCTTCTGATCCTTCTTTATCCACTTAGCAGCTCTTTCTAGTCTAGCAAACAACCCTTTTCAGTCATCAAGCAGCTTAAACCAGTCTTTTAGCTACTCCTGCATTCTGATCTTTTGGTCCTTTGGCTATTCCTGCATCATGATCCTCTAGTCCTACAGATAATCCTGCGTAATGATCTTCTGGTCCTTTGGTCATTACTTCATAGTTCCAAACCTCAACATGAACCAACTTGTTTCCAAACTTCAACATGAACCAACATCCCATCAACTAGTCTTCACTGCAATCATACAGTACTTCTTACTAGTCTTCACTGCTGATCCCACACTATGAACTACCTCAGTCCTTTATCCAAGTCCCTGTTACCAAAACCTGTAGCCCCAGGCATGAGTCTACATTGTTACTGGCGTTTGACTGGGCCCTTGTAAGTGGCAACCACTTAGGCCATTCAATCATAGATCAATAAAGTTATACCATTGACTTTACTCACCCAGGTGATTAAGTCTGAGCTTTCAGTTGCAAAGTAATAATCTTTACTTCCCAGAGGCCCAATCACACCAAGTTCTGCAGCTGCTTCCCTGAGCAACCGCCTTGGTGACACCCCTGAGCATATCCATGCCCTCCAATGCTTACTTTGGGATCTCCTCAAAGCTCTCATAAGGACATAGACTAGGACAACCTACCAGTCTGTTAGTTAGAGTGCTTGATCACAGACCTCCTTTAAGCATACCAGGGTACATAAAGCTCTCAAAGCTCCTCCCCTCCCTGGCAGCCTGCATTACCCGCCAGTGGTCCAAAAACTTAAAGCCCTGGTAGCCAAGTTACCTACCATGCTGGCACACTTTCCTACCCTGGCAGCCCGTGTTACCCGCCAGGGTCTAAACAACATCCAGCCTCTATAGCACATGCTACCCACCAGGCTGGACCACTCCCCACCCCAAGCAGCTAAAGTTTCCTGCTGATCTATGTCATTCCTCACCCCTAGCAGCCACATTTCCCTGCTGGGTGAGGACCTCTATCCCACAGCAGCCAATATCTCCTGCTGGGTGGGGACATCATCTGCCTCTAGTAGTCCTTTGTTACCTACTAGCCAGGCCTTACCTTCCCTAGTAGCCATTATTCCCTACTAGGCCTCTACCTGAAACAAAAGTCACTAAATTTCTACTCTGCCAACATAAGCCCTGCCTGTAAACCACCAAACATGTGAACTGTCACACTGTGACTAGGCAGAGTCCTCCATTCTTTTTACCACAAAGAAGACGGCTGCACAAAAAGGTGATTTGGACAGGCAAACAAGACCTTTCTCAAGGGCTTTGTCAAAGTAGGTTTTTAAAGCATCATCCTTCTGAAGTGTGAGACAGTAAATGGGATGTGCTTAGGGATAATTCACTTGAGGTCAATTTTGTGTTGTATGCCCCAATCAGGAATTAGGCCTGGTAAAGTCTCTTGGAAAACAGAAGGGGATTCAATGAATAGCTGTGCTCTGATTTGGTTTCTCTTGTGTAATGTTTCTGTATTCTTAAAGTGGATAACTTCATATGTGCAGGTGTTCCAATTGATTTTGCTAAGATTGGTTTCCTCTTCTGTTTCCATAATTTTCTCAAATACATGGTCCTTCATGAGTGTATCTAGATGAGTTGGGTAGACGTGGTGGTGCACCTTGCCTTGTTGTATGCTGAGGGTAGTGCTATCCCAATCAATATGAGGTTTGGTCTTTCTCATCCAATCCAAGCCAAGTATAGCATCATACTAGGGATTGGTATGATAGGGCCACTGAGTGTAGTTTGCACGTCTTCAATTTGGGCATGGAAGGGTTTTGCTTCCTTAGTGACTGGTGTGCTCCTACTATCTGCCATGATAACTCTCTTAATATTACTTTGGACCATGAGTAGTTTCATGAGGTTGGCAAATTTCTTGTCAACAAGAGATTGGTCTGCTCCAGTGTCAAATAGTGCTGTGCCTTGATATCTGAAAAAGCGGAAATGATAAGTGAGGAGTTTATTTCTAGTTTAGGTGGCAAGCAGTAGAGGATTTCTGGAGGGCACTTGGATCATGGTGATTGATTCCACGTCTTGGTCCCTGTACAAGTCTTGTAAAGTGGGAAAAGGTGGCTTGCCTAAGCACTCCCCTGAGATGTCCCCTCCTTGTTGGTATCTTCAGTGCTTGCTTGATTAGCTTGAGCAGTGCAGTTCCTCTTTTGAGAATGGGTGTTATTACCTCAGTTTTTCTGCTTGTTGGGTCAAGGCTCCTTCTTTGCTGTAGGGCTCTCCTTTTGCTAGTTTGATATGTATAGGTTGCCAGACTTTTGTGCCACAAGCTTTTCCTCCAAGAATGCATCCTGGAGGTTCTTACAGCAGGTCATATCAAACTGACGTCTGATGTGCGTGGGGAGGCCATTGTAGAAGTCCAGTTGTGGTCCGGCTTTGTCAAAGTTGATAGTGTTGGGGGCTCAGCCATGTAGGTCTTCATACACTGCAATGTAGTCCTTGATTATTCCCGTCATTTTAAAGATTCTTAGTTCTGTCATGATCACCACGTTGAAATCCTTCATGGCAAATCTTTCAAGGAAGGCGTCTTTGAATATATCCCAGTCTTCACAATGATTGGGATGTTGTTTGAGCCATTTGCTTACAAAGCGTGAGAAAGCCCCTGTGACACAAAGAAATTTTTCACTGGACCAGAGTCTGCAGAGGTAGCCTACTTGTGTAAACTTGCTTTGAGTGCTTTGAATCCAGAGGTTGGTGTTTTCCTGGTGTAATACTGCAAATGTCTCAATCTCTGCTGAGTGTAGATGTTGAAATACAATTTTGGGTATCTCAGCTACCTGTGAAGTTGGGGTTAGCGGCGGGTTCAGGAGCTTACATGTGTTGAGAAGATTATACTGTTTGGTAGGAACAAGGACATCATTGAAGACAACAAAACCTGTAGGGACGTCCTGTCTCTCTTTGTAGTCTCTCCAACTTGCAAGAATTGCCATTTGCTGGATTCTTTTCTTTGGAGGAATTTTTCTTTAAGTTGCGTAGATATGGATAACCTACCTGTGCTACCACTGTCAAGTATATACTTCTTGGAAGTATAATAAACAAGATAAAGGGAAAAATTAAGAAGAGAATGATACTTTATTGGATATGAATATAGGATAATATATAGCATCATGGGAAGCCGCATACTGTCCATGTATGGCATGGAATTAATGGGGCTTATTCAAGTAATGTTCCTCTTAAGTCACAAAGCTTGTCCAAGTTAGTTCTGCTTAGGATTCAAAATGTTTGATCCCTGTACTGTAGATTCAGAACCTGCTGGGAAAAATGCAGGATTGTCAAATTCTTTTGCATGAACTCACAAACTTAATGGAGTAAATTTCATCCAATAACAACTTAATTTTTTATATAAATGGATGAAAAATATTCCAGTAAGTTAGTGAGTTAACGCAAAAGAATTTGGCAATCCTGCATTTTTCCCAACAGGTTCTGAATCTATAGTAATAGATGGCCAAATGATAGTAGTGCCACCAAATTAATGATTAGTCATGTAATCATTTGGCAAGTCATTTGATGAATTAATTTCCCAAGAGGGAGTAATCAAAAATGTTGCGACACTGATGTAGATTAATGTTTTGCTAAGATAGTGTTGCACACAGTAAGAACTATAACCTATCTAGTGTTCCTTTCTAAAACACACCATTTTTCTTCTATCATCTAATATTCTATCAGGTATAAAATTCAGATCCCCTGCTACCAAATCTCATGAGTGCTATAAGTTAGTACCTACTATCTCAAAACCTACTTAGCCTTCTGTTTAGGACTTACCTGAGTTGATATCATAGGCATGTAAAAAATTATCACCCATTTTTTGTGAATATATTGCTTTCTTTTAATTATATTTAAGACTAAAAAATTACCTACTTTTGAGTATATATTTCTTGAAAGGTAATATAAGATGAGATAATTTTAGAATTCTCCTGAAATTTGAAAATTAATATTAATTTGACCAATAAGGAAATATGATATATTTTAATTTTTGTCACTCAATAGAGGAAATGGAAAAATAATTAATGCTGAATTTTTTATGCACCTCACATGAATAATGTACAGCATGAATAAGTTGTTCATGCATAAGCATCTCATCAATTACTGAACTGATTCCAATGGTCTAACCCACATCCAAAAGCCCTTGAGTTGCTTAAAAACTTTTGTTAAGCAATCTAGACCTGTCAAGAACCCCATTCACAAGAAAAAGTGAAATTATTCCAGGGCCTTTGAATTATGAGCTGCAATTCTGCCTCTTAATTATGATAAACTTTGCTCTAGACTTCATTGTATTACATTTGCCTTCTAATCAATAAACATACTATAAATAAAGAATATTTTACTGAGTGATAGCTAAGATATCATTAAAGTTCTACCTCAATGACTAATCTTTATTTTTTTAAGTAGTAGGCCCTCACAGGCTTTTATTGTGGGTCTTAAAGATAAAGGGGGAATTAAGAAGAGAATAATACACTATTGAATGTAGAAGAAGGGTGTTATATAGTATTATTACAAGAATCATACTATCCATCTATGTCATGTGAGTCATGGGGCTTGTCCAAGTAGTGTGTTACTAGGACTCAAAATTTTTGATCCCTGTATAAGATGGGTGGCTGATAATAGTGCCACCAACTTAAATATTAATCAGGTAGTTACTTCACTAAGAGAGTGTAATTGTAGATGTTGCAACACTATCATCTCCTGCTCTGACTTATTTATCAAGCCATACCCCTAATAAGAACATGACCTTTTACAGGCTGATCAATCATGAATTTCTATATCTGAATGAAAACCAGATAGAGAAATTTGGTGAAAAAGTCAATCTTCAGTGCTATGTTACTGATCAGAGCTCAATTGAGGCTAATCTTGTGTTAACGCCAGAAAACTCAAGGAGCTTGTGCTCACTGACAGCCAAAAGCTACTTATGCCTGGTGAACTCTTCCTCCTACATGACAATGATCAAGATGCACAAAACTGCATCTTATGCTTTTCAGCCCAAAATTATGTTAAGCATCACCTTAAACATGACACCTTATTTTTAGATAGGTTGTTATTATCCTACCCAAAGCTATTTTGCCAGCTTTAAAGCATTAATAGTCAGGTAAAAGCTCATGCTGTCATGCTTTTCTTTTTCTTCATCCCTTACAAAAAGGAGGATACTTACATTCAGGCCCTTAAAACCCTCAAGTAAAAAGTTGATACCATCTTGCCTACTCTCTTGACAGCCAACTGAGAAGAGGAGCCACAAGAAAAAGAAGGTTACCCAGAAAGCATACCAGAAACAGTCAACTTTGTTCAAGAAAGCTCCTGAATCACATGCTTATCATACCTCATTAAACTGGTGGTCAATTTTGAGGCAGACACAGGCTAATGCCTTCATAAATTTATTCAAAACCACTCCTCAGGTTGCTTTTTTCACTACTATCAGGCTCTGTGCAAGAACCTTATAAAAATTTAATCCTTAACAAGTTGGTTTTCAAATTTGGCACTAAGGAGGCTAAGCACACGTTAAATTGCTTTGCTGCCTTATCTATAATCAAAAAGAAGGAATTTAGCACCTTTTATGATGTTTTTCTCGGTGATAAGTTTATTGTGGGCAATCAAGAGATCCTTTTCCCCATTCATTCAATATTTGAAAACCAGTGAGTTGATGTGTTACAGGGGCAGCGCCACATCTGCAAGGAAGGAGGATCCATCAATTAGAACTGAATTTAAGAAGATTAAAAAAGCGGTGATAAGACCACATCTTCATTTTTTGGGCAGCACAATCAGCTTTTCTGCTTAGTTGAGATGAAGAAGCAAAGGTTCAATGTTCTTATCAGCAAGTTAAAGATCCAAAATGTCTATGAGGACCACTTTACCCCCAAGCCATCAAAAACAAGGCTTTTATCACAAAGCATACTGGCCAGCAGATTAAGCTTTTAAGTATGACAAAAGAGGTTTTGGTCTACTACTTCAAAGAGGACCATCTTAATCCTCTTGAGGGCATTAAAGAGGCACTTGAAGCCAAATTCTTATCACTTTTCTTTATCAATAAAGACTTATTTTGTGAAAACATTTAATCTCTAATTTAGTATTATTATGTGAATATTAATACTTTTAAAGTATAACAATACAAAATGAAAAGTTAAAATTTTGGGTGAGGTGACTTTGGAGCTTTGTGCACTACAGTTATGTAAGGAATTCCATCCCTTTCACCACAGAAAGTATCAATGCTATAGAGAAAATATGCCCAAACCTAGACACAGCCAGAATTCAGGATATAACTGATAATGATACTGAATTTAAAAATGCAGGAATATCACTATTAAGTGATAACAAACAATTGATTAACAAGCGTAAGACAAAAACATGTTCAAAACGCAAAAATGAATGTGTAAACACTATACACTCAAATTCAAAAACAAAACCCAAAAACCAGGATGTAAACATAAATTATACTTTAAACACAAATTTGGCTCAGATTGACTCATTTGTCATCAAAATTAATGATATCAATAAATCATTAATAAGTCAAGGCTCCAAAAACACCTCCTCATTGAAAAACTCCACCAATCAAGAGAAAAAGAAATGCACTAAGGGCACCAATGAATTGCCAGGGGACCCAAGCAACCAATTACTTCTGCAAAAATAACCAGGCCTTGAATATACCCTACATCTAAGTAACCCAGCCATGTCAGTACAAAGTAATCAATCTAACTACATCCTGCCAGATACCCAAAGCCTTACTTCTTTTTGTTTTGCAGGCTGCAGCTTGCTGCAGTCTTGCAAGGCTCTACTTCACCGCCAAACCGTGCAGGATTTTAGGGTAAACACCATACTCATCTCCTACACTCCCCTCAGTATTTAAGCTGAAAAGTCCCCTCCAGAGAAAATTTATTTAACAATTTTATTCCTTTCCCAATTCACAATAAATTATATACTCTCAATTTTAAATGATTGGCAGATAATTATGCTCACTCTCAACAACATGAAGCCCCTTCTCCTTGTGTAAGTTTCTGTTTGTTTTTGGGATCTTACCAGGAAAATGTGAACTTTGAATCTCCTGAACCTACTTCAGCTGATAAATCTGAAGACTCCATTTGGTATCGTTTTGGACCTTGTCACCGCCATGCTCTGTTGTTGAAACTGCCCCCTTTCCTCCTATTGTACACCCCCAGACACCATGGTTGGTCCTAGGATATACCAGCATTTACTACCTATTGACCATTTCACTCCCTTCTTGGGGAGATTCCAATTTCTTTGTCACCTTCTCCAAATGTTGATGATAGGGATTCCTGTTGGAACCGCTCTGGTTAAATTTAACTTGGGTGCTCTCCTCCATTCTATTGGGAAAAAGCTCCCAAATGAGTGGATCCCTGACATGTGGCTACTAACTGACCCCCTTTTTATTGCAGAATTGGAACACTTGGGCAAATTTGAGTCTGGCTGTGTCTGTTTTTTTAAAAAAAGGGTTGTCCTTTAACTTGTTTTTAAAGTTGTCAGGTGTAGTTGAGACATAAGTTTGAGATAGGGGTTCTAGATACTGTCTTTCTAGATGTCGTTTTTTTGGACAGATTTTCTAGATGTCATCTTTCTAAATGATGTTTTCTTGATGATTTTTTCTAGATTCTGTCTTTCTGGATAATGTATCCTGCCCAAAATTGAATCGTTTATAAAGCGAGATAAACTCAAATTTAAATGAGATCAACTCAGAGTGAAATCAAAACCAATGAATTTATATTAAGTTACAATAGATTTGGGTTCAACTCTATTCCGCTCTGAGCTAAGCTAATTTTGTTTTCTGTTGAGTTCATCTCACTTAGAGATGACTCAATTTTGCTTGTTACCATAGCTTTGAAAACTTTTGTACCATTGCAAATATCAATATTTAAGATAATCTTGTACTTTCTCTAATTTGGCTAGCTATTGTAAACCAATTTTGCTTAATTATTCTGATTATAGAGCAATCATCTGGAGCTGTATTCTTTTTAAGACAGTCTGACTAGGGCTGCATCAGACTTCAGATGGGTGGCTTCTTTTCTAAAAAGAAGCCACCCGTCCGAAATCCAGAAACAATTTTGAGAGAATCTTCTCAAAGAAGATTCTCTCAAAATCTTTTCATAAAAGATAATATCTGGAAATTATATTTCCAGATTTTTTTTGAAATAAATTTTTTTAACTTTTTATTTTAAAAATTTAAAATTATAAATTTGAAATTTTAATTTGTTTAAAAATTATATTTTTTTTAATTATTTATTTTTTTTGGCCCGTCCAGAAAATAGAAGGCCATCTGGGGCCTTCTTTTTTTAATGAAATTTTGGATTCCCCCAGTGTAGGAGAATCCGAAAGAAGTAGACGGGGAAGGGCAAACGGGGCGATTACGGCAAATGCCTTAATCATCCCTTTTTGTTGCCGACACAGCCCTAAGTCTGACCTTGAACAATTTTTCAGAGTTGGTTTTTTAAAGCTTCAGGTAAAGTTATTAAGCTGGTTTGCAATTTTTCTATAGGATAATCCCATTTTCCTAGCTTGGATAATTCAACCACAGATATACTCAGGCATTTCTCTTGTTTTAATAGTTTTTTTGCTAAAAAGATTCACTAACCTCCATACTATTATCTAGGTAAGCTAGAATGAGAGGTTCTGTCTCTTGAATTTTATGAGCATAGATACTCTTTTGAGTTAAAGCTTTATATATCTGTTTTTTAAAATATACTTATTTTTATTGCTTATTTTTTCACTGTACTTGATAAAAAATTTGTGGCGCATCTACTTATACCGGTTTTGGTGTTATTCACAAAAAATTCCTTTATTTTAAATAAAAGCGACATCTGGTAAATTTTAAATTACTTTTTTTCTTAAGGCTTTCTGAAAATAACAATGATAGTTCATCAAAAGTAAGTCATGGCAAGTTACTATTCTTTATTACAATATTCTGTTTTCTTAAAAATAAATCAGCCAATTCATTAGTCCCTAAACTTTAATCTTTGTTTTACCATATTTTTGGTGGATAAGTATGAGTTTTTTTTCTAATTTCAACTGTTTTAGTTTTAAAAACTTAAAAACTCCTAGGGTTTTTTTTTAAATTTTCTAAAGGTGTTTACTCTTTGAGGTGAACTGATGCTTTCTACTTAGCCTCTGATTCATGGCACAGATGATCTGCTTTTAATCACTATAAATTTTAAACTTTTTTTGTCGTTTCATTTTTTCTTTCTGAACTATAGGCTTTAAACACTCCTTTTTAAACTCTATTTAGCAGTGTCCGGCTGAAACTCCTTGGCTTCACTTTTTTTAATAGTTAGATTTCAATTAAAGTTAATTCTTAGCAACAAAACAAATATAAACTTCAGGCTTAAGCATTCAGTAGTTTTACTTATTTGTTTCCTAGATGAGCAAAATTTTCCGAAGCTTAAATTTAGGGAGTAGTTTGAAAATCCTTCCAAGGCGATTTTTCTCCTTAAATCCTGAAAAGCGTACTTACAGACCCTTTACTCATATCTCAAAGTCTTTTCTGAATCATGCTGATGGCAATCTGAAGTTTCCATCCAAAAATTTAAATTTAAACCCTGCACTGGCAAAAGCGGTTGAGTTTATTCAAGAACAAGGGCTTGATAATTTCCATACTTTTGGAAAGACAAAGCTATCAAGCTCGGAATACACCGAGTCTTGCCTTCAGCTCAATAGCTACACACCAGGTTTGAAATCTTCCAAGCTTACTAAAGCAGCCAGAGAAGAATATATATATAGACAGGCACCTTTGGAATTCAAATGACGATAAATCTTTGCTTGATGCCTTCCATGACTACAATGGGAGCCTCTTAAAAATACAACAAGTCTTCCCTGGGGCCACGATCATGTTTATTATTTCTCGGTTAAAAGCTCTAGGAAATCGCCTACCTGGGTTTTCTGGAGATGAACGAAGGTCGCTCCGGGCCGCCATAGCCGCGCATGGTCGAGACTGGGATAAAGCAGCTGAGTTCGTAGCTACTAAAGACTCTTTGCATTGCCAAGCCCAAGCGACTCTATGTGATACTCCTTATACAGAACTTCACAAAAAGCGACTTCCATTTTCTCCTTCTGATTTGAAGAGACTGAATGACATTGTTAAAACATACGGAGCCTCCGATTGGAAATTAATTGCCAAAAACTTTGGTGATTCGCGCAAACCCAAGTTTCTAAAATTTCACTACAACCTTGGACTAAGCACCTTGAACAGACAGCCCTGGACTAAGGAAGAAGATCAGTATATCATAAGCAGCATGTTCCAGGAAAAAGTCCCGACCTGGTCTCAGTTAAGTGATAGACTTGGCAGAACCCGATCCCCTCAACTTATCAGAGCAAGATGGGCTCAGATTAATCCTGCTGCACGAACTGGTGAATGGACTGACGAAGAAAAAACCCTTCTAAATTCTTTAGTGAAGAAACATGGTATTGTTTGGCACAATATAGCAAAAATGATTAAGTCACGCACCTCCGAAGAATGCCACCAGCAGTGGTTTAAAATGAACTACCCCACTCTTAATTCTTCCATGACTGTGCGGAAGAAATGATGCAGTCCTTCACTTCTATTGAAATTTACTTTTGCTTTCTCTAAATGCATTTTTGTCTGTAAGCTATCATTTCGAATTACAATCTACTTTGTATACTACTGAAAGATCTCCACTACCAAGACATTTTATATCAAGGCTAAAATGTGCTGCTTTAAATCAGGCTTTGGGAAGGGCTTGCTTTATAAAAAGCTAGAATCTGGGCTCTGTGACGAAACTATTTAAATACTTATAGCATTATCAAAATCCTTTTAATTAGCCTTAAAAGATTCAAAAAAATCTGATAAACATTATAACTTATTATTTCACCATTTTCAAGCAAGGTTAATATCTGAATCTGCCAGTTCTAATCTCAACCAACTGGTAAATTTAGAAATGAATCTTGACAGAAACCAATATCTATTCAGGGCTAAAACTGATGTTAAAGCTGCTTACTTTTCTTGAAATATCTATGTTGCTAAAAAAATTCCTTCAAAACTAAAACTTGAAGATAATTATAATTTGTAAAAGTTTAGTTTAATACATATTGAAGAAAGTGATACAACTTTTATACAAATAAACTAATATTAGCCTTATAATAAATGGATGGTTTTTTTCCAAAAGAATCAAGATAGTCAAACTGATGCTTGACAAGGTACACAGTATTGCACCTTAGATTTATAATGTAGAGCTATAGTTAATCACTGTCAAATATTAACTTTTCAAGAAGCAATCAGTCAAAAAATCTTCAAAAGCCTAAATCAAAATTTAGGATAGTTAAAGTCTGAAGCTTATCTTTTTCTCTGATTTCAGCTATAATCTTGCCGTTAATAGTCATAATCAGACTTAATCAATTTCACCTGGATGTAATTTGAACCTAAACACATTTCAAGACGATCTTGCTATCTATTTTGCCTCTCAAGAAATTATGATAACTTCAAAATAAGAAACCTCAAAATCCCCCTATTACTGATAACTCAGTGATCCCTATTTCATTATTTTGTTTATAAGCAATCTAGTTGTCCAGCATATGACTTGTGGTCCTCTAAAACATTATTTGACTCATTTCTTACTTTGAATAAAAAATTTAATCTCACTATCATTTGTTTATTTTTTTACTTCCTTGTACTCTTTCTAGCCATACCTAAAAAAGACTGAGTTACTTTAAGACCCTAGGGGGTTAAAAATCAAATAATCTCAATTCATCACTGAAGATTAACCAAAGGCTTAGTAAAGATCTAATCATATGGTTAAAATATCCCTACTATATTCTTTAGGCTGCTTTTGAGATATTAAGTAACACTTCATCTTGGTTAGGACTTATCAGAGATACTGTAAAAAACATCAAAAACTATACAGTAGTTTTCCCAGCTATGACACTAAGCAAAATAAACTAAAATCAAGTAAAATCTAAGTTGGGCAAGTTCCGGACTGCAAATAATTTGAATAATTTTGGTGAAATAGTAAAATACCAAACAATAAACTCAGTAATACTAACACAAAATACAAAATTGTATTAAACAATAAACAACATATTCCAAACTTTAAACAAAAAGAATTTTCTACAACAAACAAAATAGATTGAGGTATGTCGTGTTCTGAGGCGCGGCACAGACACACAACGGGAAATCCTAACCTTAGGATTGGATTTGTACTAAGTCTTGGTTAGATGACAGGGAAGGCAAATGTGTTTACCTTGCGGCCCTGGAAGAATAATCTCTACTAGTTGTGGCTAGAGAGAGGCGCAGAAGTACAGAAGACACAAAGACAAAAATGTGAATAGAACTTAATTTTTATTGGTGAATATGAAATGGAATATATAGTGGTTAGGAATACCACAAAACACTACCAGGACGGTAGGATCACTTGCCACCAGCATTAGTGGGGCAAGTGAGTTGTGCAGGATCAAGAAACCAAACAATTGAACTTCCTGATTCAGTCATTAACTCGTTTTGAGAGGCAAAAGCAAAAGCAAGAGATTTGTCCTCAAAATGGCCCACCAAAGGCAAAATCAAAACATGGTGAATAGCGGTATTCACAACATTGCCCTCTCCTAGATTGGCCTTAGGGGGGTAATATTTACAAAGGAACTTTGCGTGCACTCAAGCAAAAGGACGGCCACTGGAGAGGAGCTTTACAGTGTACTTGGACCCTTGCTTAAAAGTCACTTCTAAAGGGCCAATCCATAGAGAGTCCAACTTATGTGCGCAACCACCTACTCTGTGTTGGTAGTAAAGTACATGGTCACCAACATCAAACTCAGGCAGGGGGGAGCGTCCAGCATTATTAGGAGAGAGTTCAAGCATCTTGGTCTTGTATGCAGAAGTGTAAGCAGTGGCCTGTATATCAATTATGCGGTTGACTAGATCCTTGATGTGGTTGTCAGGATTCATGGCTTTGTCAGAGGTAAGCAAGGGGGCCCCCAAGAGCAAAGGGGTAGTAGCCTCTTGCCCATATAACATAGCAAAAGGGGAGTATCCAGTGACACAATGTTTGCTAAGGCGGTATGCAAAGAGAGCGGCAGGTAAGTATAGGTCCCAGTTGGCAGCGTCAGAGTAGGTGAGCTTCCTCATGATGGAGACCAGTGTCAAATTAGCACGCTCAACTGCCCCATTGGTAGAAGGATTGTAGGGGGCAGAGAAAGACTGATGAGACCCCAAAGCTTTGACAACAGAGGTTACCAGCTTGGCGTTGAAGTTAGTCCCATTATTGGAGAGCAACACTTGAGGACAGCCATGGCGGTAGAAAACATCTTGTAGCAGGAAGGCAGCAGTTGTCTTAGCCGTGATGTCTTTTGTTGGGCAAGCCTCTACCCACTTGCTGAAATGATCAACTGCAATCAGAATAAAGCAACACCCAGAACGTGAGCGGGGGAGAGGACCTACCGCGTCAATGCTGACAGTGTGGAAGGCATGTTGCAGGGGGACTAATTTGAACTTGTGGGCAGCAGCTTGAGGCCTTTGCAGCTGGCAATTGTGGCAGCTAGCTATGACGTCTGGGATCAGCAGGCAAAGGTTCTCCCAGAAGTAATTCTTTTGAAGCCAGTCAAAGGTCTTGGCAATGCCTCCATGCCCAGTCTCTTTATGAGCTTGCGACACCACCAAGAGGCAAAGACTGGGTTGTACATAAGGCAGATACTGATCTTGTACCTTCTTGAAGAGCTGATTGTTGCGTATGAGGGTATCTTTGGATAGCTTGGACAAGGCCAGTTGTACTTCTTCTGTCTCACTTTCCCACAAAGACGGGTACCCAATTAGTTTGTATAACTGGTCAGCCTCTGCAGGGTGCAAAGCAAGAATGGGCATTCTGGAGAGCCCATCAGCGTTCTGGTGTTGAATCCCAGGGCGGTGGAGCACTGTGAAGTCGTATCCCTGCAGACGTAGAGCCCATCTAGCTAGGCGCCCTTCAGGCTCCTTAAGCTGTTGTAACCACTTAAGAGAAGCGTGGTCAGTGACAACAGTGAAGTGGGTGCCATATATGTAGTGACAAAACTGCTTGACTGCATGTAATACAGCAAGGCACTCCTTCTCTGTGACACTATAGTTCTTCTCATGCTTGTTTAGCACGCAGGAAGTGTAAGCCACAGGATGGTCTACACCCTTGTCATCCAGTTGGGCCAGGATAGCTCCAATAGCAAGATTGCTAGCGTCAGTGTATAGGATGAACTCCTTATCATAGTCAGGATACACAAGGATTGGCGCCTCTTTGAGTTTTTGCTTAAGGGTCTCAAAGGCTTGCTGTTGACTGGCAGTCCATTCAAAAGGGACATTACATAATAGCTGGACTAGAGGTTCACTAGTATTGGCAAAGTCAGGGATAAACTGTCTGTAGTAGCCCATCATCCCCAGAAAGACTTGTACTTCTTGTAGGTTGGTGGGCAGAAGCATTTTGTTGATGGCTTCAACCTTCTTAGTCATTGGGCAAATCCCGGTCTGGGTTACTTCATGGCCTAAGAATTCAAGACGCTCTTTGAAGAAGGCGCACTTGGAAGGCTTTAGTTTGAGGCCTGCTTCTTGAATCTTTATGAACACCTCTTTGAGATGAGCCAGGTGGTTGGTGAAGGTAGCGCTGAAAACTGTTATATCATCCAAGTATACTAGGACGCACAACAACTTCAAGTCACAGAGGATGGAGTCCATGGCCCTTTGGAAGGTGGCCGGGGCGTTGCAGAGTCCCTGCGGCATGCAAGTAGGCTCAAAAAGCCCTTCAGATGTAATGAGCGCGGCTTTCTGACAATCCTTGGGCAATAGGTCAACTTGCCAGTATCCAGATGCCAGATCCATTGCAGAGAAGAATTTAGAGCCTCCAAGGCGTTGGAGGGCATCATCAATATGCAGCAAGGGGTATGAGTCCTTCTTGGTCAAAGAGTTCAATTGGCAATAGTCCATCACAATACAATGACCCCCATCTTTCTTCTTTAGGATGAGTAGCAGGGATGCCCAAGGACTTTGGGAAGGGGCCAGCAGCCCAGCGTCTAACAGTTGCTTGAGCTCTTTAGATACCTGGGCGTCCTCTACACAACTGCAGCAATATGGTTTAGCACAGAAGGGAGGAGCGTTGCCAGTGTCAATCTGATGGATAACGCCTTTGGCTAACCCATAGTTGGTACTGTCCTTAGCAAAGATGTCAGAAAATTGGTCTAGTAAATCCAGCACCTCTTTCTGTTGAACCGGGGACAGCTGTGGGAAGTCTTGCGCAGTGAACAAGGATAAGACTTGAGGCTCATCTTCAGGTAGGTTAAAATCCTGGAACGTGCCAAAGGGATGAAGAGACAGGACATCAGGAGCGCTCAACAACTTGCCATATCCAACAACCTGCCCCCTAGACACAGTCATGGGGATTGCAGTCAGGTTGGCTACCAACAATTGAACAGGGTCCTTATGAGAGACATCTAGGATTCCAGGACAGAGATAAGGTTTGTTGCGCCCTAATGAGGGGGGAGAGTACAACTCCAAGAAGGTTTGTTCAGGTAGTTCATATGATATCTGGGAGTCCAGGATGGCCTGGGAGCCAGGTGGGATGGTGACAGCAGACGTGGCTAGGAGAGGGATCCCCTCAGATGCAGGACAAGCCATGGGTGGACATTTCATGTTGGAGGAGTGAGTGCAATATTTGAGGTTGAAAACCCCAGTGGGATACTCCAAGGCACATGTCTTGAGCCGTTTCCTGGGAACTTTAACCGGCTCTTCAAAGATCAGAGGGACTTTGTATCCCAGAATAGAGAGGTAACCATCTTTCAAGTTGATTATCCCATTATATTCCCTAAGGAACTGGGTGCCAACTAAGAGATTGTAACTCTCATTTTCCAAGACAACTGCTGGCGCAGCTAGAAGAAGTTTGCCAAACCGCATGGGTAGAGCAGAGTAAGCCCCTATGGCGCAGGTCATAGACAGTCCAGCTGTGCCATACGTCTGGTGATAGTTAAGGTCAGGGGCAAGTCTGAGTTTCTTCACAAGCTTGGAGGAGACAACGTTGACTGGCAAGCCAGTATCTAGAACGGCCTTGATCTTCACTTTTTGAATGGAGATCTCTACTCAAGTGGTAGTGCAACCAAAGGGTGGAAGGACAGCCAAGATATCTTGAGCCTCTGCTAGTTCCTTATCCCACTTCTCAATCATGCATCTTAATCCCAGGAACTCCTTATAAACAGTCTGGGAGGGGGAGCAAAACAGATACATTCTTGAAGACAGCATCAGCAACCTTGGCAGCTTCTTCTGATGACTCCACTAGCACGGGGGACCTCTTAGCCTGAGTGAGGTAAGGGCAAGAGACAACTTCTTTGGCTTCAGGCAAAGGCTTAGCAGTAGTTGTAGTCTTTCCTGAGCGTAGTTTATAGGGGACTGTAATGGTTTTGGGAACAGCCAGAACAGAGTATCCATATGCATCAGCGTTGTCAGTATCAGAGTCATCCAGGTCAGAGTCATCAGAGATATTGTGAAACAAGAGGAGGATAGGAGGAGCCTCATTGTCAGCAGGCTTGGAGTCAGCTATAGAGGGAGGGATTGAAAGAGACTGGGAAGAATTGTCAACCAAGAGCGTCTCTGCCTCTAGGTTGACTGTTCTTTTCCTGCCTGCTCTTTTGGATCAGCTCCTTCAACCCGCGGGTTGGTGCAGACTTGAGAATGATGACCTATCTGACCACAGTTGTGGCAACCTTGGCGTTGAGGAGGATTTTGCGAGTTCATGGTAAGAATGCAAGGACCACAGGAAGATGAACCAGAGTTAGAAGTAGCTCAACCTTCTCTAACAACTGCGCCAGAGTGGGTAAGGTGCATATCCTGCAACAACGTCTTTATGCTCTTCATGGAGGAAAGCATAGCCTTGTGGGCTTTGAAGTGAAGGCATAGAAGTTGGTTAACCTTGAGGGCTTGAGCGCAAGCCATGTAGGCTTCATGGGCTGTCAACTGTCTGCTTGTGATCAGTTGCTGTCCTTCCATGTAGAATTGGTCTGCAAACTCAGCTAGTGTCTCTTTAGGCTTGAAAGCAATATGCATGAAGGCGTCCTTCTTTACTTCCAGGCTAAGGTCACCACCAAACTCATCAATCAGAAGCTGCTTCATATCTTCCCACGTCTCAATGGAGGGCAACTCAGGCACCACCACCTCCTGGCAAGTCAGATGTAGACAGGTCAGAATATGTTCTTTCTTAACTTTGTCTGAAGCCTGTCTCATGGCAGTTTTGTAGATAGTTAGGAAAGCTGCAATGGTTGAGGTTTTAGGATCAAAGACTTGCTTAAAGGTAGGCTTGAAGTGTGCTTTGGGGGTTGGGCCACCATTGTTGCTATTGAGTACGTTTATACGCGGGGAAAACTCTGCTTTGGATTCAGAGGGGGCTGTCTAGCCCATAGCTGACAAACACTTTCTTCAAGGGTAGTAAGGGTCTCAACAGCGCGGGCTCCCGTATTGACAGCTTGAGTGGTTTGTTGTGCAGTAGTATCTAAGTGTTGACCTTGGGTGGTCACTATTGTGGAGAGTTCAGCCAGTTGCAAAGTAAGGGATGGCCCCACTGAGAGGCAAGGGGCAAACCTATCATTCACAGAGTCAATCACGTCATTCATCTCTTGTACGTCTCTATCCAGTTCAGTATGGTCCCGCTTCAATTGATCCACTTTGTTAGCTAGAGCAATTAGTTCCCTAGCGCATTGGATTTGAGGAGCTCCTAATAAGCCAGGGCAGCAACCATCTTCATTGACAACCCCAACTGGACTAGCAGCAGTTGCCATCATTTCACGTAGGGCGGCAAGTTCTTGCTGTAGCTCTGCAACTTGAGCAGTTAATTCAAGCACCTGGGGATCAGGTTGAGGGGCTTCAGCAGGACGTCCCTGACTGCGGGTAGTTGTACGTAGCTCGCAAATGGCATCCCATATTCTCTGCTCTCTATCTGCCAAGTCATCAGAAGGGGGAGAGGGCAGAACATCTGGCTTGGGCGTAGATAGCTCATTCACTTGACTCTGGAGTTTAGCTATAGTAGCAGCGGTGGCAGCTCTCTCTTGTTCAAATGCTGTACTGAGTTCATTAAGGCCACTAGCAGCAAATTCTGCTACCTGCTGTAGTTGCTCAAAGGAATACATGCTGAATGCATTGAGTTGTTGCACAAGTTGTTTGAAGTCAGTGAGATAAGCATTTAAGGTGGAATCTACTTGAGTTTGCCAGGGTTGTTCTAGCTGGTGAAACTTGTGTAGGCGTTCTCTCACGTATTTGGGGATGGACTGGCGCATTTGTTTGATAGAATTGACCAAACAGGTCTGGGAAGTGACAGAGTTGCGTTGGTTGTCAGATACCAAGGAAAACAGGGAATGAATCCACTGTTGGTAGGCAGCAAACTGGTCCCAGTGATGAGTAACTGCTGCTTGCAGAGACAAGATTTCTTGGACATGGAGTCCCAACACCATTTGATGGTGGGCTAAAGCAGGCTGCACAAAGGACAATAGTAAGTGCTCAGCGGAGCCAGCCGCTGAGAGGAGATGTTGTGGAAATTGAGGAGCCACAATTAATTTGTAGTATTCAGCCTGACTGAACTGCAACTGAAGGCAAGGGATGGCTCCTTCACGGGCTATCCCAAGGGCTACCAACATGACTTGCTCCAAGTCAGGGGTACCCATGGGGTAAGCAACTAGGCAGGGACCATTCCCAAGGTTCAGTATAGTGGGGGTAATAGGCTGGTTGGCAATATCTTCCTCAATAGGAGGACTGGTTATTTCAGGTGAAGTCAACTCTTGTATAGGCGGAGGCAAAGGACCTGAAAACGTGGATGCAAAAGGGATAACCAAGGGGCTTACAGCCCCTGTAGTGAGCACCATTTTTGTTGTGTTCTGAGGCGCGGCACAGACACACAACAGGAAATCCTAACCTTAGGATTGGATTTGTACTAAGTCTTGGTTAGATGACAGGGAAGGCAAATGTGTTTACCTTGCGGCCCTGGAAGAATAATCTCTACTAGTTGTGGCTAGAGAGAGGCGCAGAAGTACAGAAGACACAAAGACAAAAATGTGAATAGAACTTAATTTTTATTGGTGAATATGAAATGGAATATATAGTGGTTAGGAATACCACAAAACACTACCAGGACGGTAGGATCACTTGCCACCAGCATTAGTGGGGCAAGTGAGTTGCGCAGGATCAAGAAACCAAACAATTGAACTTCCTGATTCAGTCATTAACTTGTTTTAAGAGGCAAAAGCAAAAGCAAGAGATTTGTCCTTAAAATGGCCCACCAAAGGCAAAATCAAAACATGGTGAATAGCGGTATTCACAACAAGGTAGTTCTAGAAAACATTATAATCCAATCAGCATTCTGATTAGACACCAAGAGCAGGTAGAAATGACCTAAAATTGGAGCAAAACATAAGTGAAATCTCAGGGCAGGAAGCAATTCCGTCAATTATTTTTCTGTCAGTTGATTTTCAGTCAAATTTGATCCAAGTATACTCTCTTCATATATAAATTTTTAACTTTACAACAAATCAATTTTTTAAATTAACTTATTTGCTAATAAAAGCTATGCTTTACAAAAAAAATTATTTTATTTTATTTTGTATTTAAGAGGCTTAATTTTAAGTTTTTACTTTTTAAAAAACTAATCAAATTAAATTTCACTGCCAGATTATAAAAGAAAAAATATTAAAAGAGTTAATAAATATTTTTTATAGAATATGTCAGGATTTTGGGATATTGACTAATTAAAGGATTCAACCAATTAATTCAGGCCAGCTGTCAATCACTCTTAGGAATGGTTTTAACATAACAATGCGGGCCGCAGGCTGCAGGATCAATGAATCAATGACCAAATCATATCCTGGCATTAACAAATTCATGCATTGTAATTAATGAATAGAACATGCAATTACTGTTCATTAATCAACTCCCATTTGCCAACACCTTAATATGCACCACATAATAATTACTATTCTAAACTTTAATTATATCCTAGAACTGGAGGGCTGTCATATGGACTGTTATCCACATTACATCTAGAAGAGTCCACCATGGACTGGGCCATCAGGCCAAACGCTCTAAGATAAAAGGCTCTGAGCCTATTATATCAGAGTAGCACTGATTAGATACAGTATAGTGTAAAAATTGTCTCTGTGAACTAGTAGCCAATAGCTGGCTAGCTAGCCCTGGACAGTGGCCCAGGTAGACAACTAATCTGCTCAGGTCAAGGGGTAGTTGTACAGCGTCAGAATGAATACTTAGCTCTGGAAGCTGTCAAGAAAACTTCCATTAAAAAACACCCCAGAAAGGATGCCTCCCCTGCTTTGTTGCCCTAATGCTATCTTGGTCTCTACTTAGCATTGTAAGTTAACTTGGAAAAGCGCGGGCAGGCCACCTTAAAGTCAGTTCATTAGAATAAAAAACTGATGATTCCGTACTGACTTGATGATTGATCCAAGTAATATTTCCTTAATGATATAATTTCTTAGGCTTTATTAGTAGTTCAAAAGATGATACTGTTGTCATACAGTATTGATTCCTATAGTAAAATATAGAGACAACAACTATGGACCTATATCCAGAAGTAGTAAGAAGCGTCCCAAATCCCTTGGGCCCTGTCAGACTTGCTACTTCTGACAACAAGAAAATATTCTGGGCCACAGGTTATGCAAAGTCACAGGTTCTCTGTACTTTCCTAATGTTAGAAGACTTTGGAGATCATCTGGTAGATGATAAAGTACCACAGTCTGCAGATTTCTGACAGAATATGTTTTATTTCTTTTGTATTTTTTATTTTTATTGCTGCAAAGTAAAAATATTTACATATGAAATTTTTTATATCTGGATTGAATTTGACTAAAAATCAGTTGACAGCAAAAAATTGACTGAATATCTTCCTGCCCCAAAATCTCACAATCATAAAAAAGCCACACAAAGATTGTTGCAACTGAACCAATGAGGATTCAGTATTTGGAATTGGGGAAGACAACAGTCCAATAGAAAGGACAGAATAATAAGAATAAGGTATTGTTTATTGTGGAATATTGTGATTAATATACTATATGCAGAAAGCCACAAGGGGATGGCATAGTGGGAAGTTCCATATAAGGTTTGGAGCCAAGGAATAACTTGTGCGGGGATCAGCAAGTCAAATTGGTAGTGCTCCTAATTAGGATGAAGTATCCACCATTTGATATTGCCATCAGATTAATCCATAACATTAGATACGTCAAGGGACGGCTCATTGAGCGCCCCCTGTGTATTGTAAGATACGTTAACAGGCAAGGCTGGAAACTCGGTTGCAACAAGATGCTTAATACTTGCATCCTAAAATAGAAAAACAACATTTTAGCAGCCAATCACCAGCTATAAAAAATGGGAATAGAGACATTTCATTAATTTTCAAGTCTCTTTATTTGTATATATAGGTTTCAGGGGCTATCCAAATTAAGACTCATGATTGTAATAAATTTCTGACCAAAAGATTTAATCTTCTCTAGTGATTTTTGCTTGGTTTATTTTACAATGCTTTCTGGCAATAAGAATTTTGACAGGATTGACAGACAAGGCAACAGAAAATCCAGTACCAATGGACAAGGGAATTGGTATGATGAGGCCCCCATTTACACCAAGATCTTTGATGTGAGTAATGAGAAAGCCAACTTATACCTGTCTCTGGACTCATCTGTGTTTAATATGGTTGTAATCATTGATATGCTAGCTCTACTTGTTCCCCTTGATTGACCCCTAACAGGACACCAGCCAACCAGCCAATAAAAAAGTGAACCTTACCTAGAACAATCACTATCCAATAGCCAGCTGGCTCAGAATTTTTGCTATAAAGGCTATTGTGTCTTTAGCCTAGAGGCCCAAGCATTAAATCACCACAGCCTGGATTCTCCAGAAATTACAGTGCTTACTAAACATGACCTAACCGGGGAGCAAATTTTCAACCAATTGAAAATTCTCACATCACTTTGATGTGGGAATTTAATGATTTTATGAACAAGAGGACATGATTGGTGTGGTAATGAAGCAGACAAAGGCACAAAAGTAACAGATCAATAAAGCATATATTGTAATGCTTGATTTCCTGTATTGGGACCACATAATTTCTTTGACTCAAGTCAGGATCCACCTTGATCATCATAGTATTTGGGTTTCATGCTGAATGGAACCGTAGTTTTAAAAGCTATGACAACAACCAAAATATTTCAGATTTGAAAAAATGATTTCAGATTTAAGCAAGCCCCAAGTCAGGCAAGATTCAGGAATCATATGATTTAAAAAATTTGGTGAACAGAAAAATTGTCAAACACTAAACAAAATTTCACTAACGCAAAATATGAAATATATCAAATAGTGAACAGCGTAGTTCAAACTACAAACAAAATGAACTGGCACAGCAAGTAATATGGATTGATGCTGTTCCAGAATAAAGTAGTTTTTAAACCTGTTGAGATAAAAAAATATCAGTCTAAAAAAATACAACTCAGTCTAAAAAAATCAATAATTAAGGAATTTATATTAAATTAAGATAGATTTGAATCCACCTTGATTTTGCCTTTAGACTGAGTTGTATTTGTTTTTAGACTGAGATTTTTTGTTTATCTCAACAGGTTTGAAAACTACTGTATATTATAATCCAATAATGATTCATATGAGCTTCCAACAGAAGCACCAAAATGAAACAAAATTTGAGCAATCTAGAAGCAAGATTCCACAATCACAAAACAAAATGAACTCACACAATATGTGTAGTATGAGCAGCCTAAAATAGAAAAATAACAGTTTAACAGCCAATCAACAGCTATCTAATTTAGGAACAGATGCATTTTATTCATTTTCATGGCTCCAGATTTGTATGGAATGATTTTGAGAACCTTCCAAATATGGACTTGAGATTACAATAAAAATAAATCATTAAATTTTAAAATTTCTACTTTTAGTGATTTTATCCTAGGTTTTAGTTCAATATGGTTTTCAATAGCAACATTTTTGACGGCGCCAGCAGCCAAGCCAGCTTCAATGGAGGCAAGGATCAGAACATGGAGGCACCTGTTTACACCCAAGCCTTTGAGGTGGGTAATGAGGAAACTGACCTGTTACTGACCCCTGACCCATATGGCTTTGACTTGTTCAGTAGTCACATAGTGTCTAGCTCTGCCCCTGCTCCTGTACCCACCCCTGCACAAGCTTCCCACCAACCAACCAATCAGGATGGCAATCCTGATTTGGAACTACTGCCTGCCACCAGCCAACCTGATCCCCCTATAACCGATCAGGCTTCAGCTCCCACAGCCCAGCATCCCAAACACAGAATAATCACTGCCCAAATTCTTCAGGAAATTGTGGCACTCAACCAGCGTGGCCTGACCTGGGACCAGATTGTCACAAATTGCAATTTACCAGAGCTACCATCATGTGGGAATTCAACAACCTGATGAACAAGGGGAACCTGATTAGGACAGCCAAAAAGCCCAAGAAAGCCTCAGAGTCCTAGATAAACAAGGCATACCCAAATAACGCTCAATCTCCTGCAGCAGGATCCCAAGATTCCCCTAACCCAGGTCCAGAAACAACTTTCACACCATAGAACATGGGTTTTTGAGTGCATGGTGTAGCTCTGGATGCACAGGAAAGAGGCTTCATCAGGGTGTTGACCAATGTTGGTGGCAAACAATGTGATAAAAGTGAGTATTAAGAATATGATCATGCCATTGAGTCCACCCTGGTCTAATGTTTTACCAGTCTAACAGATGAAATCATGTTCATTGCCTATTATAAGCTATCAATTACCTTTGACAAGTTTGGTGAACAAGGAGAAGCCGTCACCAAGAATGGAAGAAAGAAGGTCAAGCAGGGGACTTTCATTGGTGTGTTCCTGGCTATCTTGGCAAAGAGTTTTTTCTATTATCCTAAAAACCCTGAAAACCAATGACTATGGGTATAGCCATATCCCTGGTGAATTTCTGGACTCCTGAGATAGATTAAAGTCCACCTACTGGGGTTTCTTGAGCCACCAGATGGAGGGTAGCTCCACCGCTCTTGAGTCAATCCAAGGACACAGTCACCAGGCCTCAGTTTACCCATATTTCCAATGTAGTGCTCTTTAATATTAGAGACACAGTCTGATAGCGCTGCCTCCAGGCGTTCAATGACCTTTATATCAGAGTCCTGGACTATGAGTCTCTCTTTAGTTGACAGATGGTGGCTGACTTGTTTGCCCAAATTGTCTTCCATGTGAACAACATCAGCCAATCATAGAAAGACAAGCGCCACCCACCCTGTGGCACAACTGTCTACCAGCTAATCTAACCAATGACATATGAGGAATATAACAACCATTATATGGCAGCCATCACGTGCAATCCTCCTACCCCTGCCACCACTACCCCCCATCTTCTAGCCCTACCCACCTAATCCCAGACCTCACAGGCCAGCACTTTCTCAACGCCTTCCTTTCCACAATATTCTGCCTACTAGGCATCACTCTTCCCTGCCCCCAATAAACCCCCTGTTGCCAAACATTTTCTATTTATATTATCTTTATTTTGAATTTAAATTGTTCATGTTCTCTTTGTTTATAGTTGGTTTTATTCTTTATGTTCAGCTTATTTCTATAAAATCATGTTTACTATACCATGTATATAGATCCAGAACACAGTTATTTTTAGCACCCAAACACTGCCCCTTGTGAAAATATTAACAACAATTTGGTGGTCACAAAATTTGAATTAGAAAATTATAAGTTTATTGTGTTTAGAAGAAGTTGTTGCTTATCTGAATTCTAAACCTTAATAATAAACTTTAAGCCATCAGGAGCCAAGTGAGAAAGTGATTGTTGTGACATAAAGGGACATTCAATAATTCTTTGATGCATGTGCACTAATTAATATGATTGGCTGGTTGTTTTGCCACTGTGAGCCATTGTTGCTGTGGTAAGTTGTTGATGGACTAGTACCCAATCAGCTGCTGGGTTAACACTAGTCCACCAATAACTTGCCACAGCAGCAATGGCGCTCAATGGATAAACAACCAGCCAATTAAATCAATTAGCGCATATGTATCAAAGAATTATTGAATGTCCCTTTATGTCACAACAATCACTTTCTCACTTGGCTCCTGATGGCTTAAAGTTTATTATTAAGGTTTAGAATTCAGATAAGCAACAACTTCTTCTAAACACAATGAACTTATAATTTTATAATTTAAATTGGGATGATCATCAAATTTTTGTTAATATTTTCACAAGGGGCTGTCTAAAGAGCAAAAACAATAAGGCAATTATGGAAGCAATGCAAAACACAAAGTAAACAACCTGTATTGAGATAATTGTAAAAACATATATAAAAAGTCTAAAGAAATGGGATACTGTAGTAAATGGGAAAACAAACAAGGATAAACAAAGAGACAATAGTATCAGAATAACACAGAGTTTATTGAGGTGAAAGCTATAATAAAATATGCAAAGGTTAGTAAAAAATCATATGAGAGAACTTGAAAAGCTTATGAAAGATCTGGACCGTGTAATTGCAAAGATCAAATACATTGATAAAAATGTCAAAGCAAAATTTTAGTCTGCCATCCTTACAGGGGACAAAAGCAAAAAGTGTTTGCAAAGGCCCTAATGACCAAAAAGTCCAACACATCAGAGAAGACAATTGAGTGTCTTCTTTACGTCCAGAAGACAGTCATAGAAAGCCTCCAGTTCAAGTCATTTTCCCTCTCCTTGCCGTCTGTCTGTGTCAATGACCCTGATATGTATGCATATCTCAAACCAACAAAGAGGGCCCAGAAGGAGGATACCCAATTGCCTGCACAACTAGTTACACCAAGGATGGCCAAGCCTATGGAAGCTGCCGGCAAGGAGGACACCAAAGAATTTGATCTACAAATAAAAATTAATAGAAATTCCTAAATTCTTACCTGTTTTTTTATAGAAATCATCAAAAAGTGTAATACACCAGGTCCTGGTCCCCTTTGTCCCTGCCATATTTTATGCCATCTACACTAATTATATGGCTAGGTAACTGGCTCTGCCACCTCCTGTTGTGTGCAAGCTTGAGGACAGAATCAACAGTTCCTTCCCAATGGTTAGGGAGGCATTAGCCGCGCCGACACACAGAAAAGGGCATCTGAGTGGGCAGTTACTGCCTACAAGGATGCCCAATTGGACCACCTGGACCTGGTGGCCTGCAGTAGAGTTTACTGTGTAAACTCTATTGAGCTTGTTTAGGACGTCCTGGAGATGATCCCATTCAAGAACATACCAGAGATGGGCCAGGCACATGTGGCTGCTAACTTCTGCTTCCTGCTGGAGCATACTCTCTCTTACCTGCTTAAGAACTTTGGGGAGTGGTGTCTAAATTGGCTTTTGCTAATAAAACAGCCGTCAAGAAAACCAATATCCTCCTGGCAGACTTTGGGCTGTCCTGGAGTGCTGATGAGACAGGGCTTCCTCTAGCCATGGATGTCAAGAATGAAATTTCAACACTTGTATTGAAAACCCCATAATCAAACCCTGATCCTCTGGACATGACTTGCTCCAACCAGGATAAATAGGGATCCTCCAACCCTTTGAGTTACAGACTTGAGTTGTTGAATTACTCCACAACTTGCCAGCTTGTTAAAGGAGATTCCCCAAATGGTCACCAGATTGCTGCCAGCCTTGTGCCACTAAGGACCCAGATCTATCCAGAGGTAGTGACTTGCCTAAAGAAGGTTAAGACATGGCCTGATTCTGGCTTCACCAATGAGCACCAGCTACCACCAGTCTCCAGTCCAGAATTGGCAACAAAATTGGCCAGCTCAGGCAATTTAGTAAACAGAAGCGGCAGAACAAAGAATTGCCTCCTCTTTTTGCCAGAGCTGGTCCATCCAGGATCCACTGCCCTCAAAACCCTGTCCCAAGGTCCACGCCCTGCCAGCAAAATGCCCCTGGACATAAAGTCCTAAAAATTTGAAGAAGCAAAATCATATGATATAAATCCCTGGTGGTATGGGGATGACCATATTGTCATTTTTGATAATAAAGATTTATGAAACTCTGGTTCCAGAAAACTTTACCCTATTTAGTTTTAGTGATCTTCCACCTCAAATCTAGTCAAGTAGACAACAAGGCGCCCATCCGCTCTAGTGACCAACCTGCTGACCCATCACTGGCACTATACTGTCTCCCTGGAGCACCCTTTGGATAAGTGTGTTTCACCAAATACCCCCAAAGCCTGCCTACTTCAAGTTCAACTTGGAGAACATACTATTTTCTGACCCCTTGGAAAGGACAAGAGAGACCAAAACTATAGGTTGTGAAGGAAAGTGGTATGTGAGGCCGCCAAGATTGTTCAAAGACAAGTACAATCATCTGCCTGCCTACCTGGTTCCTATGACCCCACCTCTGACCCCACAACCCAACCACCCAATGGAACCCACCACCATCAAGACCACATCCACCCAGCTGTTTGGAGTACTCTACATTAATCTGACAGGCTTGGTGGACACCATGGTGCCCAACTCTAGCTCTTGATCCTTACTTGGGCAGTCACTATCTTACGTTATCAAGTTGGTACCCATCCTATGGTGGTCATTACCCACTGGCCTGGCGGTACCCCATCCCAAGTCACCCAATGCTTTTACCTACGCCTGGCTTCCTGAAAATAGAGCTTACCGTTGCCAAGACCAAACATGAAAATTATTAGTACATTTTTAATAAACTGTGTGATTTTGCTGTAGCCTTTGCTGGGCAAAGGCTTCATCTCGCGGTTTACCTGGGGTTCCTGTTCTACTTTGGGATGGGAGCCACCGTTGCAGACCTGGAAGGGGTCCTCCTTGGGATCACCAAGACCAGGCTCTCCCAGGATGGGAAGAAGGTCCCCCGGGCTACAACTTGGTGGACCATGTAATACTGGATGCCCTGGTCCTGGCTGGCATTTACAGGGTTGCAGCCCCGCCTGAAAAGCTGCTCCTGAGCTCCCACCTCACAGTTCTCCCTTTTACCAGCAGGCAGGAATACATCAACAGCCAAGTATCTGCTGGGCATGGTGTGGCGGTGGAGGCTGTGCACCACCTCCCTTGCCTAATGGGACATACCGCCAACCCCATTATTGTTGCTAATAAAGAAGTTTCTTTCCCTCCAATATAGTTTACAATCTTAGTCTTTTACTTTTTTATGACAACTAGTTTTTAACTGACTTTTATTTTAGCAAACTTTTATTACAAAGAAACTTACAGAAGGCCTTATTACAGGTGAACTACTACAGCTAATAAAGATCATATACAGTTTCAGTGCCCTTATATTTTTAGTTTACTTTCTATATGTATTTGATGGGACTGACACTTCTATATAATTGCCATAATGTGATGTTAGCTATTTGGGATTGGCACAGAGGAATACAACAGAATAGATTGGTCTGCAATCCAAAAATCAGGCATCTGTATTGACAGGGCTGCTCTATGTGATTGGGGCGGGGAAACCTCTAAATATAAAATAACAGCATATAGATCTAAAAAATAGTCAGAGAACATAAAAAACCTTTGAAAGGATGAACCCTTTAGTCAATTGGCTCTTCAGCTAGGCCCCCGGGATGAACAAATCAGCCTGGCCATAAAACTTGGCCACAGCCTCTGCCGGAAGGGCATGGATCCCAGCCAGCAGCAAACTAAACAGGCCCTTGGTCCCAGTTGGGGTCCCTCGCTTTACAGCTTGCTTGAGCCACCCAAAAACTTTTTTGATGGGATTTAGGAAGGGTGAATAAGCAGGGAGAAAGAGAAGGCACAAATTTGCTGTGGCCAATTGCTGGGGGCCCACTGCAATGCTGGTGTAGATCCTTGGCAATTCCTCAAGAATATCCGCCACCTTATGGAGACCAATGTTATCCAGCACAATTACATTGGTGAAGCCCAGGCTTGTGCCCCTCAGGTGCTCCTGGACCAATAAGAGGAATGATAGGAAGGTCCAGCTGTTGTGAGATCCCAAGATCATTTGATACAGCTCAATCCCCTTTGGACTGTGGAGAGCCACCATCAAATAGGCTATGGCGCAAACAGCAGCACACCAAGCTACCCTGTCATTGGAGCCTTTGGGGATATAGCCATAGACATTTTGCATAGACATGGAAGATGCTGATTTGTCGATATAATAGACTTTGTCAGTCCCCTTGTTTTTGAGGGAAGTGTAAGCCTCAGCAGTTTTTTCCAGGTCTCAATATTGTCAGGGCTGTTTGAGATGTAGGGAGATACCTGAGGGGTTTCCAGAAAACCTGCCAGCCCTTGGCCACATGGTAGTAAGAGGAGGTTGATGTATTGACCCCAAAAGTGGACTTGGCCATTGACTTGATATTTTCTAGTCAAAGATGGCAGTCTCACTCAATCCACTGGCAGATTACCCATCTGTGCTCCTTGGTGAGCATGGTGGATACCCACAAGGATTTCTCCATGGCAAGAAATCAGCCATTATTGATGAATTTGTTGAATACCTTGCTGGCGTATTTGGGATTCACCCTAACAAGAGCTGCAGCTGTCTTGTAATTACCTGATTCCTGCATAAGCCTGAGAAGGATGATGTGCTTTATGTCAGGGATGAGCTTCTGGGAGGCCTTGGTGGGTTCAGTTGAACTGGGATCCTGCTCAGGGACAGGTATACAAGGCATGGGCACCTTGTTGTAGAAGGCCACAACTTTCTTGAGCATAGCTTTCCCTCTGTAGTCCTATGGAACTTGGGCTTGTTGTTGTCCTCCTGGTTGCCATCACTGATGTAGGGCTCATAGCTACTGTCAATCACAGGCTTTACCTTCTCCATCATGGCTTCTGGGACTACTTCCTGGTGGTAGACAGGGTTAAACACAAACAAAGTAAGTTCTACCTCTTTGTTGTTAACTTTCTTGGTAGTTGTAACCTTGGTGGACTTTTGGATCAGCTTGGGGACCTGAGGGCTGATGCTCCACACCCTCACATGTTGTGCTCCTTGGACTGGTTGTGTCAATGCAACCTCACTATTGAACTCTCCTTTCTTGTCTCCTTCCTGAGTAGGCACTTGTGTTGCACTGACTCAATTTTTTTACCTGTGGGGGCAACTGTGGCCCACAGTGGGTGCATTTTTACTCTGTTGTTGTGTTTGCTCTGTTTCAAAATTTAATAAAATGCTAAATAAAACTCAATCAAGTTGCACACTGGGGTCTGATTTTTGCTTTTTATCTGAACATGGTTACTAAATTAGAATAGGCATCGCCCAACTGCCTGTTGATAGATTTGTATGTTTGATTAGCTGTTTTTGGTTGTACATATCTTGTTATAGGATTGAAGAAGATGCTATCCGCCAGTCTCCTCAGATTCTACGCCAAGGGTAGATGGTCGAGCAATGCCTTTATGATTTATGCTTTGTATTATGTGCCTTACTTTAGATCGCTAGGTACCATGCTTGTGTACGGCTTGCTTCGTGCAGCAACGTAGTGATTCTGTTTTGGATTGGGGTGTCTTTGCACTTTGTTCTGGGTTGAATGTGACCAACTGTGGCTGGGTGGATTTTTTCACCAATCTACACAGTAAACATGTGTGCACCAAAGGATGGCTGGAACCGTTCCCTTTTTCATGAGGAATGTGTTATATCCCAAGTATTCTCCCCTGTAGCCGGAGTTGTCTGTTGCTTCTTTGGGTCATTCCACCCATTATTGCCCAAACCCCTGTTGACTGGAGTATGTTTACACTATAGCTGGATTTTGTTTGCATCTGAGTTGATTTTGCTTTTTGATATAGCTTTTAAAACCACTGCATTTAACTAGAGCTTTAAAGGGTCTTATGTTTAAAATGGTTTAGTTTGGATTGAAATCTATCGAATAATTGATGCAGGTGGGATATCGAGTTCATTGGTCTCACAGCATGGTTTAAGTTCTAGGCTCTGTTCATTTAGAAGTGATGTGGATGGATATGGGCTTATTTGGAGTGACAAGTTGAATACTGGGTAATCAAAGCTAATTGGGCATTTTATATTCTAGTTTATCGATAGTTGAATAATTTATTAGGAGAGTGGATAAATGTCATCGGTGACCGAGGCAAACTCTCGACTGTAGCGGGTTAAATTATACTCGTGCTTGACACTCCACTGCTTGAGGAGCTTGAGGTTGAACCCTTGGATGCAGTAATGGAGAGGGTCAAAGATTGATTGGTTCCTTATAAACATACCCCCCAGGAATTTTTCGACTCTCAAAGTCAGCTCCCTCAGGGAGCCTATGGCATCATTGAGAAAGGGTTTGCTGAGCATTGCGTCCAAGTCGGAGGGATCAGGAAGAGAAGTGCCGCGCATGAAGAGCTCTCGCTTAAGACAGTAGCCGTCGAGTCCCTTGTAGTTTTTGAAGTTGCCGCTAATGAGGCACTTGTCAGAGTCGACCTCGGCACCAAACATGTAGTTAAGGAAGATGGGATCAAGCTTTGGGTGCTGGTGGTAAACGGTGTAGTTCCAATAGGGCACTGTCACGTTGGGATTGAAGGCTTTGATCGCGTCCTCAAACTCGGAGACGTAGCGCAAGCTCACTCGGGTCTTGGAGAGACCACGGGCCCGTTTCATTTCTGTGGTATACGCCTCGGTAAGTTTCTTCCACGGGGTCGCCTCCTTATCAGCAAAGAAGCGGTCGGTAGCTCGAAAGTAGCGGGTCAGCTTGAGCAGGCTGATCTGGTGAATATCATAGCGCTGGACAATCTCGAAGGCCCCCGTTTTCTAGCCTTCTGGCTAGCAGCCCACCCAAAAAGAAGGGGTAAAAGAGACGAGACCTTCATTTGACTCTTCCCATATTTCTCCTGTAATATTTATATGCAGTCAACTGTATGCCAATCTATCACATAAATTATTTTTCACCGCCACAATCACATGCCGTAACTCTGCCGCTTTGAGCAAATCAGATCAAGGGATCACCAATAAAGCATTCAAACCAGATTAATTAAAAACAATTTAATAAACTGTCCATTTTCACAATGCAGGCCAATTATGCAACCTTGAATTCAATCCAATGCATCTACGATTTCCCATAAATCCTTAACCAAAACGCCACCTTTCAAACGATAGGGGTTTACTGGCAATACTCCAATTGATTGATGCGCAGCATTTTAAGCTCTCATACAGACATGCCAGTGAAAACATCAACAAATCATTTCATACTCACTCCAATCCCATCTCTACTATAAAATAAAATCACTCCCGATCAATAGAGAGTCTTAGTATCCCACCAGTTGTTATCTATCCTTCATCCCCACACCAGCCTTACCTCAAAATTTGGTACCCACTTCAATTCCGAGAGCCTTTCCTAAGAATTCAAATCCAATATTATGACATCATTTATGATATTTAATTAGAAAAATATATCAAAGCTTTAAAGATGACATTATTTTATTAGATTTCGGTTCCTAGGGAAAATGTTACTGGGATCGAAGTGGGTATCCAAAATCCATGTGGTACTAGGGTTGTGGCAGACCATCCCAGAGGTAGGATACGCCATCTCAACTTGAACCATCATATTGCGCCATCTCAAAATACGCTATCATAAATAACAAAGCCAGCATCTCAGCAAGTGTTTTAACTTGAAACACATAAAATACTAAAAGTATCATAAAATTAAAAATCAAAGGTTATGGGTAGACTAAAAAAGTCTCAGGAATCCAAATCTGGAATAAAATGGGATCGATTAGTATAACTAGGCCACACAAAGCTCTCAAGCCTAGAATCCAAACAGGGACCTTTCAGCTATACTAGGTATAAAATATACTATAGATATATAATAGCTGAAAACTAAAGAAACATTAAAAACTAAACAAAAAAGAGGAGAAAGAGTATATTGAAAAGATATCAAGCACTGGCTGAAAGGGCTACAAAGATAGATTCAATATGCTCAAGGCTTCTATACTTGGGATAGTAGGCAAGGAAAACCTTGAAGATATCCTGATACTTTTCTACAGCCTTTATCTGTCTGGGGTGTGATCCGTGTTCTGTTGCAACCAAGATTACTCCCCCACCCACTAAAGTATCCTACAGTCCACAGGGGGTGCTCAAAGAGAAGCCCTATAATGTATCTAACAGTATAGATGATCCTTTGGGCAATGTCAAATCAAGGGCACCATCTCCCAATTAGGAGTGCTGCCAATTCAACACGCTGATCCCTCACTTAAGATATTCCCAGCCCAACCCCTTATACCAAACCTGCCACAGTGTCAACCCCAGATGGGTCTGTGACTTCTTGATATAGTACATAACCATGCTATTATCTAAATAAACATCATATTATTCCTATTCTTGTCATTTCTATTAGACTGTTGTCTTCCCCAAGCTAAACACTGAACTATTATTGATTCAGTTGCAACAGTGATAGCAGTGGTAGGTTCAATTAATGGCCTACCTTTAAGAAATCACCCAAGGAAGGACAGAGTGCTGTCTGTATAGCTATACCTGACCCAGAGACCTTCCTTCCCATCCTTTATGGGGAAATCCCAGGAGGTTACATTGTATACCAGGACCAACTAGTTCTCATCAGCCTCTAGAACCAACTCTGCCTGGGACAATGCAACATTGGTGTCACCCCACCCCCAGTCTGATATGTCACAGTGCATGCTGCACCTACAACTTGAATCCTTCATGGGTGGCATGGAAGGGGCTGACATAGTAAGTTGGCTACACTCCACAGAAACCCGCCTCTGCATCTGTCAAGTACCTGGGCCCATCTGGGTTGCTGCAGCCTCTGGGCACCTTAGAGGGCCTGATTGGGTATGGTCCACCGCATGGGCCAGTCAAGAACCAGAGGTCACCTGGGTGGCATTAAGAGACGCTGGCAAGCCCTACTACAGTGAACTGTTTTCACCCATTGTTGTGGGCACACCCCTGCTTACTATCAAGCAGGCAGGAAGCGTCCCTGGGTACCTCCCCCTGGAAGCAAGCTCTTTCTGCTTCCCCAGAAACCATTATCAATGGAAACACCATACTCCTTGCCCTCATCATCAATGGGTTGAATCCATAACTGCAATCAAGTGCCTGTGGGGTGTTGCTTTTCCATTGATGATTGGTATAGGGCCATTGCAGAAGCAAACAATCCCGCCACAATGTGCTTTGGCAGATAAAAAGATGCACCCATCAACCCTGCCTGGTAGTGCCAGCAGTCAATAAGGACGCCGCCAGCCCTTCTGGCAGGATTGTTGTGAATACCGCTATTCACACTGTTTCAATTTTGCCTTTGATGGGTTATTTTGAGGACAAATTGCTCTCTTTTGCTTTTGCCCTTTGAAACAAGCCTGGCTCCAAACTGGAAAATCAATTGTTCCACTTCCTGATTCCTTGCAGCTCCCTTGCCCCACTCAGGCTTGTGGCAAGTGGTCCCACCGTCCTGGTACTGGTTTGGGGTATCACCAACCACTATTATTTATATTCCATATCCACAATAAAAGTTGATCTCTATTCACACTTTTGCCTTTATGTCTCCAAGTACTTTGGCGCCTCTCTCTAGCCACAGCTAGTAGAGATTATTCATCCAGGGCCACAAGGTAGTCCAATAACCTTCCCTGCAACTAGCTGAGACTTAGTACAGGTCCAATCCTAAGGTTAGGATTCCCCGTTGTGTGTCTGAGCCGCGCCTCAGAACACAAAAAAAATGGTGCTCACTACTGTCAGGGACCCACTTGACAGAGAACAAGTTCCCTAATTGGTGGGCCAAGGCCCCTAAGTTAAGCCCTGCTATTACCAAGCCAATGGTACCATGATCATGGCGAGATGTCCTAGGTGACCCAAGTAGGCAAATCTTCCAAACATAGAGCTGAATCAACTAAGTAGGTAGTATCCTGCCACATACGTTAAAAGGTAGAAGGAGGCGTAAGGTCTAACCAGAGAAGGTTTGGCAGGAGGCGGAGTGAATGAGTGACCATATTGGAATTTACGTCCCCAGTGGCCAGAGGGGTACTTAAACCATTCATGGGCTAGGGATTCCTTTTGATGCGCGTGATCTGGAGAAGAGTTGTACCAGTCAGTAGTGGGTGTTGGTTTTTCCAAGGTTAACACCACAGACAAGAAGGAAGCTAGAAACCAGAACAGGAATAGAATTCCTCTCATGGCTTCAAAAATAAGGTATCAGAAGGTAATTGATTGGCAGGTATAGAATAAAAGTCTTTATTGTTAGAACAAGGAAAAATGATGAAGATAACTCACTTAAATGCCCTCAAAATGAAGGCTGGGACATTTAAGTGGTATTTAGAAAAAAGAGGGATTTTCATGAAACTTGTGATCAAAGTAATACCTTTTTCAAATACTGATGAAAGTGGAGCTTAATAATATGGATAGTAATATGGTGGAAACAGCGGATCCAGGGATAAGCCACAAGGCTGAATATAATTAAACGGTGTGTTGCCAGGTAATCACTTAAAATTAAGTACAAAGCCTTGCTCAAATATAGGCTCATTTGATTCAAGAGCGGCAAGGAAGACAACAGCAGCCAATCAGGACGCAAGCGGTAAGTGATGTTGTTAAATGTACTATTAACCTTTTAAAAACCCGATTCAAAGGCCAGAGCAAAAGTTGAATGAATAACATTAACATAAATAGGTGAAATAAGTTGAATAATTGATTTCATATTAACGCTGGGCCCTTTCTTAGGGTCCTGAGTTTGATTCCCATTAATTCCATTGTCAGAGTACAAACTGGCCCCAAGTACCTTGTTGTTGTGTTATTTTGAGTGGAAATTCTTTCAAAGGTTGTCAATAAAATTAATGTAGTCAGGGAAAGAATACCTGACACTACAGGGGCTATAAGCCCCTTGGTTATCCCTTTAATCACCACATTTGCAGGTCCTTTGCCTCCTCCTATAAAAGAGCTGTATTCACCTGAAATCTCCTGTCCACCTATCAAGGAGGACATCTCAGACCCTCCTATTGTCCCCACTGTATTGAGCCTCAGAAATGGTCCCTGCCTAGTAGCATACCTTATGAGAATCCCTGACCTAGGAGAAGTCATGGCCATTGCCCTTGGAATAGCCCGCAATGGGGCCATCCCTCACCTTCAGTTACAGTTCAATCAAGCAGAATACTATGAGTTGATTGTTGCCCCGCAGTTTCCACAACATCTCCTTGCAGCAGCTGGTTCTGCTGAGCATCTATTGCCATCCTTTGTGCAGCCTTCCTTAGCCCATCATCAGATGGTGTTGGGGCTTCACATCCAAGAGATTTTGTCTCTTCAAGCTGCTGTCACTCATTACTGGGATCAGTTTGCGACTTATCAGCAGTGAATCCACTCCCTGTTTTCCTTGGTATCTGATAAGCAACACAGCTCCATTACTTCCCAGGCTTTCTTGGTTACCTCTATAGAGCAAATTTGGCAGTCCATCCCCAAGTAAGTCAGGGAACATCTACAGGAGTTATACCAATTAGAACAGCCTTGGTGAACTCAAGTAGATTTCACCCTTAACGCCTGCCTCTCTGATCTTGGACAGCTTGTGCAACAACTCAATGCGTTTAGTACCTACTCTTTTGACCAATTACAACAAGTAGCAGATAATGCCGCTAGAGGTCTCTGCAACCTCAATGTAGAGTTTGATCAAGAAAGGACTGCCATGGCTGTTGCCATTGCCAAACTTCAAGCCCAAGTGAATGAGTTGCCTACACCTGTGCCAGATGTTCCTCCTTTTCCCCTCTGAAAATCTGATGGGTAGAGAACATAAACTTATTGGACACTATTCAAGAACTACCTGCCTCCTCTTGTAGCCAAGGACGTCCAGCAGACCTGCCACAGCAGACCCTCAGGGGCTTGCGTTAACTGCTCAAGTTGCTGAGTTACAGCAAGAGGTTGTCGCTCTATGTGAGATTGTGGTGACTGCTGCTAGGCCAGTTGAGGTTGTTGAAGGAGATGGCTGCTGCCCAGGACTGTCAGGGAATCCCCACATCCAATGTGCTAGGGAGTTGATTGCTCTAGCCCATGAGGTGGACTGCCTGAAGTGGGATCACTCTAGTCTTGAAAAGGATGTTCAAGAGATGAGGGAGTTAATCAACTCAGTAAACAACAGGTTGGCCCCTTGTCTCTCAGCGGGACCTTCTATGACCTCATGGTTGGCTGAGCTTTCTACTGCAGTAACCACGCATGGCCAACACTTAGATGTTACCAAACAACAGACTGACCTGGCCAACAATGTGGGTGCTCGTACCTCTGAGACTTTGACTACCCTTGAGGAGAGTGTTCACCAGCTGTGGGAAAGACAGCCCCCTATGGAATCTGAGGCTGAATTCTCCCCGGGCGTAAATGTGCTTGATAGCAACAATGGTGGCCCTACCCCCAAAGCACACTTCAAACCTACCTTCAAACAAGTCTTTGACCCTAAAACATCCACCATTGCAGCATTCTTGACCATCCACAAAACATCCATGTGGCAGGCATCTGATGAGGTTAAGAAAGAGCACATTCTAAGCTGATTGCACCCAACTGTCAAGAGGTGGTGGTGCCAGAGCTGCCCACAATTGAGACTTGGGAATAAATGAAACAGCTTTTGATTGATGAGTTTGGTGGTGACCTTAGTTTTGAAGAGAAAAATAATGCTTTTATGCACATTGCCTTCAAACCCAAAGAGACTTTGGCCAAGTTTGCAGACAGGTTCTATAAGAAAGAACAGCAGTTGATAACTAGTAGACGGTTGACAGCTCATGAGGCTTACATGGCTTGTGTTCAAGTCTCAAAGTTAACCAACTTCTGTGCCTCCATTTCAAAGCTCACAAAGCCATGCTCTCCTCTATGAAGAGCATCAAGACATTGCTGCAGGATATGCACTTGACCCACTCTGGAGCTGTTGTACACAAGAATCAAGCTGCATCTACATCAGGTTCTTCTTCCCGTGGCCCACGCATCCTCACTATGAACTCTCAATACCCTCCTAGATGTCAAGGTTTCCATAACTGCGGCCAGATAGGTCACCACTATTAAGTCTGTACCAATCCTCAAGTTGAAGGAGCTGATCCCAAAGAACAGGCGGAAAAAGAACAGTCAACCTAGAGGTAGAGACAGTCTTGGTTGACAATTCTTCCCAGTCTCCTTCAATTCCCCCCTCCATAGCTGACTCTGAGCCTTCTGACACCAAGGTTTCTCCAATTATGCTACTGTTCCACAATATCTCTGACAACTGACATGGACAATTCAGATGCTGATGTTCCTGAAGCTTATGGATATTCAGTTCTAGCTGTCCCCAAAACCATTGCAGTCCCTTAAAAGCCACGCCCTGGAAAAAAATACAAAAACTGCCAAGCATCTGCCTGAAGTCAAAGAGATTATCTCTTGCCCTTACCTCACACAAGCAAAGAGGTCTCCTGTACTTGTAGAATCCTCTGAAGAAGCGGCTGAAGTAGCTGAGGCTGTTTTCAAGAATGTTTCAGTCTCCCTTCCTCTTCAGGCTATTGACAAGGAGCTTCCAGGTTTGAGATGCATGATCAAGAAGTGGGACAAGGAGCTAGCAGAAGCCCAAGATATCCTGGCTGTCCTCCCATCCTTTGGCTGTACTACTACTTGTGTAGAGATATCCAAAAGGTGAAGATTAAGGCCGTCTTGGACACAGAATCTCCTGTTAATGTTGTCTGCTTGAAGCTTGTCAAGATGATGAAACTTGCCCCCAACCTCAATTACCATCAGTCTTATGGTAAAGCTGGGTTGTCCATGACTTGTGCTATAGGGGTATACTCTGCCCTCTCTATGCGGTTTGGCAAGCTACTCTTAGCCGCGCCTGCTGTGGTCCTGGAGAATGAGAGTTATGACCTTCTAGTTGGTATCCAATTCCTTAGGGAGTACAACAGGATCATCAGCTTAAAAAATGGCTATATCTCCATTTTAGGGTATGAAGTCCCTCTAATATTTGAGGAGCCTGTCAAAGTTCTTGGGAAGCGCCTCAAGATATGTGCCTTGTAGTACCCCACTGGTGTCTTCACGCTAAAGTACTACAACACTTGTCCAACATGAAGTGTCCCCTTATAGCCTGCCCTGCGTCTGAAGGGATTCCACTGCTGGCCACTTATGCTGTGACCATTCATCCTGGCTCCCAAGTTGTCTTAGACTCTCAGATATCATACAAGTTGCCTGAACGTGCATTCTTAGAGTTGTACTCTCCTCCCTCACTAGGCTGCAACAAACCTTACCTCTGTCCAGGGAATTTTGGATGTCTCTCACAAAGAGCCTGTTTAGCTGTTGGTAGCCAAATTAGCCACTCTCCTCATACATGTGTCTAGAGGCCAGGTTATTGGTTATAGCAAGTTTCTGAATGCTCCTGATTTTCTATCCCTACATCCCTTTGGTATCTTCCAGGACTTCAATTTACCTGAAGACAAGCCACAGGTCCTATCTCTGTTTACCGCTCAGGACTTCCTACAACTATTCCCAGTCCAGCAGAAAGAGGTGCTTGACCTTCTAGATCAACCTTCATATATCTTTGCTAAAGATAGCACCAATTATGGCCTAGCTAAAGGAGTTATTCATCAAATTGACACTGGTGATGCTCCCCCTTCCAAGCTAAACCTTATTGCGGTAGCCAAGTGAAAGATGCTCAGGTGTCTAAGGAACTCAAGCAACTACTAGACTCTGGATTACTTGTGCCCTCCCAAAATCCATGGACCTCCCCTTTGCTCATACTGAAGAAGAAAGATGGAGGTCACCAAATAGTGATGGACTATTGATGGTTAAATTCCTTAACCAAGAAGGGTTCTTACCTGTCATCCCTGCCCCAATGGGCAGGCCTTTTAAAACTTATCATATTTTTTTCAATTGATTCAATCTTTCTTTATTTTTTAATATTGAAATTTTGAATTAATAGTTAATATTTAAATATTTTAAAGTAATTTACCTTGTTTTACGTCAATTTGCATTTGAATTGATGTTGTTGTTGTCTTTTGATCTTCAGCTATTCTATTAGCTTTATATTATCTACTTTAAAGTTAGAGAAATTTTAATTTTCACTCACCTTTTCAAAAATCTTGGTTATGTTGTTGCTGCTTTCCTCCAGCTTCACGTTGCAGATCAACTTCAAACTGGTTGTCTGTTTCCCCTTTCTTTTCCTGGTTGTCTCCAAACTTCCCCAGTTGCTCCTCTTCTTGGCTGCTTCCTCCCTGGCTATCAATCTTCACCTGAAAAGGCTTTTTCTCTATAAATAAAGAGCTTTTGAAGAGTAGGCTTTAAGCCAAAATTCTAAGTGATTTCTACCCTTCAATTCTTTATCTAATTTAAACTTGAGATCTTAATTTTTAGAAATTTATACATTTTTATTAAATTCATTTTAAAGTTTAGCCTTTTCTTTCCTTGAACAAATGGAACTTGTAAAACAACAAGCCTTAGGCTTGTTGTATCTATTATTTTCCCTTAAGGAATCTTTCAATAGTTATATGTACCAATTTGCTGATAGAGAATATCCAAATATTGACATTCCTTAGTTACAAATTGTTCACTATTAAACACTTTATTTTATCTTCTTTGCTTAGGGTTCTTAAACTCAATCACTCCTTTTGTAACTCAGTATAGGTTTTTAACAGGGTTCTGTAAGATTATTTTGCAGACAGTTCCCAACTTTTCATACTTTTAAATCTGAATCCTAATGCCTTATACGCGCTAGTTTATAACCTTGCACCACTATGGGCAAGACCTTACATTACCCCTTGCCGTGTATTGATGATGCACTCTGCTGCCTTGGAGGCTGAAAGTTCTTCTCAGATATGAATTCAGCATCTGGTTACTGACAAGTTAATCTCTCTTCAGAGGATAGGCACAAATCTGTGCTTATCTCCTCTGAAGGGCTGTTTGAGCCTACCTGTATGCCTCAGGGACTCTGCAACGCCCTGGCCACCTTTCAAAGGGCCATGGACTCCATCCTCGGTGACTTGAAGTTGTTGTGTGTCCTGGTATACTTGGATGATATAACAGTCTTCAGTGCTACCTTTACTGATCACCTGGCCCACCTCAAGGGAGTTTTCCTAAATATTTGGGAAGCTGGCCTCAAACTAAAACTATCAAAGTGTGCTTTCTTCAAAGAATGTCTTGAATTCTTGGGCCATGAGGTGACCCAGAATGGGATTTATCCAATGATCAAGAAGGCTGAGGACATTGAAAAAATGCTTCCACTCACCAACCTGTGTAAATTACAAGTCTTTATGAGTATGATGGATTATTACAGACAGTTTATCCCTGGTTTTGTCAACACTAGTGAGCCTCTGGTTAAACTGTTACGCAATGTCCCCTTAAAATGGACTGCTAGTCAACAACAGGCCTTTGAGACTCTTAAGCAAAAACTCAAAGAGACTCACATCTTGATGTATCCTGACTATAATAATGAATTCATCCTTTACACAGATGCTAGCAACTTAGTTGTTGGGGCCATCCTGGCTCAACTAGATGATGAAGGAGTGGATCAACCTGTAGCGTATACTTCTTGTGTCCTCAACAAACATGAGAAGAACTATAGGGTCACAGAGAAAGAATGCCTTACCATTCTGCATGTGGTCAAACAATTCCGCCATTACAGTTATGGCACCCATTTCACTGTGGTCACTAACCATGCCTTGCTCAAGTGGTTGCAGCAGCTCAAAGAACCAGAAGGACGGCTAGCTAGGTGGATCCTTTGCTTGCAGGGCTACAACTTCACAGTGCTCCACCGTCCCGGGATCCAACACCAAAACACTGATGCATTGTCCAGAATGACTATTCTTGCCCTACACCCTGCTGAAGCTGATCAATTATATGAACTGATTGGTTAATCTTCTTCTTGGGAAAACAATACTGAAGATATTTGAACTGCACTGTCTAAATTATCTGAGAATACTCTCATTTATGACAATCAGCTCTTCAAAAAGGTGCATGATCAATATCTACTCTATGTACGCCCTAGCATTTGCCTCTCATTAGTGCTCCAAGCTCATAAGGAGACTGGACATGAAGGCATTGCCAAGACCTATGACTGTCTCCAGAAGAATTACTTCTGGGAGAACCTCTGCCTGCTTATTCCATATGAAATTGCCAGTTTTCATGACTGTCAGCTCCAACAACCTTGAGCTGCCTCTCACAAGTTCAAACTAGTCCCTCCACAGTATTCCTTCCACACAGTCAGTATTGAAGCTGTAGGATCTCTCCCCTGCTCACACTCAGGTTGCTGCTTCATCCTGATTGCTGTTGATCATTTCAGCAGATGGGTAGAAGCTTGCCCTACTAAGGATATCACTGCTAAGACAACTGTGGTCTTCCTTCTGCAAGATGTACTCAATTGCCATGGATGTCCTCAAGTGTTGTTGTCAGAAAATGGAACTAACTTCAATGCTAAGCTGATGGCTTCCATTTTTGAGGCTCTAGGGTCTCATCAATCCTTCTCAGCCCACTATAAACCTTCCACTAATGGGGCTGTATAGCGTGCTAACTTGACCTTGGTTTCCATCATGAGGAAGCTCATTTACTCCAATGCTACCAACTGGGATCTATACTTAACAGCTGCTCTCTTTGCCTATTGCATCTGCAAACACCATTTCACTGGGGATTCCCCCTTTGCTATACTGTATGGGCGTGAGGCCACTACTCTGCTGCTCCTGGGGCCCCTACTCTCCTCTGATAAGGCCATGGACCCTGACACCCACATCAAGAACTTATTTAATTGCGTAATCAACATACAGGCTACTGTGTATACTTCTGCATATAAAACTAAGATATTTGAATTCTCTCCTGACAATGCTGGACGCTCTCCCTTGCCCAATGTTGTGTTTAGCCCCTGGGGACAACATCCAGGAGGACATGGCAGGAAATCTTTATAACAAAATAATTGAGGTTCAAAGCTAGCCTTGGGTTAGTCTTTAGGGCAAAATTAAGGGCACATACCTTAATTTCCTGGAAAACAAGATGTAAATGCCCTTTTGGCAGAAAGGACAGGAAAAAGCTTGAAGATTATTAAAGCCAACAGAAATGTGGATAAACTTGTCTTTATTAGGAGAAGTGATTCTACTTAAATAGTAGACAGGGGTCAATGATCACTCTTTAGGTAGACAGAGTGGCAGAGGGGGCCACGTTGGGATGAGGTCATACCAGGATCAGTCAAGGGCAGATACGGTATTCCAGAATGGGTGGATATTGAACCAGACCCATTTGCAGAAGGCAAGGAATTCCCAAAGTCAAAAACAAAACCAATCAAATCTTTGCACATATCATTATTTGAAGGCCATATCAAAATAGCATTAATGGCGCAATTTCCAACACCTGAGTTTAAAATTGGAGATAATGTTCTCTAATATCAGCATAGGGTAGAAGGACGCGCTCACAAGCTAGATATGCTATGGGTTGGGCCTTTAGAAGTAACCTTCAAACAAGGGTCAGAGTATACTGTTAAACTCCGCTCTAGTGGTTGTCCAATTGCCTGAGTGCATGCCAAGTTCTTCTACAAGTACTACCCCCCTAAGGCCAATCTAGTCAGGGGAATGGTGTGAATGCCGCTATTCACATTGTTTCAATTTCACCTTCAATGGGTTATTTTGAGGATGAATTGTTCTCTTTTGCTTTTGCCATTTGAAATAAGTCTGTCTCCAAACTGGGAAACTCAATTGTTCAGTTTGCTGATTCTGGACAACCCACTTGCCCCACTCATGCCTGTGGCAAGTGATCCTACTGTCCTGGTACTGTTTTGTGGTATTGCCAACCACTATATATTTATATTCCATATTCATCAATAAAAATTAAGTTCTTTTCCCATTTTTGTCTTTATGTCTCCAAGTACTTTGGCGCCTCTCTCTATCCACAGCAGCAACTGTGGTAAGTTTGACTCCCTGGTGCTTGACACTATAGTAAAGTGAGAATTCAGCTTTTTCCCTGATCAACAACTGGAAATTGACACTTTTTTAATTAACAGATATTGATGTAATAAAAGATTTTAATAAAAAAATTATGCTATACAGCTATGGTATACTAAAAAGACCCTAGAGAGCTCAAAAAATGCAATAAAAAGTGTACCTTAACTAATATAAAAATGAGAAATAAGCAACTATTTATCATTTTACTATGTAATTTACACTCTTTATTATAAAAACATTTTTTATTACCATAAAAATTAAAATTCCAATGAGACAAAAATAAAAAAAACAACAATAGAAGTTATGAAAAATATTAAGAAATGTTAATATTTATTTGATATAGTTCATATAAGTATAAATGTGAATTTCTTTTTGTTTTATTAGGAAGTTAACAAAAATTAAGATATTTCATTCACTTTCAACTATAACTATTTATCTTAAAATTACCATGTATACATAAAATAATCAGTGCTATCTAATTAAATCAAAAAATAGAAAAATTAAAACTAAAAACTAATTGATCAAAACTAAAAAGTAAAAATTAAAACCATAGAAGCAAGACAGCAAGTTTATTCCTCCCCATTCTTCCCCTTCTTCATTTTGGCCCCTTCCAGGAGGGAAGTTGCAATGATCTCAAGCTGCTGCTTGATCTCTATGGCCTTTTATTTATTCTTGGCTGCATTTTGAATGGTCTTGGTGAATAGGGTAGAGCAGGTTGTGGGCTTGGTGGGGGGACGCGGTTTGCCAAGTCATGCAACTTGGAGATGATTTTCTCCTTATTATGCTGAAGGAGGGAGAAAAACTTATTGAATTTTGGGTGGAGCCCAAAGTTGGCCTTGAGGTGTTTGTGATAAGCCTCTAGCGCTGAGGTGTTCTTGAGCTCACCATTCACTGCCGCCTGGTACACATTCCAGCTGTCCTTGGCATGGGCCTTGCCTCTGTGTGACAACCTTCCCAATCCACTTGGGTTCAAAGTACTCAAGGAAAGGCTTGAACTCTGAGTGATTTACTATGTAAGGATCCTTTGAGAGAACCTTGAGCCCCTGCACAGTGTGCTCTGGCTTTAAAAAGCCAAGGCACTAAATTATGCAAGCACAAATTTGCAGGTGTCCAAAGTGTCCCTCTGGCTCAACCTACTTAGCTCAGCATGGGCCTGAACATTCCAAGCAACTTCTTGGTGGTGGTGGAAGTGGCACCCCTGCACCTCCCCGCTGAACAGCTGCTTAAATGCATTGAACTGAGCAGGCTCAAAGTCTATAATGCACATGGCAGGTCCAAGAGCTCTCAGTCTTACCTTTTCCTCCAAGTCCAGGGTGGCCTGGTCTTTGTCAGTGGCAGGAGGGTTGGTGCGGGTGTAGGGGGTCTTCTTGGCATCATTTTTGTTATTGTCAGGAAGGAGGGAAAGTGCTTGGAAGAGGATGGTAAAAGCACGGGTGTAAATGGCCTTGGTGGCCCCAGGAAGAAGAAAAAATGCAAGTGGAATCACCTGGATGTCAATCTGGGCATGGATCATCCAGAGCTGCTTGAACATCTGGGGGCAAGTGGTGAAGGTACCATCAACTAGCCAGGTTGAAGCCCTTTTTAACTCCACCAGGTTCTGCTGGGTGGCATAGCAAATTATGTGGTCTTTGGTGGTGGTCCCATTGTCATGGAGGAGGAAGCACTCCCCACTCGGAAGCTGCTTGAGCTTTTGGGTGAGCGTAAGCTCTGAGAGGATGTCTAAGCTTGGGGGGAGGGGGATTGGCGGCAATACACTTATTGCTTATGAACTTAACCAACTGCTCTTGAGTTGGCATCAACTTGAGATTTTTGGGTTTTAAATGCTGCAGGGCTTTTATAGCCAGATCAGATGCCTGGAGGTGAGAGGATGTTGGGATCACCTGGACAAGGTACCATTTTAACATCCGGTTATAAGATGATTGGGGGCTCACAAGAGTGCTCCCCCTTCTTGGCAGTTACTTTCTCCCAGCTCTTAGTGTTTAGCCAGGCCCCACAAGTCTTATCCTCACAGACAAAGTGCTTGCTCTTGGTTTGGCGTCTTTGATTGTTACAATTAAAAATGCAGTTATCAGCAATGTAGCCAGGGCTGCCCTTTACAGACATAATTGGGAAGCGCTTGGGGACTTTAAAATATCTGTCCACATTACAGATATTGTGGATGGCCAGTGGATCCCAAGCCACATGACCAGAAGCTTTGAAATTCTTGGAGTACTCCTCAGGCTCATCTTGGGGATCAGATGAGGGAGGGGGGAAGAGCTAACAGGAGGGGGAGGGGAAGGGTTTTTTGAGACCTGCTTGGATGCCACCTTTTTCTTACCAGAAGAAGAGGTGGGCTCCTTGGAAGTCTTTGACTTCTTGGTATGTCACTCCTTGGTGGGCTTGGAATTGGCCTCTGAGTGATAAAAGGAGTGGTCAGTAAAATCACCATCAGATTTATTGGGGGAGGAATTTTAGGGGAAAGGTGAAGGGGATGTGTAAGATGAGGGTGGAGGGGGGAGGAGTAGGAGGAGATAGAGTGGGAAGAGATGGGGTTGGAGACTTTGCCTTTGCAGGCTTCTTGGCACACTTGGGAGTGAAGGCAGTTTCTTTGGAGCCCTTGAAGGCTTGGCGCTTGGGCTGTTGGCTGTTCTTGTTTGATCTTATCTAAAGAAAAGTTTAGTTTTATAAATAAAACAGTGTGAAAGATATGAAACATAGGTAAAGCAAAGTAAAAGTTAAATGAAAAGTATGAAAATAAAGTTTTATTTATCAAGAAAAAACATAAAAAAGTAAATAGAAGCAAAATAGAAACTCAAAGTATAGATATAAAGGTTAAAACATAGAAAATAAGTGAATTTAAGATGAAGCATCAAAGATGTTAGGTTAAGCATAGCATCTTAGAGCTAAATCAATGTAAAAGTATAATTAAAAATCAAAAAAGTATATAAAAGTTATACGGGAGTAGCAGGAAGGGTAGTATATTATAATTGCAAAAAATTATTATGTGGATTTCTTTATTAGGAGTTGAAAATTCAAAACATAGTAAAGTGCCAAGTTTGGCACTGTTGATCAGCTGGGAAAAGCTGAATTCTCACTGTCAAGTATTCCAGAGTTGAGCAGAAAAATCAAATTTACTATGTTTTTTACATATAAAACTTGCTTAAATTTAAAACGGGGTTGAAAGTTTACCCAAAAGCAAGGCAGTTTCATATGCTCAAAAATAAAATAAAAAATACAACATAAGTTAAAAAAGTAAATGAATGGGAAGGTGTTTATTGATGATAATATTATGCTGTGAGGAGCTGGGAGTGACTTATTTACCATAGTGTTAGTTAAAACGTTAAGAAGCTCTCTGTACTAATCCACAAGTTAAAGTGTCAAGTGGACAAGTGTTGAGTGGCGCTCATAGTGTGTCACATATTAATTTAGCCTTAATTCCAAGCCTTTGATTAGTTAAATCCAAAACTGATTGGGTAGCAAGTGGATAGAGTCAAACAAAGCAGATTTCAAGTTTCAGTTTTTTATAAATTACATATAAAATCTCTTAATAAATCAGGCTTAATTTATGTGGCACCACTTAATCCACAAACCCAGGAATGACATAATGTAAAACAAGTGGGGTATTCAATTAATGTCTATACCGCTAAATCCAGTATAGTGGTGCTTGGGAGCCTAATCAACAACTATGGACACTAATAATAAAAATATAATAGTAAATAACAAATTTGTATATAAGCACATATTTATTTTATTAATAAAATTAAAATTTGGCTTAAAAAGTGTCAAACTGGTCACTTTTTGTTTTAGAGTGTGGACACAGGTTTTTTCATTTCTATTAGTAAGTTTACTTATAAATTACCCCTTAAATTGGTATTTTAGCTAACCAAATTATTAAACAGAGTTGAGTTCAAGTAAATTTAACCTTGGTTTTTGGTTTCAAACCCCTAAATTACTAGTAAAAATTAGCTTAAAATCAATTAAGCCAAAAATACTAATAGATTCACATATGCAGCACTCAACTCCCTGGTACTCAACAAAGTGTCAAGTACCAGGGAGTCAAACTTACCATAGTTGCTGCCACAACTAGTAGAGATTATTCATTCATGGCCACAAGGTAGTCCAATGACCTTCACTGCAACTAACTGAGACTTAGTACAAATCCAATCCTAAAGTTAGGATTCCCTGTTGTGTGTCTGTGCCGCGTTTCAGAAAATGACAAGGATAATGGCAACAAGCACCTGCATGAGGGGGAGCTTCAGTTGTCACAGACCAAGGGGTCAGGAAAGACCTGAGGCTGTAGGCACCAGAGGCTCTGCAACCCCGCTTGACCCATACTCCCAATCTCTCCTGGATAAAAACCCCTGTGACTACAACATACATGTGGCCAAACCCCTAGATGTATTAAAAATGCACAGTGAAACTTTGCCCTCCAAGCCAGTCATTCATCAAACAAGATTGCTTGCTTAGCTCTGCCTCTCTGCGTCTGTGGGACCCTACAAGCTCTTGATGGACACCAGGGCTGATCACACCTGGGTGGACCAGTGATTTCCTGCCTTCCAAACACTGGATCCAGCCCCCATTCACTTCACAGCAGTGGGTGTAGCAGACTCCTGCAGAGTAGCCATTGCCCATGAAGCAGTACCCTTCCCAGTAAGAGCAGGTAGTGTTCAGGTTAGGATATCTGGACCCATCATGTGCGGCCTCAGCCACATGTGATCACGGGTTTGGACCGGCTACGCCACAGCTGTCCCAACATCAACTGAGACACTATTGCCATTGTGCTAAGACGAATGAGATTGCTTTATAAATCTACCCTATTGAGATTAACAGGCTATGCATGACCCTGTCTTTGTATGAATAACAGAGGAAGGCACCTATGGATTCAAAGGGGGCAAGTCAGACTTATACCAATGCTTGGTAGTGGTTATCCTCTCTGAACTCTCTTTGCCTTCCCCTCTAAATATTCAACCACCACCAGCGTTGCAGGACCTGCTTGAAAGGTTTAGGGATGTAATTAACAAAGCACTAGACCAGCTGCCCCCATCTCAAGAGATCCAGCACACTGTTTGGTTACAGGGGCCGTTATCAAAGGCCTGTTCACTATACTGTCTAATGCCAAAGGAAAATAAAACTCTCCACCAACACCTTCTAGACACCTTGGAAAAGGGCTTTATCTGCCCCTCTCTCTCCCAGTACAGAGCGGCAGTATTATTTGTGGCCAAGAAGAATGGCTCACTCTGTCTAGTTGCAGATTCCTGAGCCCTAAACAAATTTGCTTTAAACAATAAGTACCCCTACCTCTAATTGACAATCTGTTTGACACAGTTTCAGGGGCAAATATATTTTTTAAGATTGATCTAATCACAGGGTACAGCCCAGTCAGGGTTGCTCTAAGGTATGAGGCAAAGACAGCCTTTCAAGCATGCCATGGATTGTTGGTACAATACACCATCTCAAAAACGCCATCACAAAAGACGCCATATTGATAAAATTTTGATATGGCGTCAGGATTTAAATCAGCAAAATTAAAAAAAAAACTTAATAAAAATTATTAAATAGTTAATTTTTACATATTGGTTTCTAATACAGTATCTCAAAAAACCTCATAACAAAAACACTATCTCAAACCAAAGTGAGAAGTGTGTTATCAAAATAAGGTTACCAAAACTTGGTGAATTCAACTGCAGAACTACCCATCCTTATTTGCTGCTGTGCCACCTCAAACAACAAAAAAGCGCCACCGTGTCAACTTTTAAAAGTCTTGAGCGCCACTACACTGCCTTTCAAATATCTTTTATGCCACAGAAGCACTTTACTTTTAAGCTTAGCGCCATGGCAGCGCCAGATTTGAATCCCCAACAACAAAATCCACTAATAAATAATATTTCTATAAGAAATAAATTTAGAACATAACTAAAATAATTAAAAACTTAATATAATAAAAAATAAGAACTAAAAAATAATAGAAATAATAAAAAAGAGGATAAGCAAAAACAAGTTTATTGCAAGAAAAGGCAGACTCAGTGGGAATGGTCCCTTGTGTTGTGGGCGCCTCCAAGCTGCTGAGTGGAAGACAAGGCAGGAGAAGAGGCCTGACAGTTGGCAGGGCAGGAATGCTTGGTAGGGCGCTGAATGTTAATTACTGGGCACTTGTGGGTGGGGATTATATAGCAGTTGTTGTCCAGATCTGGCGCACGTGGGCCAATATTACCAACATTTGGGCCCAGGACAACTGGGAGTTGCGGGACATTGACAACCAGTTGCAGAGGGGAAGGCAGATCTGATTAACTGGCACCAAACAGCCCTAGCCACCACAAGCAGAGAGCACAGCACTTATGATGAAGCAGTCCATCAATGCATCTTTCATGTAGGAATATGATAGAGGTAAGGGGACGCAGAGCTGATAAGCCAAGGAGCAGTAATGCTCCAAGCAACAACCAGAGTACCCAGGCTGACAGCTTTTGGGGGATTCCACATGAAGTAGCAAGTCACAGAAGCCAATGAAAGATACAAACTGGTGTCACCTGTACCCACTTCCTGAAGAAACACCTTGAATGTGGCAGAGAAGCAACATTTGGTGTTGGCTCAGACGGGCAAGTCCAAGGTCTGATGGAAACTGGGATCTGCTGCAAGCTCAAGAGCCCAAACCTGAGCTACCTCATCAATGTAATCATTTCAAATAGCAAATGCGTGAGCATGCTGGGCAAAGATCTCACTGGGGCTAAGGTAACTGACTGAAGCTCTAGACACACCTCAAAAGCCAAACAGGATGCTTCATATTGGCTGTGGTACAACTTGTCTGCCCAAATAGGAGTCATTGCATCCTCATTAAAATGCAGCACCTGTACAAAGCTGTAAATTGTCTCCTCATGGTAAAAGATCCAAGACTTGCTAAGAAGGTTGGGGTAGTTCTCCACCACATTATTGGAGTTGTAGCAGGCGCAAAGAATGGCAGATGGGGTAGGAGGAGGCGTGCCAGTGGAAGGAAGGCATTGAGGAAAAGGGTGCTGAGCACCAGAAGGATTGCCACTGGGGGGCGCACTGCTGACAGGAAGAGGCTCCTTAAACATGGAGTCCTCATCAGGGAAATCCCCAGCGTTGGAGTTTGGTGCAGTACTACACTCAGAGCTAGCCACAGTGGTTGTGCAGTCCTGTTTGCAAAAATGGGTGTCACTAGCCTGAAGTTGATTCAGGAAGCCAATACATACTGAGCGCTTCATTTTACAAAAGGCATTATGCTCTGCTTTTTCCAGTGAAGTCATCATTGTGTTGTAGGCTTGACTCATATTATTGTTGCTATTGTTGAAATTCATCTGAAGAAAGAAAGTAGTGTTTGGTCAAGTGGGGGGATATATTGGAAATTTTGACCAAGCAATGATGCCAATTATGAAGGAGCTCACAGATGAAAATTTCAGCAGCCAACTTCATAAATTAGCAGTATAAAATCAATTATGCCAATCATGACGGAGCTCACATAATAGAATTACAGTAGTTCTAAAAGCTATGGAGAAAACCAAAAATACCTCAGATTTAAACAAAATGATTTCAGATTTGAACAAAATCCAAATCACACAAGTTTCAGAATTCCATTAATTTTAAAAGAATTCAGTTAATAAATGAACTGTCAAACAAAATATAAAATTTCACTAGCCCATTATACAAAATTATAGAAAATATCAAGCAGCGGTGTTTAAACCACAAACAAAATGAACTGACACAACAAGTGAGATGGTTGGATGCTATTCCAGAGTATATTATAATTCAATCAGGATTCATATAAGACACCAACAGAAGGGCTAAAATAAAACAAAATTTGAGCAATCTAGAAGCAAGATTCCACAAGCATGAAGCAAAATGAAGTCACACAAGATGTGTAGTATGAGCAGCCTAAAATAGAAGTATAACAGCTTAACAGCCAATCAACAGCTATCTAAATTAAGAACAGAGGCATATTATTCATTTTCATGGCTTCTGATTTGTGTGAAATGGTTTTGAGAACCTTCCAAATATGGACTTGTGTTAACAATAAAAATAAGTCATAAATTTTTAAGCTTCTACTTTTAATGATTTTATCCTAGGTTTTGTTTCAAGATGGTTTTTACTAGCAACAACATTTTCAATGGTGCCAGCAGCCAAGCCAGCAGAAGCCAAGCCAGCTTCAATAGAGGCAAGGCTCAGAATGTGGAGACACATGTTTAAACCCAAGCCTTTGATGCAGGTAACAAGAAGCTGACCTTACCTGACCCCTGACCCATATGGCTTTGACTTGTTCAGTAGTCACTTAGTTTCTAGCTCTGCCCCCACTCCTGTACCCACCCCAGCACAAGCTGCCTGCCAACCAACCAATCAGGATGGCAACCTCAATTTGGAACAACTTCCTGCCACCAGCCAACCTGCCCCCCTACAGCCAATCAGGCTTCAGCTCCCCTGGCCCAGCGCCCCAACCGCAGAATAATCACTGCCCAAATTCTTCAGGAAATTATGGTACTGAACCTGCAGGGTCTGTCCTGGGATCAGATTGCAACCCAATTGCAATATACCCAAGCCACAATAATGTGGGAATTCAATAGCTTAACAAATAAGGGGAATCTTATTGGGACAGCCTAGAAGCCAAAGAAGCAGGTCAACTCCCAGATCAAGGAAGCATATCCTATAATGCTCAATTTCCTTCAGCGGGGCCCAAGCTTCCCTTGACCCAGGTCCATAAGCAACTTGCGCACCATGGCATTTAGGTGTCTGAGCGCATGGTACAGCTATGGATGTATGGGAAGGTGGCATCAGTCCATGTGCTGACCAATGTTACCGGTAACCAATGGGATGGCGCTGAGGATTCCCCATATAATCAGGCCATCAAAACCATCCTGGTCTGAGGCTTGACCAGTCTAACAGATGATGTCATTTTCATCTCCCTTTACAAGCTATCAATATCTTTTGAAAATTTTGGTGCCCAAGGAAGAGCCACTATCCAAAAAGGGAGAAAGAAGGTCAAGAAGGGGAAGTTTATTGGTGCATTTCTGGCTGTTTCAGCCAAGGGTTTGTCTACCATTGGAAAAACCCAGATTTTACTGATGGCTACAAGTATAGCCACATCCTTGGTGGATTACTTGACTCCTTGGATGGCTGAAATTCCAAGCACCATATTTTCTTGAGCCACCAGATGGAAGAAAGCTCCAATGCCCTTGAGGCCATCCAGTAACGCAGGCACTAGGCCTCTGTGTACCCAGCCGGCCATACAGACATCCATCTGAATGATGTTGTTTTCTTTAACATTAGAGATAAAGTACGGGAGTGCTGCCCTCAGGATTTTCATGATCTTTATCTTGGGGTCCTTGACCATGATTCTCTCTTTGGTCACCAAATGGTGGCTGACTTGTTTGCGCAGATGGTTTTTCATGTGAATATGGGCAACCAATTATGGAAAGACAAGTGTCTCCCACCCTGTGCCACAGCCACCTACCAGTCAATTGAGCCAATAATGGACAAGGAATATAACAAGCGCTATATGGAGACCATCACACGCAATCCTCCTACTCTACTCCCGCCACCACTACCCCCCACCTGCCAGCCCCACCCACCCAATCACAGACCTGACAGGCCAGCACTTTCTCAACGCCTTTCTTCTCACACTATTCTGCCTGCTAAGCATCACTCTTCCCTGCCTCAATAAACCCCCTGTTGCCAAACATCTTCTATTTATATTATCTTTATTTTGAATTTAAATTGTTCATGTTCTCTTTGTTTATAGTTGGTTTTATTCTTTAAGTTCATTTTATTTCTTTAAAATCATGTTTACTATACCATGTATATAGATCCAGAACACAGTTATTTTTAGCACCCAAACACTGCCCCTTGTGAAAAAATTAACAATAATTTGGTGATCAGCTAAATTTGAATTATGAAATTATAGGTTAATTGTGTTTAGATAAAGTTGTTACTGATTCAAATTTAAAACCTTAATGATAAACTTTAAGCCAATCAGGAGCCAAGTTATAAAGTGATTGTTGTGACATAAAGGGACATTCAATAATTCTTTGGTACATGTGCGCTAATTAATATGATTGTCAGGTTGTTTTGCCATTGTGCGCCATTACTGCTGTGGCAAGTTGTTGATGGACTAGTGTTAACCCAGCAGCTGATTAGGCACTAGTCCATCAATAACTTGCCACAGCGGCAATGGCTCACAGTGGAAAAACAACCAGCCAATTAGATTAATTAGCCCACATGCATCAAAGAATTATTGAATGACCCTTTATGTCACAACAATCACTTTATCACTTGGCTCCTGATTGGCTTAAAGTTTATCATTAAGATTTTAAATTTGAATCAGTAACAACTTTATCTAAACACAATTAACCTATAATTTTCTAATTCAAATTTAGATGACCACCAAATTGTTGTTAATATTTTCACAAGAGGCTATGTAAAGTGCTAAAAATAATATGGTAATTAAGGAAACAATGCTAACATAAAGCAAACAACACATATTGAGTTAAGCGTAAAACATATACACAATGGGTAAAAAAATGGGATAATTTAATAAATGGGAAAACAAACAGGAATAAACAAAGATGCAATAGTATCAGAATAATACAGATTTTAATGGGGTGGAAGCTATAAAAACATATGAAACGGTTAGTAAAAAATCAATGAGAACTCAAGAAGTTATTGAAGGACCTTGACTCTTCAATTGCAGAGATCAAAGAAATTGACTGCAAGGTCAAGGAAAAAGTCAAGTCCACTGTCCTTACTGGGGATAAAATCAACAAGTGTCTGCCAAGGCACTTATGGCCAAGATGCCAGACACCCCTAAACAACAATTGAGTGTCTTTTTAATGCTCGAAAACTGTGGTTGAGGGCCTCCAGTTCAAGTCATTTGCCCTCTCTGCACCATCTGTTTTGGTCAACAACCCTGAGATGTATGCACATCTCAAGCCAGCAAAGCGCGCCAGGAAAGAGGACACTGGATTGCCAGCGCAATTTCTTGCACCAAGAATGGCTAAGCCTGCTGAAGCTGCCAGCAAAGAGGAAACACACAAAGATAACCTAATAATCAATTTAATAAGAATTTCAAAATACTTACCTGTTTTTTTTGGAAATTATAGATAGCAAAATCTGCCAGGTCCTGGTCCCTTTTGTCCCTGCCACATTTTATCCAACTATGTCAATCATGTGGCTAGGAAGCTGTATTTGTCCCCCTGTCTTGCAGGAGCTGGAGGACTGCGTCCCTAGGTCCTTTCCAATGTCACAGGAGGTGTCAGATGGGCTGACACATGGCAAGGGGGCATCTGAGTTGGCAGTTACTGCCTACAAGGATGCTCAACCGGTCCCCCTGGACCTGGTATCCCTCAGTGGAGTTTACTGTGTAAACTCCATTGAGCTTGTTTGGGACGTCCTGGAAATGATCCCATTTAAGAACATAACAGAGATTGGCCAGGCCCATGTGTCTGCTTGCTTCTGCTTCCCAGTGGAGCACAAACTCTCTTATCTGCTGGAGAAATTTTGGGGCTCAGTGGGAAAATTGGCTGTTGCAGACACAACAGCTTTTTAAAAAAAACTCCTTGCCACCTTCAGGTTGGCCTGGAGCGCCAATAAGACGGGGCTCCCTGAAGCTATGGAGCTGACCTTTGCTAAAACAAAACATGAGTAGAAGATTAGTACTGTGTTCAATAAGCTGTGTGAGTTTACTGAAGCCTTTGCTGGACAAAGGCTTCACCTTGTGGTTTATCTTGGGTATCTTTTCCACTTTGGGATGTGTGCAAACATCAAGGACCTGGATGGGGTCTTTCTTGGGATTGACAAGGCCAGGCTCTCATTTGATGGTAAGAAGGTCCCCCCAGGTACAACTCAGTTGACCATGTGATCCAGGAAGCCCTGGTCCTGGCTGGGATATACAGATTTGTGGCCCTGCCTGAGAAGCTGCTGCCTCACTCCCACCTGACCCTACTGCATTTCACCAGCAGGCAGGAGTATTTCAATCAGGGTTTATCCACTTTCTACAGTGTGGCGGTGGAGATTGTGTACCACCTCCATTGCCAGATGGGTACATACCAAAGAACCCATTACAGGCGCCCTTAAAAGTCTCTTTTCAATAAATATATTTACATTTTAGATTAATTTTATTATAAATAATTTTTATTTTAGCAAACAAGTTTTGCAAAATAAATGCTGGAGAAGGTTTTCATAAAGCATAATAATATATGTTAATAAAATATAATTCTAATCTGTACATTATACATTTAATTTTTTAAAATCATTTATATATATATTTGATAAGAGTGATATAAATATATTCACGTAATCAAGTATCAAGTGTTTGGAATAACCTCAGATGGCATAATAAAAAGTATAATATAAAATAAATAAAAAATAAATTACTTACCCATTGATAATCTTGCCAAATGTGATTGTGGGCTTATAAGCTTCTAAATATAAAATGATAATTAATAAATCTTAAATAGTAAATTATAGAATGTAAAAAAGTTGGATACACTAATCCTTTAATTAATTGGCTGTTTGGCAAGGCACGCAGGGATGAACAAATCAGCGTGGCCATAGAATTTGGCCACAGTCTCAGCTGGGAGGGTGTGGATCCTGGCCTGCAGCAAATCAAAGAGGTCCTCAGTCCCAGTTGGGGTCCCTTGCTTGACAACTTGCTTAGCCACCCAAAGACTTCCTCAATGGGATTTAGGAATGGCAAATAAGCAGGGAGGAAGAGAAGGCGCAAATTTGCTGTGGCCAATTGCTGGGGGCCCACTGCGCTGTTGGTGTCAATCATTGGGAATCCCTCAAGAATGTCAGCCACTTTGTGGAGACCAACGTTGTCCAACACAATGACATTGGTGAAGCCCAGGCTTGTGCGCCTCAGGTGCTCCTGGATCAATTGGAGGAATAATAGAAATGTACAGCTATTGTGAGAACCCAATATTATTTGATATCACTCAATCCCCTTTGGACCAAGGAGAGCCACCATTGAGTAGGCTGTGGCGCAGACTGCAGCACACCAAGCCATACCATCATTGGAGCCTTTTGGGACATAGCCATATGCATTGCACATAGATGAGGCAAATGTCAATTTGTCAATATGGTAAAATTTGACTGTCTCCTTGGCTTTGAGGGCAGTGTATGCCTCAAAGTATTCTTTCCAGGTCTTGACATTGGTTGGGCTGTTTCTATTATAAGAAGATACCCCAAGCTTTTTCCAGGAAAAGCGCGTTCCCTTCACCAGATGATAGTAAAAGGAAATTAAGCTTGAACCCCAAAAGTAGATTTAACCATGGCCTGTATATTTTCTGGTTCAAGATGACAATCTTGGTTATCTACTGGCAGATTGCCCATTTGTGCTCCTTGGTGATCATGGTGGACACACACAGGGATTTCTCTGCGGCAAGGGCATGGTTAGTATTGATGAATTTGTTGGAGATCTTGGAGGCGTACTTTGGATCCACACCAACAAGAGCCGCAGCTGCCTTGTAGTCACCAGATTCCCGCATAAGCCTGAGCAGGATGATGCGCTTTATGTCAGGAATGCACTTCTGAGCGGGCTTTATGGGTTAAGACAAGCCAGGATCCTGATTGGTGACAGGCTTTGTCAGGATTGACAATTCATTACCCCGGGAAACCTGGGCCCAAGGGTGGGATTTGAACCCTGAAACTACATTCCTGCAGGCCGCTTAGCCCATGGACCAAGGGCCCGCTCACCCGCGTTTTTCTGGGATTGAGCCTCTGCAAGCTGAGGCTCCCACTAAGTCCCAAAGCCAGAATACCTGCACCAGCTCAACCATGGTGGCGCCCAAAGAGGAGCCTCTCAAATTGCCTAATGGAAGCAGAGATGGTGCCTCTATGAATTTCATGAGTTTGAAGTCCTCTCAAGTAACCAATCAAACCCTACTGCCAAAGATAAACTCAGGATTTGGGCCCAACCCTGTGACCACAGCAAAGAATCAAGAAAATCAAGTGACCAAATTGGACGTTCTGACCAATGAGAGAACACCCAGCTGAGGTGCCATTTTGCCGCTCCCACACCCTGGCCCTCTGGCTGCCTGCCCACACTTTTTCCAATATTTTGATAAAGCCCTGATGGAAAATACTAAGTTTGGAGGCGGAATGCTATATATGCCTATAGATTCTGCGCTCAAACCTTATTGCCATTTTTAAATAAAGGTTATGTTACTTTGGCTCTTAAAGCTATTGCCATATTTTGTATTTGCTGTCTATCAATTCAGTTTGAGATCTTCTGGCCCTCCTGCCCCACTGCCTGCAGTTTTCTGTCCATCTGGTGCACCCTTTGGGCCTGATCACTTCACTGATTATCCCTTGAAGTCCAAATATAAGGATTATACACCAGAGAGAATCCTCAAACTTGACCTGCTAGCTTGCATCCATACCACTATTAGATACAACCACCAAGGCCTGTGGATATTCTCCACCACAAAATTGTTTAGAGGAAAATTCAATTATCTCCTGGCCTACAATATCTATATGGAACTGCCCATAACACTTAAACCCATGCCAGCCTCTTCACCTGACTTTCCAACCAACCATAACAGCAAGCTTTTTGGAATAGTGTACATCACCCTCATAGGGGTGGTGGACACCATTATACCAGCCGCCGGCCCTTGGTCTTGGATGGGGAAGTCTGCTTCCTACCTTCTAAATTTAGCTCCTCTCTTGTGGTGGGCCCTGCCTGCAAAAACCCTGGCCCAAGTTACCCCCAGAAACGGTGGGCCAGCTGCCCAATACTGGATCCCTGACAGGCTTGAAAGGCATGGGTGCCTTTTTATAGAAGGCTACAACCTTTTTTAACACCAGTTGTCCCTCATCAGTTCTGTAGACCTCGGGCTTCTTTTCTCTTCCTGGTTGCCATCACTGATGTAAGGCTTGTAGCTAGTATCAAGCACAGGCTTAATCTTCTCCATCATGGCTGACAGGACAGCTTCCTATTGGTATACAGGGTCAAACACATATGAGGTAAGTTTGATCTCTTTGTTTCTAACTGTTTTGGTAATGGTGACCTTGATGGGCTTCCAGGTCAGCTTGGGGACCCAAGGGTTGATGTTTTGCACCCTAGCAGCTTGTGCTCCTTGAACTGGCTGTGTCAGTGCAGCGCCACTATTGAACTCTCCTCTCCTGTCTCCTTACTGAGTAGGCACTTGGGCTGCACTAACTCTGTTCTTTGACCTTCAGGGGCAACTGCAACTGCGGCACACAACAGATGCTTTTTCACTCTGTTGTTGTGTTTCTTCAATTTGAGAATTTAATAAAATAATAAATAAATTTCAATTAAGTCACTCCTTACTTTTAATTTTTTGCTTTTATCCGAATATGGATATTTAATTCGAGTTTTACCCACCCAATATCATGATTATAGATCCTTTATTTCTTGATTAGTTATTTTTGGTTTTACCACGCCTATTTTAGAATACCTAAAATAATTTACAATCCTTTTTCCAGATTTTACGCCAAATTAAGCACCCAACACAATATTTTTAAAATTTATGTTTCATATCTTGTGTCTTATTGTAGATACCCTGGTATCATTCTTGATTACAATCCATTGCACAAACTAATTGAGTGATTTTGTTTACATAGTAAGTTTCTATTGTGTTTGGTTTTGTGTTGAGTTTTGATTCACTGCGCTTGGGTGTACTTTGTCACCAATTTACATAGTAAACATATGTGCACCAAAAGTCAACTCACACCATTTTGTTTGTGAATCAATGTATTTCAGATAGTATTTTAAATAGTTTTGCTTTTTGTGTGAGCATTTATTTGCTGTGTTGACCCATTTGCCCATTAACGCCAAAAATACCTGTTAAGAAAGTGTATATTTTAACCTGATAGTTGGAATTCACTTAAATCTGAAATCATTTTGTTTTAATCTGAGTTATTTTTGGTTGTTGCCATAGCTTTTGAAACTACTATATTGACTATAAATTATATAGTAATTTACATTATAAAATGGGCTTATATTATGGAAATGCTGTTAGCCACAAGTTCATTTATGATATTAAAGTCATATCAAGTACCACAGATAAATTTATAAGTGAAATATTTCAATAGACTAATATGTGCACTAAGAATGATTCTATATATCAAGTAATAAATATTTATATATATATTAAGCTTCATAATAATATTTATAACGGAAGTGTGTTGTTTTTATTATAAAAAATATTTTATAATTAAAAATTATTGAAATTGGCACTTTATATTGTGTATTTGCCTTGGGAAAAATTAAATTTTTATTAGTAAAAGTAAAAGATAAATTGGTTTAAAGTGAAATTTTGGGGCGGGAAGATATTCTGTTAATTTTTTTCTGTCAACAGATTTCCCATCAAATTTGAACCAACTACTTTTTTCTTCATATGTAAAATATTAAACTTTGCAACAATAAAAAAATAAAAAAGTTCAAAATAAAGAAATTATATCCCATAAAAATTATTATTTACAACTCATAATGCTTTCATTTTACTTTATGGCAGTTAATTTAATTTAATTAGATTTTTATAAGGAAAAGATTTAAATTAGGTCTCTTAAAGATAAAAAATAAAAATAGTTATATGTGTAAAGAATTAATTTTATTAGTAAATAGAGTGTATTAATTTATTTGGCTCATTTTAAAGTTTAAATTTTACATATGAAGAAAAAAATAGTTAGTTCAAATTTGACAGAAAATCTGTTGATGGAAAAAAAATTGATGGAATATCTTTCTGCCCCATTATTTTACAGTAGTTTTAATAGCTATGGTGTCAGAATTTTGGGATATTGCCTAATTAAAAGATTCAACTAATTAACACAGACCAGCTGTCAATCACTCTTGGGAATGATTTCAACAGAATAATACAGGCTGCGGGCTGCAGGATCAATGAATCATTGACCAAATCATATCCTGGCATCAACAAATTCATGCATTGTAATTAATGAATGGAACATGAAACTACTGTTCATTAATTAGTTCCCATCTGCCACACCTTAATATGTATCACATAATAATTGTTATTCTAAACTTTAATTATATCCTAGAACTGGAGGGCTGTCATATGGACTGTCATCTGCATTACGTCTATAAGAGTCCATCATGGACTGGGCCACCAGGCCAAACACTCTAAAAGATAAAATGCTCTGAGCTTATTGTATTATAGTAGCTCTGATTAGATACAGTATGGTATAACAATAAACTCTGTGAACTAGTAGCCAGTCTGGCTAGCTAGCCCTGGAACATGGCCCAGGTAGACAACTACTTTACTCATTCTAAGGGACAGTTGTACAGTATCAGAAAGTATACTGAGCTGTGGAAGTTGTCAAGCAAAATTCCATCAAAAATCACCCCAGAAAGGATGCCTCCCCTGCTGTGTCTCCCTAATACTACTTCAGTCTCTACTTAGCATTGTAAGCTAACTCAGAAAAGCCTGGGCAGGTGGGCTAACTTAAAACCAGTCCGTTAGAATAAAAGAATGATGATTCCATACTGATTTGATAATTGATCCAAGTAATATTTCCTTAATGATATCCTCTCTTAGGCCTTATTAGTAGAGAAAAAGATGATACTGTTGTCATACAGTATTAATTCCTATAGTAAAATATAGAGACAAAAACTATTAACCTATATCCAGAAGTAGGAATAAATTCCCCAAATCTTTTGGGCCTTGGGCCTTGTCAGACTTGCTACTTCTGATGACAACAAAATATTCCTGGCCGCAGGTTACGTCAAACTCACAGGTTCTCTGTACTTTCTTAATGTTAGAAGACTTGGGAGATCATCTGGTGGATGATAAAATACCACAGTCTGTGGATTTCTGACATATGGCAACAAGCAAAAATACTTCAGATTTAAACTCAAATAACTCAGATGTAAATAAAATCAAAATGAACCCAAATCCATTTTAAATTAATGTAAATTTGTTATTTTTAATTTTTTTTACTTCTGATTTATTTTTGTTTAAAACTTGAGTATTTTTGCTTGTTGTCATAGCTTATAAAACTACTGTAAAAAAACTCAATTTAAATCATGTCAAAATAGCCATAATTTTGTTGTTTTTTCTGGGCTCACACTTCCAAAAACTAAGAAAAATGATAATTAAGCTCACATGACTATCCAGTTCTTTATTGGAATTCACTTCTCTGGTCAACAGTGTGTTGTAGCTGAACCAATAACAGTTCAGTATTTATATTGGGGAAAACAACACTCCAGATAGAAAGGACAAGAATAGGACAAGATGTTCTTATTTAGAGAATAACAAGGCTATATAATATATTGATAATCTACAGACCCATAAGGAGATGGCACTGTGGCAGGTTTGGTATAAGGTTTTGGCTGAGAATAACTTGAGGGAGGAATTAGTGTGTCAAATTAGTAGTGCTCCTAATTAGGAGATAGTGCCCACAGTTTAACATTTCACTCAGATTAGTCCATACAGTTGGTCATGTCATGGGGCAACTCTTTGAGTTCCTCCTGTGTATTTTGAGATATATTGATGGATGAGGGGACAATCTTGATTACAACAAGTGGACATTTTGACAAAGTGTTGACATGACCACTGTCAACATGGGTGAAGCTACCAATCTTCCACTGTTAGAATAACTTGAAGCTGAATTAATTTACTCAGAAAGAGCAAGAGAATTCAATGGGATTAATTACAGTAAGTTTGGAAGCTTATTTTATTATAGGAAAGTGAGAGTTCAGATAGTTTAAGCTTTTGAAAAAAATGGCTTAAAGGGAATTTAGCTTAAGATAAAGGTAAGCTATATAATACTTCTTTACTGAAAAAGAGAAAAATGGAGAATACTTGTTAAGAGCTCTTAATTTTGAAAACTCATTTGGCTTTAAACTTTGTAGAGCTTCATCCCAAAGAAGTGAAGCAGGAATTTGTGACCTCCAAGGCTTCCCCAAAGGAGTAGCTTCCCCTAAAGTCTGCAACCAGTTGCATTGCAGAAGGATTCTAAGGGGATCTTCCTTCTGTAAATAAAGACTTTCACATCCCCAAATATTTTCAAGTGATAGGACCATAGATTCTTTCCCATGCATTTTCTACCCATATTCTGATCAAGAAGAAAAGTATTGGCAGAAGTGCAGAAAACTCCCTAGAAGCCAAATTTCTGGTGAGGAATAAACAAGGCTGACAATGGGATTTATGCTCACAACAAGAGGAAAAAGTTTCTAAGAAAGGAATTTGGTGCACTCTTTTGAGAGTTTTAACCACTAAAGAAGGATAAAACCAAGAAGATGCCATGATGCATGAGGCAGATTCTAAGATTATGGCAGGAAAAGTCCTGGAGGAGCTTTCAGGATTACAGACCCAGTAAAACAAACTAGTATTAGAACTCAGTTAATTAAAAAAAATTCTTTGAACTAAGTCAATCCTTAGCTTTAGATCAGAACACTCAATGACCACCTCCCAGGAGCAGGAGCTCCACAATTAGTCTTTGAGCTCCCCTAGAACCACATCTATCATAGCTTGAAAAGAACTTGATGTGTTGCAAAGTATAAATAACATGATCTGGTATTTATGCAGAAATTGTCTAGTTTTGAAGGCAGCTTTTCATTCATTACTAGGTCTGATGTAGATTTGATTGAATATTTATCTTAATTCAACCTTTGAGAAATTTTTATATTGTGAAATCTAGTCAGATAGGTCTTAATCTTTGGTAATGGATATTGGTTATTCACAGCAATGCTGTTCAAATCTTGATGGTTCACAAAAGAACGTAGCACTCCCCATTTCTTATTTACAAACAGCATAGGTGAGGAACATGGGGATTTGGTGATATGAATATACCCCTTCTGTGGGGATACTGGTCACCAGTCCCCAAAGTGTGTCCTGGGTCATAGCCAGGGACCAGCTTGGAGGAGTTGTCATTCTCCAACAGTGGTGAATGATTGGTTAGGAGTTTATACTTGGCCTTCATAAGAGCAAAATCCTCTAGTATCTTCCCAATCACCAGGCAAGAGTCTCTACCATACACTTGTACTTCAGCAGGTGCCAGCCCTTCTGTAGGCCAATACCAATCCTGTAATAGTCTAGCAAACTCTCCTCCAATAAACTCTCTTCCTCTATTTGTCATTTCCAGATGCCTAGTCACCTTTTCCCACTCCTCCTGGGAAGACTTACTAGAGGCAAACTTCCTGCACCCTAGGCAATATGATTCCTTGTCCCCTGGTCTAGGATAAAAAATTTGGGGTAATTGACTCATAGAACTTATATCCTTTCTTAACGCGGGAAATTTGGATAGGGGTTATAATAGGTGCTTTATTCATAGTCAGAAGGAAGATCCTCTTAGAAACCTTCTGATATATAGCCTTGGGATAGGGAAGAATGAGGGGTTTGTCAATACTTGGAGTCCTTTAACAATCTCTTGGACTCTTTTTACTTGGTCTTGGGCTCCTGCTCCTTGGTCTTGGGCTCCTGTGCTTTGGTCTCAGGCTCCTGCACCTTGGTCTTGGGCTCCTGTGTTCTAATCTTGGGCTCCTGAGGTCTGTTCCTAGCTCTGGCTTCATATCCTTGGTCTTTGGTTCCTTCTGTAGCTTTTGTGGCCTTTGTAATCCACTTGATCCAGTCCCTGAAGAGTCTCAGATAGCTCTCCCTTTTATAGCCCCTTGTTTCAGACCAAAAACCTCTCTTAGAACTCTGGTCTTTCAAAGCTTAAACTATCCAGTTTTTCTCTTTCTAAAATATATTAAACTTTAAAACTTACTTCAGCCAATGAAAGCCCTGAATTTTCTGCTTCTGCTCCTCATTTTTTAGGCTTCAACTCTTAAGTTAAAGCCCTTAAAACACTGATCAAATAGACTCTGGCTCGTAGCCAATCACATGCCTCAATTCAAAGATTTTGCCAAAAAGGTTTCCCCAGATGACCTGTCCTTGACCCTAGTTTGAACCCAAGGCTGTCTTGCTCCAGGTAAACAACTGCTCCGCGTTTCAAACAGTTTTGCTGTAATTCCTGTCACGTTTCCCTGGCAAATCTTGAGCACTTCCACATATGTTTTACTTAGGAAAATTTTGACTCCTTGATTTTTCAACGTTTCTCCATGTTTCTTTCAAAATTTTGCGACTTCAAACCTGCTTGCTGCTTGTCCTTTTACCTCTCCTAGTTGTTCTCAGCAAAATTTGCTCTTTTGCCCTTACAGTTTCTTTGTTCTTTTTCCAGCTTCTTTCTGGCTCATTTCCTCTTCAATTCTTCTTTCTAGATACCATATAGTTCTAACAAACTATATGTTATTTTCCTCCTTTTCTTTTTAATTATATGATATTAAATCCTATTTTAATCATAATCAGGCAGTATTTAATTATTATTTAACTGCTTCTTTTTATCTCTTTTCCTCTCAAAAGACACCAAAATCAGCTCTTCCAGCCTCTGCATCCAGTCTGGCTAGTTCATCCTCTCAGCTCTTCTGTCCTTCCCCACAAACTTCTGGTCCTTTGGCCATCCTGCTTTATGATCAGCTAGTCCTGTATCATAATCTTCTAGTCCTTCAGCTTATCCTCAACCAGTTACTCAACTTATCCTCACTAGGAACCACCTGGGTTCCACCTGCACAAATAACCACTTTTTGGTTCCAAACTTCAATATGAATTAACAGTCCATCAACTAGCCTTCACTGTGACCAAACAGTCCCTCCTACTAGTCTTCTCTGTTAATTCTGTGAACCACCTCAGTTCTTTATCTCAGTCCCCATTACCAGAACTTGTAGACCCAGGCATGAGTCTACATTGAACTGGCATTTGACTGGGCCCTTGAAAGTGGCAATCCACTTAGGCCATTCAACCATAGATCAATATCTATGTGTTGTCTTTACTCACCCAGGTGATTAAGTCTGGGCTTTCAGCCGCAGAGTAATCAGCTCCACTTCCCAGAGGCCTGATCACACCAAGTTCTTCGGCTTGCTTTCCCAAGCAAACTGCCTTGGTGACACTTCTGAGGAAATCTATGCCCTCCAATGCTCACTTTGAGTTCCCCCAAAGCTCCCATAGGAGCATAAACAAGGACACCCTATCAGTCTGTTAGTTATGATGCTTGCTCACAGACCTCCTGTAAGCGTATTAGGGTACATAGAGCTCTCAAAGCTCTTCCCCTCCCTGGCAGCCCGCGTTACCTGCCAGGGGTCCACAACCTACTCCCCCCAGACAGAAAAAGTTCCCTGCTGCTATTTCAGTCCTCACCCTTCCGCAGCCACAGTTCCCTGTAAGGTGAAGCACTATAGCCCAAAGCAGCCTATTTCTTCTGCTGGGTGGAGGCAAAATCTGCCCCTGGTAGTCCTATGTTACCTACCAGGCAGGCCTTACTTACCCTAGTAGACTATGTTACCTACTAGGCTCACCCTACTTACCCCTAGTAGCCCTATGTTACCTACTAGTTTACAGCGTCACCAGCTAACCACACATTGTCACTCTTCAGCATATTGTCTTTATTTGAAGCCAAATTAACCCTCACCTGCAAAACAGCACCCATGTGGATCACCACACCTTCTTTAAAATCTTATCAATTATTATCTAAAGTCAACTTTCTGCTTTATGTTGCAGCTGTAAACTGGATCATTATTAGGGTGGTTGTTAAGGAGTATGTCAATGATGTGGTCAAACTGGTTGTTTTCAGGCAAGGCTGTGGCTTCTTCTTCAGAGAAGAATAACTCCCAAGGCTTCAGGAATTCTTGTATATCAGTCTTAAAAGGTGCCATAGTGAAGTTATTTTACTCCAGAAATTGCTGGGTTTTCAAGAATGGGATTTTCCATATTTGGTTATAATGACTAATAGTCACTTGAGAGTGTAATAATTCATCATATAGGGAAGTACTCTAGCAAAATACAGGATCAAGTTTCCTGCTTGAAATCCTGTCAAGGAGGTAACAATTGGGCATATGGTTAATACCAAATTAAACACCTTTGTATGAAATTTAAATCTACCAATATTACTGGAAAAATATTTAAGAATATATTAGGTGATGTTATAAGCTGCTATGGATGTGGTTTAGTGGAGTGACATCAACTGGGGCCAAGAGTTCATGTTGGATGAGTTTAGTTGTGCTGGCTCCTTTTAGTAAGTCTCTTATGTAGTATATGGTTCAGGTCTGCTGTATTTGGCTCTTGGGGACAACATCTAAGAGGATACAACAGGAAAACCTTTATTTAAAAAGGGTTAAGGTTCAAAGCTAGACTTGGGTTAGACTTCAGGGAAAAATTAAGGTGATGTACCTTGATTTGCTGAAAAGATTTAAAGAAAGTTTCCTTTTAGTGAAAAGAAAAGGAAATGTTGAAGATTATAAAAGACAACACAAATGTGGATAAACTTGACTTTGTTTAGAATTAGAATTCTACTTATATAGTAGACTGGGAGCAGGAATTGTTCATGTTATAACTGTGCTGTTTTAGCAGAGTTACAACGGGAAAATATTTAGAAACTAGATAATAATCTTTATTGAGAGATAGTGATTATATAGTCATTGTGAATCATCTTAAGAGGAACATGATTATGTAGATCATTCATTTGGATGGTGAAGGGGGGTGGCTTGCTCCTTGTAAAGGGTCAGGTGCAAAATTGAGTCATCCATCAAATAGTATCATTGTTTTTTCATGTTGTTGTTTTTGGGAATTTGAGTCAACTTTCTTGTTTGGGCACAGGTCACAGGTAATTCAGATTGCAGGTCACAAACCCTCTTAGTTGGAACCTTGTTGGCAGGTTAATCCTGATGTTTCAACATTCACTAGAAAGACAAAGGGGCTGGTTGGGTTTGAATTGTACCAAGATCAGAATAACTAAATTAATACAGTCCAGAATGTTTGTACATTGCAGTCAACCCATTTATAGAAAGGAGCAACTGTTGAAATCAAAAGTAAACCCAACTAGTTCATTGAAAGTATCACAATTTGCGGGCTATATCAAAATAGCATTAATAGCGCAATTTACAACAAGGACCAAAGGGTTCAAAGGTGGTTTGGTGTCCCCAAATCCTTAGGAAAGCTGTGATGACAGCAGAGAAGGTGAGGGATTTTATCTTCTTTTTTGGGAAGAGGTGAAAATTTTGGTGTCTTTTACTTATAGTAGTGAAGGTTTATTGATTTATTAATAGTATTGAGGAGTAATTGTCTCAATGATGGCACAACCTATCACCAAGAAATGAATCTTTATTATATATTAGTTTTCATGTAGGGCAGGAAAATCTTAAAGCACTGGACTGGGGTCCCCAGTAGCTTAGTTTCAGCTAAAATTCACTTTCTGGGATGGCATCAGCAGTTGATATATCCAAAGGTTTGGCCAGCATCCAAATTATAGTTGCATGAGTAGGATGGGTCTTTTTGATGCACCTAAATTCATTTACTGAATTGAGGTCATTACTTATTACCATATTGAGGTGGGCCAAGGATTCTGCATTTGGGTGGTTACCCAATTGGGCAGTACTCTAATATTGGGTTCAACCTTGTATAATTTCTATTTTGGGATTCCCAATTGGGGAATTCCCCAATTCAGGAAACCCAGGGTTGCCCCAGGTGCTACTGTCAGTGGAACCCGTATTGGCACAGGTGGGAGTGGGTGGGCTAGCAGGTAGGCAGGAGCAGGAACACACATGCTGGCTGGGTGGCAGGGCAGGTGTGTGTGTTTGGGAAGACAGTGGGTGGCTGGCAGCTAGACTGCAGAGACCTGGTAGTTAGCCATGCAGCCTGCAGCTGGCTGGCTAGTAGATGTCAGGGTATAAAAGGTGTTATTTTTGGATTATTGATTTTAAATTTGATTTTAAAATCTCTATTTTTTGTGGAAGTTTCCCCCAATAAGGTAAACTACTGCTGATAATCAGAATGATTTTCCTCGCTGGACAAGATGAAAATCTTGGTGGCTTTTTCACTTATGTCAGGAATATGCCTGATAGACAGTTCTTATAGTCCAGGTTTGGTTTGTGGTCAATCCATAATTAACAACAATATTACTATAGTTTTGGGTAACTTTTCTATGACATAGAATCTGATAGGCAGACAAACTTCATCTAGCTTCAGTGAGACAGTTTTTTTCATTTATGTGATATGCCAGTATTCTTGTTGACCAGGGTCAACAACAGAGAATTTCTTTGATTGGCACACCTAACTGCTCTATAATCCTATGTTTTATGTAGTTAATTGTGGTTTTGCTTTATAATAAGGCTACTGTGTTTAGTTCAAAACCTTGGTAGCTTAGGGTAGTATTAATAATAGGATAAGACTTTGAAGTGTTGTTTATTGCAGAGATGGTGGTACCCTGGTTTCTGTTGGGGCAGCTGGTACAGTATTTGGACAAGTACCCAATCTGGTGACAATAGAAACATAGCCTGCTTCTCACATGGCTTGATATTCTTCAGGATATATGTTCAGGTGGGGTCTGTTTAAACTAGGGGCCTGATTGCTTTGGAGCTACCCAGTACTGTATTATTGAGGCTGATTAAAGTACATACCTCTAAAAATTTACAGAAGTTTGCCTTTGGGGAGATCAGAGTGGTGATGTCTTATGAGATTAGTGTGGTGAGGTTTCAGTCCATTTCTGAAATGCAGCTCATATATGTTATCTTAGATCTCAGTTGCCTCTGCCAGTTGTAGGAATTATTATGTATAGATCTCCAGGGCATCTCTTCCTTGGTTTAATAGGATTATTCCCATGTAGCACTAGATCTTGGCTCCAGCAGAGGTTGTAGCTGAGTTCATTATCTTCAGGAATTGATTGTAGGAGAGTATGAGGTCTTGGTCTTCTTCTAAGCTAGTAAGAAAGTTTCTCTGACACTATTCTTCAGTTGAGTGGCCACCATCATCACCTTTTGGGTCTCATCTCTGAAGTTCTCAAAGTTAGTGCATAACAGGGCATTAATAATAAACATCCCTTTTCTGAAGCCATCCAAATTTATTTTTGGCAGGCATATGAGGTCTTGGGGATAGTGGTGCTCTGATTAGAAGTAGATATGGCCACATTCTTAAATTGGCAAAGTTTGGTGATGGCTCCCACTTGGCTTTTGTCTTTATCTTGTTTTTTGGAAATGTACTGTCTGAGGTAGTAAGCTGTAGCAAAAAATAAAAGCATAAAGGATGCCCCTATAATCAAAGACAAATAGGAGCCCAGGCTTACTAGTTTGAATATGGTTGTCATAATTTAATAGACTGTTTCAGAGTCTGGTTGTCCTTGTGACAAAAGGACAGGTCAAGTCTGGAAAGCCATGTACACTATTGGAGCAACCTTCACTAGGTAGTTGGCTACAGTGGCCTAAGGTTGCCATTTACCTGTGTGAGAAATAACTTGATCAGTTAACCCCAACACATTAATGTAGACAAATCTAATTGTTCTGTAGTATTGTATGGAAGTTTTCATGAAGTAGGGGGACTTCTTGCATCTCCTTATGCTGGATGGGTGTCTAAGACCCTAGGAAGCTTGAGCAGCGCCTGGTTTTGGGAGATCCAGGTGATGGGAATGGAAGAAGACTTGATCAGGGATGTGAGAGGAGGCAACCAGAAGAGGGAATAGATGTTCTGGTGAATTTTGTTTATATATGAGATATATGTTGGTTATTCTTTTATAAAAATTCAAACAATAGTTAAATGTTGGTGCAAAAGTAGTAAAGCCCCTCCTGCCACAAAAAGATGTTCTAAGTGCATGTGTTGAGTTTTATTTGATAATTTCAATATTGATAAAAGTTGTCATAAATTGCGCAATTAATGCTATTGTGATATGGCCTTCAAATATTGATAGCTGTGAGATTTTGGCTGGGTTTGCTTTTGATTTTGAATATTTCTTGCCTTCTGTAAATGGATCTGGTTCAATATTCACCCATTCTGGATTATTGTACCTGTCTGTGATTGATCCTGGTATGATCTCATCCCAACGTGACCCCCTCAGCCACTCTGTCTTCTTAATGAGTGATCACTGTCCCTTGTCTACTATTTAAAGTAGAATACATACTCCTAATAAAGACAATTTTATCCACATTTGTGTTGGCTTTAATAATCTTCAAGCTTTTTCCTGTCATTTCTTCCAAAAGGAATTCCTCATCTTATATTATAGGAAATTAAGGTACATGCCCTTAATTTTGCACTGAAGGCTAACACAAGGCTAGCTTTGAACCTCAAATCTTTTGTTATAAAGATTTCTTGCCATGTCCTCATGGATGTCATCCCCAGGAGCCAAACACAATAAAATGGTGCTCACTACAGGGGCTGAAAGCCTCTTGGTTACCCTGTTCCCTTGTGCATTCTCTGGTCCTTCTCCCTTTGTTTCTGAAGTACCTGATCAACCTAAAGTCTCTAGTCCCCCTCTAGAAGAAGACATCACTGATGCCCCCTCAAATTCTATGGTATTGGTTCTGTCTCCCAGGCCCGCGTGGCCCCCTTCCAGCTTTCTCTCTCAATTACAAGTAAGCTTGTGCTGCCACCGCTCCCTTCTCCATTCTGCCACTGTGGCAATGCACACTATCCCTGGCCTCTGTCCCAGGTACGCTTCTGAAGACCTGTACTCCTTCCTTTTGGACTTTGGTCTCCCCCGCGTTGATGGAATCCATGGATATGATTGGCGTGCTGGTTAACCAGTTCATCCAACCTGCCCTAGTTTACCACCGACTTGCCTTAGGATTCCAGAATCAACTATTAAATGCTGTAGCCACCCCTGTCTCAACTAACCATGCTCAAAATAGGGCCTATCAAGAATGGTCCCACAGTCTCTTTGTGTGTATTTCTGACAACCAGCGCAACTCACTGGCGTCACAGAAGTACTTAACCTCCTCCCTGAACTCCCTTTGTTCCTCGCTCCCTGGATACATAAAGGACCAACTATGCAAATTGAATAAACATCAGGCAGTGTTTTGTGAGCAAATTGAGGCCTTTCTGCTAAACCATTACCAGGATTTTGAGACTCTGGTTAGTGAGCTTAATTAATTCAGGGAGCATGTCAACTCACAACTTGAATTGATAGGAGCTCATATTGATACTTGAGGCCGCCATCTGTAGCATCAATACAGTCTGGATAAGGCTGCACTAGGCAACACTCTATACCAGGTGCAACATTATGTGGATGACAGGGTAGCGTCTATCAAGGTGACTCCTCCTGCTCCTCTTGTTGAGGCCCCATCTGATTTTGAAACCAAGGTATGGGAGGCAATTGCCAAACTCAAGGCTATCACTTGACGTCAAGCTTCTGTTCAGAACCCACCTCCAGTTGAACCAATGCCTGATCCTTGTATTGCCTCCCTCACTGATCAGGTGGCTACATTGCAAGGTGAAATCAAGTACTTAAGACGGTTCCTTTTTAATTCTGAGGATTCTTCATCTGAAGCTGAAGAAGAAGAAGGTGAAGTTGTTAATACTCCTGCTCATGACAATAATGGTTGTTGCCCTGGTCTGGAAGGTCAACCCTTGGTTAACTGTGCGTGTGCACTATATCAACTTGAAGAAGTGACAAATAATGTAGCTGATAGGCAAGACACATTGGAAAGAGAGGTACAAAACCTCTCCTGCTTTACGGGAGTCTAAATGGACAAGTTGTCCCCTTGGTTGCTCAGGTCACTTCTCTGGCTACTAGTGTCAATGGGATTTCTGGCACCTTAGCAGTACAACAAATCAAGATTGAAAAATTTGGGACTTCTACCGCCACTGCTAGGGATATTAGTGGGAAGAACAGCTCTACCTTGTACACTCTAGAGGAAAGCCTTCAGCTCTTCTGGGCTAGACAACCTGCTGCTGAATCCAAGTTTGAAGGCAATCCTCATATTAACGTCCTTAACCCTGATGAAAACAGTCACTTCTTGTCCTTGTCCATTGACCTGAAATACAAACCAACCTTTAAGCAGATATTTGATCCAAAAACCTCTACCATTGCCGCCTTTCTAACCATTTACAAAACTGCAATATGTAGGGCTACTGAAAAACTCAAAAAGGAACACATCCTCACTTGTCTCCATCCCACTTGCCAATGTAGTAGTAGTCCCTGAGCTCCCCTCCATTGTCACTTGGGAGGACATGAAGCGCCTCCTTATTGAAGAGTTTGGGGGAGATCTCAGCTTGGAGGTCAAAAAGAATGTATTTATGCACATTGCCTTTAAGCCCAAGGAAACCCTGGCTGATTTTGCAGATTGTTTCTACATTGAAGGCCAGCAGTTAATCACCAGTCAACAGTTAACTCCCCGGAAAGCCTACACAGCTTGTTCAAATGCTTTGAAGGTGAATCAGCTTCTATTCCTACACTTTAAGGCATACAAGGCTTTGCTCACTTCCATGAAGAGTATAAAGACACTCTTACAAGACATGCATTTGACCCATGGAGATACAGTGGTATGTGAAAATAAAGCCAGCAATGCTGGGACTACCTCTTGTACACCGCACATAATGACCCTGGATGCTGGTGGACAGGCTATGCAACAAGGTTTAACTGTGGCCAAATTGGGCACCATTTGCGTACCTGCACCAATCCTCAAGTGGAGGGTTGTGACCCCAAGGAGCAGGCGGGAAAAGAGAGGTCAGCTTAGAGACAGAGACGCTCTCTACTGACCAATCTCCCCCGTCTCCCCCTGATCCTCTGTCTGATGAGGAAGCTCCCTCTTCCTCTGGCCCAACTATCCTTCATCTATTTCACAATCTCTCCAGTGATTCAGAGCCTGAAGATTATGATAGTAAAGACTCTGATAGTTATGGCTATTCCGTCTTGGCTGTTCCAGAAACTATCCCTGCTCCATACAAGCTTTGCTCTGGGAAGACCACCACCACTTTCCAAGTACCTGCAAGTGAAGCTAAATCCATGGTGGCTCGCCCTTACCTAGCTCAAGCCCATCAACCTCTTGTCTTGGTTGATTTTTCTGAGGAAGCAGCCAAGCTAGCCAAAGCTCTCTTCCAAAACGTAACTGTATCTCTTCTGCTACAGACTGTATATAAGGAGATTCCTGTGTCATGGTGCATGCTAGCTAAATGGGAAAAGGAGCTAGAGGATGCGCAAGATGTGTTGGCAGTCTTGCCCCCCTTTGGGAGAGATACAACCTGTATGGAAGTATCAATCCAAAAGGTTAAAATCAAAGCCATCTTGGACACGGGTTCTCCAGTCAACATAGTGTCTTTAAACCTGATGAAGAAACTTAAGTTGGCCCCTGACCTCAACTACACACAGTTGTATGGCACAGCTGGCATGGCACAAACACGTGCCATTGGTGCCTACTTTGCTCTACCCATGAGGTTTGGGAAACTCCTTATTGCATCCCCTGCTGCAGTCCCTGAGAAAAAAAGCTATGACCTCTTGGTTGGAACTCAATTCCTCCAAGAATGTAACAGGATTGTAAACTTACAAGATGGATACATTTTTCTCTTAGGATATGAGGTTCCTTTGATTTTTGAGGAACCTCCACGCCTCCCAGGAAAACGTCTTAAAACTTGTGTGCTTGCATACTCTACAGGCATCTTCTCTCTCAAGTATATGACTCACTCCTCCAACATGTGTACCCCTCCTCTTCTTGCCCTGCGGAAGAAGGGGTAACCCTACTAGCACCAGCAACTATCACCATTCCCCCAGGCTCTCAAGTGGTGATTGGTTCCCAGATTTCTTATGAGCTTCCTGAAAATCTGTTTTTGGAACTCTACTCACCTGAATCCCTAAGCTGTAAAGAGCCCTGCCTGTGTCCTGGGATTCTAGATCAAACCCACAAAGAGCCTGTACAATCACTGCTTGCCAACCTGACAGCCCTGCCCATGAAGGTGACCTGAGGCTAGGTTGTAGGGCATGGTCGTATACTGGGAGCACAACAAGCGGCCTCCCTCTACCCCTTTGGGACTTTTAGTGATTTCAATCTACCTGAAGACAATCCTCAGTTTCTCTCCTTGTTCACCACTGCCAATTTCCCCCAGCTGTCTCCTGTTCAACAAAAAGATGTTTTAGACCTAATCAATCAGTTTAGCAACATCTTTGCCTTGGGACCTATGGACTATGGCCTGGCTAAAGGAGTCATCCATCAGATTGATACTGGGGATGCACCCCCTTTTTGTGCCAAACCATACCGCTGTAGTAGGGTAGAGAATGCTCAAGTGTCTAAAGAACTCAAGCAACTTCTAGACGCTGGGCTACTGGCTCCTTCCCAGAGTCCTTGGGCTTCCCTGTTACTGATTCTCAAGAAGAAAGATGGAAAACATTGCATTGTAATGGACTATTGCCGCCTGAATTCTCTCACTAAGAAAGACTTGTATCCCTTTCCCAGGATTGACAATGCTCTTCAACAGCTGGGTGGTTTCAAGTTTTTCTCAGCCATGGATCTAGCCTCTGGATACTGGAAAGTTGGCTTATCTCCTGAAGATTGAGAAAAGGCTGTGCTTATCACCCCAGAAGGCCTTTTTGAACCCACTTGTATGCCCCAGAGACTCTGCAATGCCCCTGCCATATTTCAACGGGCTATGGACTCCATCCTACAAGACCTAAAGCTCTCTTGCATCCTTGTATACCTTGACATCACTGTATTCAGCGCTACTTTTACCAACCACTTGGAACACCTCAAGGCTGTCTTCATCAAGATTTGCAAAGCTGGCTTGAAACTCAAACTATCCAAGTGCTCCTTCTTTAAGGAACGTCTTGAATTCTTGGGTCATGAGGTCACTCAAACTGGAATCTGCCCCATGAATAACAAGGTAGAAGCCATTGACAAGATGCTACCTCCCACAAATCTTTGAGAGGTTCAAGTATTCCTTGGCATGATGGGCTACTACCAACAGTTCATACCTGATTTTGCTGAACTGAGTGAACCTCTTGTCCAGTTGCTTTACAATGTCCCCTTTGAATGGACTAACAGCAAACAACAAGTATTTGAAGCACTGAAAGTCAAGATCAAAGAGGCTCCTATCTTAGTCTATCCTGATTATGATAAAGAGTTTATCTTGTATACTGACGCTATTGGAGTAGCTGTGGGTGCCATCCTTTCCCAACTTGACAATTAAGGCGTGAATTGACCTGTAGCCTACTCTTTGAGGGTCCTAAATAAGCACAAGAAGAACTACAACATCACTGAGAAGGAATGTTTGGTGGTGCTTCATGCGGTGAAACAGTTTTGGCACTACATTTATGGGACCCACTTCACAGTGGTCACAGATCACTCCTCCTTCAAATGGCTGTAACAGCTAACGGATCCTGAAGGTCAATTAGCTCGTTGGGCTCTGCGTCTACAATGGTATGATTTCACTGTGATACACTGTCCTGGGGCCCAACATCAGAACGCTGATGGCCTGTCAAGGATGCCAATTCTAGCTATCCACCCCGCTGATGCTGATTGCCTTCCAAATTAAAAGGATATTCTGACTCTTGGACCACTGATCCTGAAAAAATTTATTTGGCACTACAGACTCTATCCAAGGACACTTTAATTTATGATAGACAGGTCTTCAAAAAGGTTAACAATGCCTACCTACCCTATGTCTTCCCTAGCATGAGGATAGCCATTATCCTCCAAGCTCACATTGACACTGGACATGGAGGCATATCAAAGACTCATGAATGGCTGTGCAAAAAGTTCTATTGGGAGAATATGCGCATCCTGATCCCTGATGTCCTTGCCTCCTGTCATTCCTGTCAACTCCAATGCCCTTGCCTGTCCTAACACCAGTTCAAGCTCATCCCTCCAAAGCATGCCTTTCACACGGTGAGTATTGATGCTGTTGGGCCTTTCTCTTGGTCTAGATCAATATATTGGTTTGTTTTAGTTGCTGTGGACCATTTTACCAAATGGGTCAAAGCCAGAGCAACAAAAGATATAACTGCCAAGACCACGGCTACTTTCTTGCTGCAGGACATCTTCTATCAACATGGCTGCTCTTAAGTCCTGCTGTCTGACAATGGTACCAACTTCAATGCTTGCCTCATCACTTCTATTGTCAAAGCTATGGGGACCCACCAATTGTTCTCCGTGCCATATAATCCCTCAGCTAATGGGACTGTCAAACAAGCAAACTCCACCATTGTGTCCATAATGAGGAAGCTCACGCTTTTGGATGCTGCCAATTGGGATATGTTCCTCCCTGCTGCTCTCTTTGCTTACAGCCTCAGTAAACACCAAGTGACTGGTCAGTCCCCTTTTGCCATGATGTATGCGCGTGAATCCACCACCCCCTCAATCTTGGGACCCCTCTTGATCAAAGTTGATGTGTCTGCAAATCCTGAGGCCTATGTTAAAGACTTAACCAATTGTATCATTGACATCCAAGTGACAGTGTATTCCACTGCTTACAAGGTCAAGACTCTGGAGCTCTCCCCGTCCAATGCTGCTAAAGCCCCCCTCCCTGAGTATCAGATAGGCAATCTAGTCCTCTACTATCAGAATTGTACAGGTGGTAGAGCTCATAAGCTGGATTCCCTTTGAGTTGGGCCTTGTGAGGTCACCTTTAAAGAGGATGTCAAGTATACCGTGAAACTACTGTCTTCTGGACATCCTTTTTCCTATGTTCACTCCAAATTTCTCTGCAAATATCAACTCCCTGTGTCCAATATTGAGCAAGGAGATGTTGTAAATTGCGCAATTAATGCTATTTTGATATGGCCTTTGAATATTGATAGCTGCAAAGATTTGGCTGGGTTTGCTTTTAATTTTGGATATTCCTTGCCTTCCACAAATGGGTCTGGTCTAATATCCACCCATTCTGGATTATTGTACCTGTCTGTGATTGATCCTGGTATGACCTCATCCCAACGTGACCCCTCAGCCACTCTGTCTTCTTAATGAGTGATCACTGTCCCTTGTCTACTATTTAAAGTATAATCATTACTCCTAATAAAGACAAGTTTATCCACATTTGTGTTGGCTTTAATAATCTTCAAGATTTTTCCTGTTCTTTCTGCCAAAAGGACTTTTACATCTTGTTTTCCAGGAAATTAAGGTATGCGCCCTTAATTTTGCCCTGAAAGCTAACCCAAGGCTAGCTTTGAACCTCAAATCTTTTGTTATAAAAATTTCCTGCTGTGTTTTCCTGGATGTTGTCCCCAGGAGCCAAACACAACAAAATTTATACTTCTTCATTATCATACTTTCTCTGGGAATTAGAAGGGACTTGAAAAAGGGAATAGACATCATCTTGGTTCAGTGCCATTGCCTGTTTAATGCCACTGTCTTCAGTGGCAACTTAGGCTCTGGGGTGGCTCATTGGAGATCTTTTGGTTCTTCCTAAAGGTCTTAGAGCTTCTAAACTCTCTCTCTATTTAGATGTAGCTTTGGTTTCAGAATACTGGTAGCTTAGGCTACTTTACAAAGGTTAGGGGTCAGGCGCTTTGGTGTGACATGTTTGGCCTTTAGGTTTAGCGGAGCTAAATCTGTTATTGTTGATACAATCAATTGATCAAGTAATCAAGCAATCATTTGATTGCAAAGTACTTACATGATGTTCTAGCATCTCAAATTTGTTCATAGTGTTAGTTCTTGGGAAAAAAGTATGTCGGCTATGCAAATAACAGCTATTTGGAGTATATGGTTCTTAAATCCATGTTCTGTTGGGAAGTTTTGGTAGAAATAGTCCAGAAATTTTGGGGCACTGCATCCATGTGTGCCATTAAATTATGAGTACTTTCTGAGCCCTAAAAATTGCATCATCTGGATTTTAGTGCTGCTGGGAATCCCAAATGGTCAGGAGGTGGTTTCAGCTGTTTTCAGACCCCATAGTAGCCTATTTTTCACCTCCACAATGGCTGTGTGGCATTTTTCAATGGAGGTACATCTTCCTACAGTTACACATTTGCAGAAATGGGGTTTTAGGACATTGCTTGTGGGAGAAAGGAGCATTGTTCTTTCTTCTGTGATGGCCTTGGAGGCAGCGCTAGGAGCCATGCTGTGAGATAATAAGATACTCAGCCATGCTATTTATCTACTTAACACATAGTAGAGGTATAACTACTATAATAAAGAAAATATTTATCTGTACTGTGATTTGGTATCTTACTTGAAGATGGCTCACACCACCTCAACTTTGTGACCCATCCAGGTGGTGAACCAGGCTATGGCTGTTAGATAGGGGAGCTAAATAACTAAGTTTGGCTCTCATCCTGGAGACATGAGCCATTGGTATACCAACTATTGAAAAACTGGGATGGCCACCAAAAGGGGGATCAAAAGGGATAAGGTGTCATATAAACAAGGGAAAAGCATCAAGGCCCATGATCAGAATCCCCAAGAAGAGCCAAATAGACTGCTCAGAGGTAGAAGGAACCACTGGGGAAGGTGAAACTTCAGGTGTTAGAGTTGGGGGCAGGAAATCAAAGTAAGTAAGAGAAGAGCCAGGTGAAGTCATTATGATAGCTGGGACATGTAAAGTACTTACTCATCTGAGACAAGGCTCTTAACCTGTGAAGGAAATTGTCAGATAGTAAGAAGCAGTCTCTGGTGGTGAGAAATCACCACCTAAATCCACATAGAGTTGATGATTAACCACCAACAAAGCTTCAGATACTGTTTTGTGAAATTTTCAAAAGATACACTAGGGTTAAGTGAAATGACTAACCCTAACCAAAGGAGCCCAAGATAAATAACCTGAGAGAGAATCAATTAGTCTTTGGCGTAGAATTCAGTACATTGATATGTTACAAATGTCTCAGCTTTGGGTAAAGTGGGGAAAACTCCTAGATTTGCGGGCATTGGATTGACATTGGGCAGAGGCAACAACAAAGTGCCAACAGCGGGGCCCATCTTACCGTAATAATTTGACTAAGAATTAAATTTTAGGGAATTTAGTGCAGCAGGCCCACTACAGGATGCATTTCAAATAAAGTTAGATTATAGGATATTTGATTTTTATTGAGTAAAATTTTTGGGAGGACTCAACTCTTAAGAATTGAAACAGTGAAAATTATTCAATATATATCAAAATTTGACTAAGCAATACCACCTGGATCCTTGGCTCCTATCCCTTCTTCATTGTCAAGTGAATACCTAGTCCAGTTTGCAAAGAACCCTTGTGTGACCAATTTCTGATTATTGTTCTGATAAATAAGATCATATCTGGTGACTCTCATGTTACGTCAATTTATCAAGGTCAGCTTGCAAGGGGGAATCAAATACAACTGGTGGACTGGAGCGGTTGTAACCCATTTTTGATCAACCTTTTGATTTAGATCCATCAAATCAGTTAATTATTTTAACAACTTTCTAGCTTTTTGAGCTATCTTACTTGAGCAGATAATTCCTGGCATTATAAAATCTACTGTGACACAACCAGAGAGCTTACCAGAAGCAATAAATACACAGGTATTTCCTGGGAGTTTATCCAAGATATAGAGCATTTGATGGGATCTTACTTCAGAGCAGACAAGGAGGGCAATAAATTGTCCCAGAGAACCAGCAAGATAGGCCAGAGCAATAGCAAAGAAGGAAGAAAAGTGAAAATCACTTATTTGAGGAGAGGAATTCAAATTTTTGAACTCTCAGTGAAATTCTGAGTCTAGGGGGTGAGTCCCAGTAGGGTGAGACTTTAGGGGGACAAGATGAACACCCAGAAGGAAATTTAGGCAACCTTTTAATCCTGGGTATAATACCCAGTTACAGTAGGTATCACTTTCAGGATGTATGGCAACAGGTTGGTGAACTGGAACCCAGTCAAGGCGGTAACAATAGGGTACATGATCATCAGCCAGCAGAAGATCTTTGCATGTACGTTGTATCTCCCAAAGCTTCTGGCAAAGTAGGTTAAGATGTAGTACATGGACGTGTACATTGCAATAGAGAGTGTAGAATGTGGAGACACCAAGGGAGGCCAGGGTCCAGTCTGGGAGGAGTTCAGTTGACCAGGGTTGTAATGGGGTCATGACCTAGTCTATCTGGGGAGGGCCCAAAGAATTCTGACCCTTGTTGGTAGCCTCCAATCCCAAGGCAAGCTGTGAGCACAGCTGTGAAGATGAGATGTTCATCTTCCTTGGATTGGAGGGTTGGCAGGGGCTGTTTGGAAGTTAACTTTTAGTTATAAGTTGAATTTCACTTTATTGAGGGTATTAATCTCAATAATAGCACAACTATTACTGAGGTGGGATACTTTATTTATAGTCCTCTCCCCTGTGCAAAGATTTGCAATTGGGAGGGGAAAAAGGGGATGGGAAATCCCCAAAGTTTGGAAGGTAGGAATGGCAATTGGGGCTTGGGAAGATGGTCAAATTCCTGTTCTCCTGCTACCTGTGGCTGGTTGGGAAATTCTTGAGGTGAACTAATAGTTTCATGTTGCCCTGGTGCTAGGTGAAGGTTGTGAGTCAATTCCTTTTCAGAAGTTATTTTGGTGTCAAGAACATTGTTTTGGATGGAGTTTGGCCTTGTCCATATGGCCAGTGACTTAGCACCTAATTGGTTGGTGGCAAACTTATTTTTAAATTCTGAAATATTATTCCTGCCCTCTTATGGAGGGGGAATTTTGTCTTCTGAAGTTTCCCCTGTTGTCAGGGACTTATTTGATTGGCTTTACCCCAGGGGAATTTTTGATTAGTTGCAGGGTGAGTGGCAGGCATCCAGCTGGGGGCTGGCGGCGGGTGCGCTGGCAGCTGGCAGCTGGGTGGGCAAGTGGGTGGGCGGCAGGGCCCAGGCTGGCAGGAGGCAAGTGAGATGGTGGGGGACTGGCAGGAGGCTGGCGGGTGCCCAGCTGGGTGGCAGGAGGCTGGCGGTGGGCCCGCTGGTGCCTGCCTGGGCTTACAGGTGGCTGGCTAGGTGCTGGCAGGCGTGGCAGGCGTCTGCACAGTGCGGCAAGCGCCTGCCCGGATGATAAATTAGTTTGGCGCCTGATCTGATTTTTCCCCAATTTTATTTTTATTTTCCCCTAATAAGGGGGGAATTCCATATCAAATTTTGCCCCAAAAATTGGGGTCTCAGTTATCTTTCCCCAACTTTTCCTTTCAGTCAGTATTAGGTTTATGTCAGGAGTATTCCTGACATGGGACATCAAAGACTGCCAAAGATAGTGTGTGTGGGGTGAATGGACAAGAGTGAAAGAAAAACAGAATAATTTTGGGTTTCAAACTTGATTCTTTTAACACTTCTAATAGGTTTTTATTGAAGATATCTATAGGAGAACTCAAAGTAAGTGAGGATTTGAACTTGAAGCAGGTAACCCCTAAGCAAAAACTCCTAATCTTCTCTATAAAGGCTATGGGGGTGTTGAGTATATACTTCTTAGAAGTATAATAAACAAGATAAAGGGGAAAATTAAGAAGAGAATTATACTTTATTGAATATGAATATAGGATATTATATAGTATTATGGAAAGTCACACACTGCCCATGTATGTCATGGTAGTCATGGGGCTTATCCAATTGATTGTTCCTCTTAAGTCACAAGGCTTGTCCAAGTTGTGTTCCACTTAGGATTCAAAATGTTTGATCTTTGTAATAGATGGCCAAATTATAGCGGTGCCACCAATTTAATGATTAGTTGGGAAATCTATTGCAAGTCACTCTTGAAATTAATTCCCCAAGAGGGAGTAATTGTAGATGTTGCAACAGGGGTGATGGGAGGACTAGTGGGGAAGACATGAGACTTTTTAAAGTTCAAGATTTAAAAACTTTGATCAAGGTTTAATGAAGCTCTCTAAAGATTAAGATTTCAAAAAACCAAACCTTTAATTATAAAAATTAACCAGCAAAGACCATGGGAGGGGAATACGCTGTTTTAAAGGGGATTTTTAAGAATAGGTGCCCCATAATGAGGCACTTGACTCAACCATGGGGTTGATTGGCTATGGGATAAAATTTTCAACCAGTGCTAGGGGGACTGGATTCTCCCCATTAATTTCTGGGCCAGGAGCTAATCAGCTATGGACTTCCAAATAGATTGTTTCAGGAGATTTCCAAGTTACAGGGACATTTGGAGTTATTGATGTGAAATCAGATTATTGGGTGAACCTATTTACTTTCAAGTAGGGGCAAGCCCAGGCTAAAAGAGAGTTCAATTCAATCAGGGTTATCTCCAAGGTTGGGGAGGATAACAGCAAAGAACTACCAGAGGGTAGAGAAGGATAAGCTAGGGTAAATCTCTTGTCAAGTGTATGTGCTAGATTCTTTATTGTGTTAAAGGGGCTTAGTAGGGTGTTGAGGGGGATTTCTTGGTTTTTTGCAGAAATACAGACCTGTCTAGGGCCAAAGGGGGGATTGACTTTACAATGGCAGGTCCTGCCAATCAGTCTGAGGCTGTGAAAAATATCATGGGCTCTAGAACCCAACATACACAAAGGCAAGCTTTTGTTACAACCAAGTTTCCAGACTTGTCTGCTAATGTATCTTATAATACACAGGGGGCGCTCAATGAGTTGCCCCTTGACGTATCTAACAACATGAACTAATCTGATGGCAATATCAAATGGTGGGTACTTCATCCTAATTAGAAGCGCTACCAATTTGACTTGCTGATCCCCGCACAAGTTATTCCTTTGCTTCAAACCTTACATGGAACTTCCCACTATGCCACCCCCTTGTGGATTTTCCCATATAGTATATTAATCACAATATTCTACAATAAACAATACCTTATTCTTATTATTCTGTTCTTTTTATTGGACTTTTCTCTTCCCCAATTCCAAGTACTGACTCCTCATTGGTTCAGTTGCAACAGTGGTAGCAGAAGTAGGTTTACAACCTACCTAAAACAAAATTCTCCCAAGAAAGGATGGAGTACGGGCTGTATGGCTACTCCCCAACAAGAGACCTTCCTGCCAATCCCAAAGGGGGACATCCCCAATGGGTATGTCATCTATCAAGACCAGCTAGTTCTCACCAGCGTTTAAAATTGGCTCTGCCTCAGGCAGCGTGACGCCAGCGTCACCCTGCCCCAGTCAGATCTGTCCCAGCACATGCTCAACCTTCAGCTAGAATCCTTTGCTGGTGGCATCAAAGGAGCTGACATTGTCAGTTGGCTCCAATATACTGAAGCCCACCTTTGCATCTGTCAGGTCCCTGAGCCCATGTGGGTTGCCACTGTGTCTGGCTGTCTCACAGGGCCTGCCGCTGTGTGGTTCACCAACTGGGCCAGCCAGGAACTTGACGTTACCTGGGCGGCATTCTGAGACGCCACCAAGTCCTGCTACTACAAATTCCTTCTCCCCCATTGTTGTTGGAACTCCTCTTCTAGCAATCAAAAAAATTGGTTCTGTTCCTGAGTACCTTGCCGCCTGGCAACAAGCTCTTGCTGCCACCCCCAAAGCCGTGATCAACAGAAATGCAATGCTACTCACTAACATTGTCAATGGGTTAAAACCCCATATCTGTAAGTGGGTCCCTGTAGGTTGCTGCACCTCCATTGACAACTGCTATAAGTCCATTGCGGAGGCTAATAACCAGGCCTCATTGGGCTTCTGCTGTACCAGTGATGCTCCATCCCAACCACGTACCACACCTGACAGTGGCCACAATCAAGTAGGCCGCTGCCAGCCCTGTCAGCAGGATAACAGGACTAAACGCCCCGCAAGGGGGAGCTTCAGCTAGCACAGATCAAGGATCAGGAAAAGGCCTGGGGATTGTAGCAACAAGAGGCCTTGCAACCCCACCTGATCCATTCTCTCAATCTCTGCTTGCAAAAATCCCTGTGACTACAACATTAACAAAGTCAAAACCCTGGACGTCTTTCAAGTCCACAGTGACAACCCTGTATTGCAAGCAAGCCACTCCTCAAATAAAGTAACACGCTTGTCCTATCCCTTCCATTTCTGTGGGAACACCCACAAATTAATAGTAGATACCAGAGCTGACCACACTATGGTGGACCAGGCGTTTGCCAACTCTCAGCAATTAGACCAAGTGCCCAGCAGGTTCAAAGCAGTACAAGTAGCTAATCCCACAGAGTTGCTATCACCCACAAGACGGTACCCTTCTCTTTAAGAATGGGGAATGTCCAGGTTAAGCTCTCTGGGCCAATCATGGCAGGGCTCAGCCATAATGTAATTGCTGGTATCAACTGTCTTTGGCACAACCGTCCCTACATTGAGTAGGATACCTCTGTCATCACCCTCAACAGAAATGGAGTGGGGTTCCATATTTACCCTGTGGAAATGAGCTAGTTAATCTATGATACTGTTTTTGTCAGAATAACGGAGACAGGCTTGTACAAATTCAAGGGGGGAACTAGACTTTAACCAATGCTCAGTTGAAGTTATCTGTGCTGAACCATCTGCGGTCCCTCCCTTGACCTCCTCACCACCACCAGCGCTTGCTGCACTCCTTGAGGAGTACAAGGATGTATTCAATGAGACACTTGAACAACTACCTCCTCCCCAGGAGATCCAGCATGCTGTACAACTCCAAGGGTTGTTACCTAAAGCATGACCATTATACCATCTCACACCAAAGGAAGATGAAACCCTCTGCCAGCACCTTGTGGACGCACTTGATAAGAGCTTTATTTGCCCTTCACTCTCTCTATACAGGGCAGCTGTCTTCTTTGTAGCTAAGAAAGACAGGGCCCTTTGCCTGGTCACAGACTACCTGTCAGGATTGACAATTCATTACCCCGAGGAACCTGGGCCCAAGGGTGGGATTCAAACCCTGAACCTACATTCCCGCGGGCCGCTGGGCCCATGGACCAAGGACCCACCTGCCCGCGTTTTTTGGGATTGAGCCCCTGCAAGCTGAGGCTCATGCTAAGTCCCAAAGCCAGAATACCTGTATCAGCTTGATCATGGTGGCGCCCAAAGAGCAGCCTCTTGAATTGCCTAATGGAAGCAGAGATGACGCCTCTGTGAATTTCATGAGTTTGAAGTCCTCTCTAGTGACCAATCAAACCCTAATGCCAAAGATAAACCCAGGCTTTGGGCCCAACCCCGTGACCACAATAAAGAATCAAGAAAATTGAGTGACCAAATTGGACGTTCTGACCAATGAGAGAACACCCAGCTGAGGTGCCATTTTGCTGCTCCCACACCTGGGCCCTCTGGCTGCCCGCCCACATTTTTCCCAATATTTTTATAAAGCCCTGATGGAATATACTAAGTTTGGAGGCAGAATGCTATATATGCCTATAGATTCTGCGCTAGAACCTTATTGCAATTTTTAAATAAAGGTTATGTTACTTTGGCTTTTATAGCTATTACCATATTTTGTATTTGACGTCTATCAATTGAGTTCAAGATCTCCTGGCCCTCCTGCCCCACTGCCTGCAGTTTTCTGTCCATCTGGTGCACCCTTTGGGTCTGTTCACTTCACTGATTATCCCTTGAAGTCCAAATATAAGGATTATACATCAGAGAAAATCCTCAAACTTGACCCGCTAGCTTGCATCCAATCCACTATTAGATACAACCACCAAGGCCTGTGGATATTCTCCACCACAAAATTGTTTAGAGGAAAATTCAATTATCTCCTGGCCTACAATATCTATATGGAACTGCCCATAACACTTAAACCAATACCAGCCTCTTCACCTGACCTTCCAACCAGCCATACCAGCAAGCTTTTTGGAATAGTGTACCTTACCCTCACAGGGGTGGTGGACACCATTGTACAGGCAGCCAGCCTGTGGTCTTGGATGGGGAAGTCTGCTTCCTACCTTCTAAAGTTAGCTCCTCTCTTGTGGTGGGCCTTGCCCACAAAAGCCCCAGCCCAAGTTACCCCCGGAAACAGCGGGCCAGCCGCCTGAGACTGGATCCCTGACAGTATGGCATTCTTTTTTAAACCTTGTACCCTGAGCACCAAGATGTTGTTATTTCTTGGGGCATCTTGTATGCTTTTGTTATTGATAATCACTTATTACACCTATAAGATGACCATGAACCTAATCTCTTCCACATGGAAGAATGCAAACCCAAAAAACCTGAAAAGAACTGACACTGCTGCCACCAATACCAGCAAGCCCTCCTCCCAAGTGCAAAATGTAATTGTGAACCAATCCCTCACCAAGGTTGAGATGCCCCAGATGAGGAAGCTCACACTCAAGGAAGCCAGACGTGCCATACCAGTCCTCTGCTTGCATTTCCAGACCAACACCCCCTCTTACGCCAGCAACACCAAGAAGGTACTGGGGGTCGCTTCCATGCTCTCTGGAGACGCTCTAGACTGGTTTGGCAAAGCCACAGCAGAAGATGTAGAATTCTGTTTGGACTATGCCAAGTTTTAGGCTGAGTTAATGGCAACTGGGGAGGATTGCAACACCAGATACTACGCCCTGAACTCCTTGCTAGAAATCTGCCAAGGCTCCCAACCCATTCAGGCATACATTGACAAATTCTTAAACTGAAGATCTGCACTCAATTTGAGGACAAATTTTCAGCCATCATCTTCCGAAAGGGGGTGAACCCAGCCATGAAGGACTTATTTAAGCACCACCTTCCCACCCTTGGCTTGGAAGACCTAGTCCTCTTATGCAAGGGCCTCAGCATGAATCAAGAGAATGCTGGGCCCTCCCAGACCGGCCAAACCCAAGCTGCCACATCCAATAGAGGGGAGATGACCCCTGAGGAACTTCAAAGACACTACAGAGAAGGACTCTGCTTCCACTGCCATGAAGCAGGGCACTTGACCAGAGCCTGCCCTAAGAAAGCCCCTGCTCCTGTTTTGTGGGCCCAAATAAACTCTTCTTCCCAGTCTTACAAGTTCATCCTAGTATCTGTTAACGTTGGAGGAACAATCCAAAAACTAAAGGCGTTCATTGACACTGGAGCAGATGAGAGTTTCATTGACACTGACTTAGCCCAGGAACTAGGCCTGTCCGCCTCTGAGAATTGTTTACAGATCATCTTGGGAAACAACACCAAGAATACTGGATATAAATGTGAACAAGAACTACCCTTGGTAATAGGAAACAACACATACCCATCATCTCTCATCTTGTTGAAAGGCCTACCACACCCCCACATTCTTGGGGACTCCTGGTCAGACAGACATGGCCTCATCCTCAACTACCAAGAACAGAACGTCACCTTAGGTGATAAGGGTACCCACAACACTGTTCCCTTTTGCACAAATCCCAAGAAACCCACCCAAAGGCTCATGATCATACAGATTGAACCAAGCGTGGGCGTCCTCCCTGCTTCCCTAGGAAAATGGACCAATGTATTCAGCAAAGAGGCAGCCACCCGTCTCCCAGAACACCCCAAGTATGATCATGCTATTGACCTCCTACCAGGCACCAACCCCAAACATGGACCTATAGATAGCTGCAACCACAAGTTGCAGTTGGCTCTCAAGGCATATATCAAAGACATGACCAAAAAAGGCTTCATCTGTGTGTCCAAGAGCCCCTTTTTCACCAATGCTATTTGTGGACAAGAAAGACAGTGGCATGTGCCTGTGCATAGATTATCAGAAATTGAACAAGATAACTGTAAAGAATTGCTACCCCATACCTAACACTGAAAACTTGTGTAATGTACTGACAGGCGCCCAGGTGTCTTTAAGATTGACCTTAGAGATATGTTCAACCAAATTTGAATCAAAGAGGGCAACAAATACAAAACAGCGTTCAAGACCAGGTATGGACTCTACAAATACCTGATGATGCCGTTTGGACTATGCAATGCCCCTAGCACCTTCCAGCACATGATAAACACAGTATTGGGAAAATACCTTGACCAGTTCTACATGGACTACCTTGACAGCATCCTCATCTACAGCAAGACCCACAAAGAGCACTTACTCCATCTAGATCTAATCCTGAACAAACTCTCCCAAGCCAACTTACACGCAAAGCTCAAGAAGTGTGAGTTCTTCCATCTAGAAGTGGAATTCCTGGGCTATGTAGTAAAAACCGGAGGGTTTGCAATGGCCCAGGATAAAGTGGATGCCGTGACCTCCTGGCCAACCCCCAAATGCAGAAAAGACAGGAGAAGTTTTTTGGGCCTGGTAAATTATTGCAGGGATTTCATCCAAAAAATTTCTCACATCACTCTGCCCCTGACCCGCCTGTGCTCCAACAAGGTCACCTTTGCCTGGACTCCAGAATGTACCACTTCCTTTGAAACCTTGAAACTTGCCTTCATCTCTGCCCCTTTCCTGGCCATTCCCAACCCCTCCAAGCCATTTTTGCTGGAAAACAACGCGTCCAACTTTGCGGTAGGTGGGGTCCTTCTTCAGTAAGGAGGGGATGGTATGCTACATCCTGTAGCATATTACTCTGAGAAGATGCTGCCTGCGGAAGGGAACTACCCAATTTACAACAAAGAGATGCTAGCTATTATGAAGACCCTGAAACATTGGCGCCGGTACCTCTGTGGCACTGAATTCCCAGTAAAGGTCCTGACAGACCACAAGAACTTGGTCTATTCCTTCAAACCATGGCAGCTCAACCAATGACAAGCAAGATGGGCTTTATAACTAGCCAACTACACCCTGACCATAGACTACAAGCCAGGATAGGTGAACATAGTACCTGACGCCCTGAGTAGAAGAACTGACCTGGCACCCACCCACATAGAAACTTGCAACCACAACACTCAAGTACTCTTAGACCCAGCTAGCCTAGGCATTCATCTGGGATTGATGAAGATCAGGGCCAGCAAACCAGAAGTAATGAAGGCCCAAACACTCAAAAAATTCACCAAAACCATGATTGCCAACCTTTCAAAATCCTTGGATAGCTCCTATTATCAAAAATGCTACTCATTGAAGGGAACAACACTAATGCTGCACAACAGAATCTTTATGCCAGAAGGAGGCATCAAGACCAACATCTTGAGAGATTATCACAATTTTGAGATGTCTGGACACCCAGGGAGACTCAAGACCCTCTGGAGCATTAGAAGGAACTTTGCCTGGCCAAAGATGGACCAAGAAGTAAGCATGTATCTGAAAGGATGTGAGACCTGTGGACAAACCAAACCTCGCAGAAACAAACCTGAAGGACTTCTAAGACCCTTGAATATACCTGCTGGACCCTGGAGATCTGTTTCCATAGACTACATCGTTGAATTGCCCCTGTTCCTCTCCTTCAACGCAATCCTGGTCATGGTAGATTGCTTCACCAAGATGGCATACTTTGTACCAACCACCACTCATTGCACAGCAGTGGAGACAGCCCAACACTTCTGCAACCGCATTCTCACCCAACACGGGACACCTGAGGAAATTATCACAGACAGAGGACCCCAATTCACGTCAAACTACTGGACACAAGTGATGAAAGACTTGGGAATCAAGCGGTGCGTATCTACCTCCTACCACCCGCAGACTGAAGGCCAAACCAAAAGAGTAAACCAGATCCTAGAACAATATCTCTGATGCTATGCCAATGTCAACCAGGACAATTGGGCCAACATGCTTCCCATGGCCCAGTTTGCATACAATAGTAAGGACCACACCTCCACTGGGATGTCTCTGTTCAAAGCCAACTACAGTTTCGACCCCACCTGGGATCCCAAGATGGCAAGAAGGAAACTAACACCACTGGATGTTCTGGGTTGTGCGGATCCACGACACACAAAAAACATGTTTGACCAACCTGAACTGTGCAGTGCAAACCTACAAAGCCTTTGCCAATCAAAAAGGAACACCAGGCCAACCCTTGCAAGTTGGGGATGGAGTATACCTGCACTCTCGCAATGTGCCCCTACATGTGCCCTCTAGGAAGCTAGCTCACAGAAGAAGTGGCCCTCACAAGATCATCAAACTAATTGGAGAAGTTGCTTATAAGCTAGACCTACCCCCCTCCTGGAAGATTCACAACATATTCCACCAATCCCTTTTGTTTAAAAAGGATGGGAACTTGCTCCCCCACCAACAGCTTAAGACAAACCCCCCGCCCCTCCAAATAGGCCACACTGAAGAATATGAAGTTGAATACATACATGGCAACAGAATCCACTACCAGAAACCCCAGTACTATGTCAAATGAAAAGGACACCCGCTAGAAGAAAGTACATGAGAGCCGCTGAGCAACCTAGCTAATGTCCAAGAAGCTGTCCAACTCTACCTGAACAAAAAGGACCAGAAGGGAGGGCCCTCAGGGAAATAAGGGGATGATTTCAGGATTGACAATTCATTACCCTGTGGAACCCGGGCCCAAGGGTGGGATTCAAACCCTGAACCTACATTCCCGCGGACTGCTAGGCCCATGGACCAAGGACCTGCCTGCCTGCGTTTTTTTGGGATCAAGCCCCTGAAAGCTGAGGCTCCCGCTAAGTCCCAAAGCCAGAATACCTGTATCAGCTTGGCCATGGTGGTGCCCAAAGAGGAGCCTCTTGAATTGCCTAATGGAAGCAGAGATGACACCTCTGTGAATTTCATGAGTTTGAAGTCCTCTCAAGTGACCAATCAAACCCTACTGCCAAAGATAAACCCAGGCTTTGGGCCCAACCCTGTGACCACAGCAAAGAATCAAGAAAATAAAGTGACTAAATTGGACGTTCTGACCAATGAGAGAACACCCAGCTGAGGTGCCATTTTGCCGCTCCCACACCCGGGCCCTATGGCTGCCTGCCTGCATTTTTCCCAATATTTTTATAAAGCCCTGGTGGAAAATACTAAGTTTGGAGGCGGAATGCTATATATGCCTATAGATTCTGCGTACAAACCTTATTGCAATTTTTAAATAAAGGTTATGTTACTATGGCTTTTATAGCTATTGCCTTATTTTGTATTTGCCGTCTATCAATTGAGTTCAAGATCTCCTGGCCCTCCTGCCCCACTGCCCGCAGTTTTCTGTCCATCTGGTGCACCCTTTGGGCCCGTTTACTTCACTGAGTATCCCTTGAAGCCCAAATACAAGGATTATACACCAGAGAAAATCCTCAAACTTGACCCGCTAGCCTGCATCCAATCTGCCATTAGATACAACCGCCAAGGCCCATGGATATTCTCAACCCCAAAACTGTTTAAAGGAAAATTCAATTATCTCCTGGCCTACAATATCTATATGGAACTGCCTGTAACACTCAAACCAATGCCAGCCTCTTCACCTGACCTTCCAACTGACCATAACAGCAAGCTTTTTGGAATAGTGTACATCACCCTCACAGGGGTGGTGGACACCATTGTACCAGCCGCCGGCCCGTGGTCTTGGGTGGGGAATTCTGCTTCCTACCTTCTAAAGTTAGCTCCTCTCTTGTGGTGGGCCCTGCCTGCAAAAAACCCTGGCCCAAGTTACCCCCAGAAACAGCAGGCCAGCTGCCTGAGACTGGATCCCTGACACTACCATGCCCTAAATGAGGTGACGTTTAAGAACAAGTACCCCTGCCGCTGATTGACAACCTGTTTAATATACTTGCAGGTGCAAAGGTCTTTAACAATATTGATCTCACTGCGGGGTACAACCAGGTCTGCATTGCACCAGGGAATGAGGCAAAAACTGCTTTCCTCACGCGCTACGGGTTGTTTGAATGTTGTGTCATGAACTTTGGAATAACCAACGCTCCCTCCACCTTCACCATGTTGATTAACAAAGCATTTGAGGAACTGATTGGAAGATGTGTGGTTGTGTACCTTGACAACATTATTGTCTTCAGTCAAGATCAAACTATGCATCTTCAACACCTCCGTGCTATCCTCAACACCCTTTGAAAAAACCAGCTAAAAGCTAAACCCTCCAAATATGAGTTTCTCAAGTTGGAGCTGTTATTCCTTGGGCACACCATCTCTGCCCAAGGGATAAAGCCCAACCCTGCCAAAATCAAGGAAATCACCAGCATGCTGCCTCCCACTGATGTGGGCCAGGTGCAGACATTCCTAGGCATGGTTGCCTACAATTGCAAGCTCATCCCCAATTGCAGGGAATTAATTGCACCTCTCACTGAGCTCCTCAATACCAAACAGCGCTTCCATTGGACCCCTGTCAGAGATCAAGCCTTCAAGACGTTGAAGCAAAGGCTCACAACAGCACTAGTACTGCAGTTCCCCAATTGAAACCAACAGTACAAACTTGAGACTGATGCCTCCAACAGGGCCATAGGGGGCATGTTAAGGGTAGAAACTGACAATGGCGTCTTCCTCCCCGTGGCATATGAGTCCAGTAAACTTACTGATTTGGAACAACGCTACCCCATCCATGATAAAGAATTGGCAACCATTGTACACTGTGTTGAGAAGTGGCGCTGTTACCTGGAAGGAGCTACCTTCCTGCCCCGCATTCTGACAGACCACAAGTTGCTCCAGTACTTCAACATGCAGTCCCACTTGACACGCTGCCAAGCAGGATGGGTTGAGCGTCTATCCCCCTACCAGTTGCGCATCAAGTACAAGCCTGGAAAGGAACTTGTCAAAGCTGACGCTCTTTTGCGACTCTATGTAGTGTCCATCACTGGGGACAATGGCTTGGACCTGGATTGGCCCATGCTCTACCTCTGCCCCGAGGCAACCCGCTACAAGAGCCTTAACTTGGTCACCATCTCCAAATTGAAGGACAAAAAATTCAGTTCACCACTGATGCTGGTAACGTCTGCCGCCAGGCAGAGACAGGTGAGAAGACGCCTTACATCCCCACCACACAACAAGGGGACACAATATTGCACTACCACCAAACCCTGGGTCACATCAGAGGGCGTAACCTCTTCAAGATCATGAAACAGAAGGTTTGGTGGCCGCGTATGCGTCAAGACATCTTGGACCTCTTTGAAATGTGCTTGTTGGTCAAAAAGAACACGTCCAAACCTGCACCCCCCAAGTCTGTCCTACCCATCAAGGCCATGGAACCCTTCAAGCAGTGGGCCCTCAACATTGTGGGGCCACTCCCCAAAGACAGACTGGGAAAGAAGTACATTATCACAGTCATCAACCACTTCACTTGCTGGCTAGTGGCCTGGGCAACAACCAACCACACTCCACCACCATTACCTGCTTTATTGGCAAGGAAATTGTGGCCTGCTTTGGGTGACCCAAACGCCTCATCACAGATGGCGGCCCTGAATTTGTTGGGCATGTCATGAAGGCATACTGTGCCAAGAACGTGCTCCAACGTATAGTTACAACCCCCTACCATCCTCAAGCCAATGTACTTGTGGAACGGTTAAATAGCTCACTGGTTCAATTGATTGCCAAGCTCTCACAAGAGCACTCTAATACCACATGGACTGAACACCTGCCCACCGCTCTACTTATCCTGCAAGCAAGAATCAACAGGGGCACTGGGTTCAGCCCTAGCACCCTGGCCTTTGGAACACCTGACAGTCTGAAAGGGGTTGAACAGGGAAAGCTACGGTCCAAGGTTCCCAACAAGCCCCCTAGTAACAACTCCATCCCTAGACCAATGGCATGCCAAAGCCCAGGAAATTGAACACAAGCGGATTGCAGGAGGGACAAAGCACCTCAAAGCTAGATACGCTGTAGGTGACCCCGTCTACACCCTCAATCCCAATTCTGCCAAGTTGAAACCTAACCACCTAGGGCCCTTCAAGATAGCTGCAGTCTATGACAATCACACTTATCAACTTGAAGATGCCCAAGAAAACACCAAGAAGCTTCATCATGATTGCTTGCGCCCCTGCCGTGCCATCCCTACACAAAAGCTGTTTGTGCAAACCTTCCCAGACCTTCTGCAGGCTCTGGTCTTGGTGTCTGACAATAAGCAGGGGGCAAGGGGGGTGTTGCAATCAAGTTTCCAGACTTGCCTGCTAATGTGACTTATAATACACAGGGGGCGCTCAATGAGTCGCCCCTTGATGTATCTAACAACATTAACTAATCTGATGGCAATATCAAATGGCGGGTACTTCATACTAATTAGGAGTGCTATCAATTTGACTTGCTGATCCCCACACAAGTTATTACTTGGCTTCAAACCTTACAGGGAACTTCCCACTATACCACCCCCTTGTGGCTTTCCCCATATAGTATATTAATCACAATTTTCTACAATAAACAATACCTTATTATTATTATTCTGTCCTTTCTATTGGACTGTTGTCTTCCTCAATTCCAAGTACTGACTCCTCATTGGTTCAGTTGCAACACTTTGGTGGAGTATAACCAACCAATAACTTATGTGCCCTCTATACTACAGAAAAATGATCAACTATAGGTTTATCATTCATTGGGAGATATCCAACTGAGGTGACAAGATAGTGATATCCTGCTGGCCTAGGCAGAGTCCATTGTAGAGACTGAGCAAAAATAGTTGGCTGTGGTAAATAATGTAGTCTTCTGGGACATCCCTGTTATAGATAGTCAGAAAGGGTTCTCTTAAAGGGATAGTTGTTTGGCCCTTACTCTATCCTTTCTTGGAGGAATTTCCTTGTGTGTAGCTTGTAGACCAAACCTACTTCTGCTATCACTATTGTGACTAAACTATTTATAGTTTAGTACTTGGACTTGGTGGGAAGATAAATAGTTCCAGTGGAGAGAGAAAAGGGATTTGTAATGGTTTAGTCTTTATTTGAGAAGAGGAAGGGTTTTTATATTATGTGGGAAAGTCATTGGGCCATCAAGGGGTGACATATGTGGCATTGATCCAGGTGAGGATCATCGATGTTCTGTGTGTAGTGCTACAGGATCATATTATAAGTTGGCCTTGCTCCTTATATGGGAATATGATATGACATTATGTCTGTGGGTTGGGTGGAATTATAACGCTAGACCTGTCATGGAGTGACTAGGTAAACTCCTTCTGTATGTCGTAAGATATGTTGGCAACTAAGGTGTCCAACTTGGTTGCAACAACAGAAATGTTTATACTGATAAGGTTTATTTCATAGAAGAAATAAAATACAAGCTTTAAAGTCTTATAAGAGAACTTCACATTTTGATCTTAGATGTTTTAAACTCTTGGAGCTTGGACTAATCATCGATCTAATTTTATATTGTGAAATTGATCAAAACGTCACTCGATTTAAATATTGTTGATCTTCATCATAAGCTTTCAAATATACCAACTACCCCCATTCACAGGAGCACTTTGGTCATTTGGATAAAATCTCACTTCAATAAAACAGGAGATATTATCGATGCTTTTTAAAGTCAAAATAGTGATAAAATGCATTTAATACTCCTATTTAGTCAACTTTAATTAAAATAACTAAAAGTCAAATTGAACTACGCTAGTGGGCAGTAAAGTGAGTCTAAGGAACAGGCTTGGGTGGGAAAATTGCGTCCAAGAGCTTAGCCTGGAACTTTTCAGGCTCGGGGAAAGTGAGACAAACATTCACATGGGGATCTTTGTCAGTGAGAGGGGGCGGAGGGTTGAATCGGCGATCAACTACGCAAGCACCATACGTCAGAGTTGACTCGCACTCCACATGCACCGCCAATTTATTCATTTCTGGGTGCACCAAACCCAGGGCGATTGCCGCGGCAAGTGGGTCATGAAGGGCAACTGCATCCAAACCATCAAGCTCGGCAGTGAATTTGAAGCCATCGCGAAGCATATTTAGAAACATTTCAGCAAGAGGTTCATTAACACTACCAAGCCGAGCTACAACAAAGTCTTGAAACAAATAGCTTGTATGGGTGATATCGAGAGGAACAAGGACTAGCGGCACTGCACCTCCCTTGGTTGCCTTGATAACAACGCTGGCCGCATGAGGATCTGCGTAAAAATTGAACTCTGCCAGAGGAGACACATTTCCTGGTGCAAATATAGCCCCACCCATAGATACTATTTTCTTGGCTTTTTTTAAAACTCCGGGGTCTTTTTCGATGACCATGGCGATGTTTGTGAGAGGGCCTAGCGCGAGGATGGTGATGGTGTTGGGAGGGTGATTGTTGAGTTGCCAGATGATTTCGTCAACTGCGTTGAGTGGGCTTGTCTCGAAGCGAGGATGCTGCTTGTCACCACTGAGCCTGTTTTCCCACTCAGGATCCATCAGGTGAGGGTGAGTTATTGTAATATTGCCCATGCCATCTCTGCCGTGAAAGTCTTCAGCAGTAAATAGGCTGCCCTTTAAAGGATGTGAGCTTCCGATGGAGATGCGAGGGCGTGATCCTTTAAAGATGTCTATACCTGTGACCTCTTCTTGACGATCCAAGACATGGAAGATAGTCAGCAGATTACGCTTGACGTTTTCTAGCGAGGTATTGCCATGGGTAAGAGTGATGGAACAAACTTCAACCTTGGGGTAGCCAAGGCTAAGAGAATGGCCATAACATCGTCAATCCCTGGATCAGTATCAATCAACAGCTTAGTTATCTGGTTCTCAACATCAGTCATGTTAAACTGGACTTTCCCACTGACGGCGGAATATATACTAGAAGGCCTCGGTATGACGTGTATTCTCAAGCAGTGCTATCAACATCTGCTTTCTTGTCAAACATAAATTTCTTTTCTAATTTCTCTTGTGGCAGTGAATGTAATATCACGGAAATGGGATTAAAAACAATCAACTACTTGCAAAAACCTATGACAAACATGATTTATAAAAACTTGTTTATACACCTTGTCAAGGCTAGGGGAAAACAGGACACCTAGCATCTCAGAGCTCCTAAATTACATCATAAACCTCTATGACCATGGTACTCTAGCAATACCCATCCTCGAAAGCCAGCTGAGGGCTATGAAACCTACACCAATGATAAGTTATAACCAACTCGAGAACATCCATCACTGACACAAAATCCAAAATGTAGAATCCTCAGCCAAACACTTGAAACTGGAACCCATTCATTATACATTTAAAAATAAGATATAATAAAAGTGAACTTAAGCCCCAAATTTATGAAACCCTGCCGCCAATCCAATTTTCTCAGCAGCAACAATTCTTTCTCTACTCATCAAAGCCCTGTCAAACCGCGAAATAATGAAGCTACTCAACCAAAAAGTGGATATATAGATTCTACCGTCTAAGTCATGGAGCCTAATCTCGGATAAACAAGCCACACTTGCCTTGAGCTAGGATGGCTGTCTATAACAAAGTTCAGCTTCAAGGTCACTCTCCTATTTGGCAGCACATCAAGCTAATTGTACCCTGATACCAGGAACAGAAGTTGATAGGCCTTGATGTAAAGAAAGTTAACTTGTAACACTTGTTAAGTATTTTAGACAAGTCTTTTAACTGCACTATAGATTCCAAGCATGTTTCAAGAATTTTGAGATTGCCATCTTTCATTGCTGAATCCATCACGTGCCAAAAAATCGCATCCTATGGCATAATAGATCTTCTCCAAAAACCATGTACTGGGATGAGAAACTATTCTGGCAAGTTGATTTAATTAAAATAAATTTTAGCAATTTTATAATTTTAAAAAAGAGGTCGAATTTATGTTGACCAGCTATTAAAAGGATTGTGGCACTATCATTTTGGATTTTTCCTAATTTTAAGAAAATCACATACCTTTCTAGTATAAAAAGGGTCATAATTCACTTAGTCTGTAAAAAGCTTATATCGATATTTTAGTTCTTTAAATAGAACAATCATATAAAAGCCTGCTTTACATAAAACTATTCTATCTTAAGTAGGGTAGTTGGACTGCTACTGGATGACTATCAGCTCTGAGGTTTCAAGCAAGCTCAGAGCGGATAACCAGTCAAAAGCTGAGCCGTTGCAAGTAAAAAGTATCTTTAATTTATATCCACTTATAGCGGTGCTTTGTAGCTATAAAAATATTTATTTTATCTTTAGACAGTGTAATGCCGATTTACAGATATCAGATATTCAGAATATTCAGCCCACAGGAGAACAGGTACAGTCAAGCCGTCAATAACATTAACGCCAGTCAGGCGGAACTCAAGGCAACAACAGTTAAAGAGACTAAAATTAGAATCAAAAACAAGTTACAGAAAGAAGAGATGTTTTATTATCAGGAGCCAGGGACAATTTAAAGCTCACTGATAAGTGTTATCTTTTATCAGATATCAGTTATTTGAGCTGATAACAAAATCGGCACGACAACAGATTCTGTTTCGGCTGTGGCAGCTCGTTTTCTGACAGGACATTGGCTCAGAGCAGGGAAGGGTTCTGGCACAGAAATCTGAAACCTGAACCATTGGCTACAGGCATGGCTATGAAATATGAGGTGGCACCCATGCTCCCAGCCATAGCTATTTCAAACCTATCCTGTGGTGCTGGGAACCTCATGCATTATGCTTGGTTCTAAAATCATGTTCTGGATCCTTGTCCAGGAACTATGTTCTAAAATCTGGTCCTGAGACATATTTCAAGCAAGTGTAGTTGTCTTCACAGATATAGTTTTTCCAGGTTTGGCCAGGCCAAAGTGCTGTCATCTGGAAAACCCAGCCTAGAAGCCCCTCCTTCTTGCAGCAATCTTAGATTTAAATCTAACAACCAATCACAAGTGGGTGGTGCCAAGGAAAGTTGAGTCCAAGTGGGGCCAGGTGCCCCACATTCAACTTCCTTTGAAGCCATTGCTTTTTTTTTCAAATCCTGACCTCCTAGAAGGTTAGGTAACAGTTTACAGAACCACCATTGGTTGTATCTGTAAGTTGACTAAATACCAAATACAGGGAGGCCACCTCATCAAGATGCACCCAAGAGGTTTTAAAATAACATCAATTCCAATAAACTACCTTAGTGGTTTGATATTTTTACTTCAAATAGATATTCTTTCTCATGTTTCATTTATCCTCATACCTTCTTGTAGGATTTTTAATAGTAAGATTATTAGACTCTGCATTCTTGCCACTTTGAAATCCTGGAAACCTTGCTCCTTCTGATGAAATGATTCATGAAATTTTCAAAATTGACTGTGAACCCATCTACACTGCTGACTCCTTGTGTCAGAAATGACAATCTGGATGCTCCTAAATCTCAAAATACGGAATTGGAGTCAAACCCTGGACAAAACCCTTCACAGACTGCCAGACTCATAGGCTGGGAACACAATAACCCACTACTAATTGATGAAGTTGCTGCCAGCCTGCCAGGACCCAAAACCTTAGCTGCCCCGCAGGATTCTGCAAGCAAACCACCAGTGCAAGATGCCAGGAATTTCCCTGAGGTGCCAACGCCTGATACCAGCAGTTTGCCCAGTGAAATAGATGAATTTCTCCCTGAAAGTTATTCTGAACTCCCCCAAAGTCCCGGGGAAGGCACTGAACCCAAGGAGGCACCCAATACCCAAATCAACAAACAGAAGGATTCAAAGTCTTCTCATCCAAATTTGCCAGTGGCAAACTGCCAGTGCCAAGCGCCACACTGCCATCTGAGACACCTGATGCCAACCTGCCTGAGCCTGGAAAACCTGACCAGGTAGTGAAGCCTGGCAGTGTGGTATCAATACCTGCCAGGCCAAGATCAACCCCCATTGTCATTTTTAAATAAAGGTTATGAGATATTGGTTTCTCCAACTATTGCCGTATTTTATTCTTGCCATCTTCCAGTTAAACCCATGATTGTCTGCCAGCCTGCCAGCTACGTACTGCCTGCCAGGTGCCCCCTTTGGTCCTGTCCATTTCACAGAGTACCCCTTAAAGCCTGAGTACAAGGACTACACCGCTGACAACATACTAGCCCGGGATCCGTTGGCCAGAACTACCAAGTTAACCAGATACAACTTAGAAGGCCCTTGGTAGGTTACCAAACCCTGCCTGTTCAGAGATAAATACATCTTTCTTCCTGCCTACCAAATGGACATGGAACCACCCATCACCCCTAAACCAATGCCTGCCTCTGCTGCTGAGCTCCCACTGGACTATACCAACAAGCTTTTTGGAATTGTATATATTACTCTCACGGGAGTAATAGATACTATTGTCCCAGCTGTCAGTCCATGGTTGTGGGTGGGCAAGTCAATTTCCTACCTCATTAAGTTAGCACCAATCCTTTGGTGGGCTCTGCCCACCCAGTCTGCAACCCACCAGTTCCCAAACACTAGCAAGCTGGTCAATAAGGGTTGGTTCCCTGACACCTTGACTGTGAGCCAAATCAAAGTATTTCTCTTTTACCTGTACATTATCATGTGTTGTACCTTTCCATATTCCCTTTTCAAAGGTTTTCATTTAATAGTAAATATACACTGTCTTCTCCTTATTGGTAATGCCATCCTTATGTGGGTGTATATTCTCCATTGGATTAATTACAACAAAATCTCACTCTACTTCACCATGGCAGATGTTACAGGATGTTCCAGGAACATTTACCACTTTGAGATTAAATTTAAAAAAAGATACTTTATTTTTTAATTCATTTATCAAATTGGTTTAATAGATCAATATGATTTGATAATAAATTATATGATATTTATGATTTAAATGTCACCTCTAATTTAACAACAACAACCATTACTATAAATAAATCACTTTTTATTCCTTATTTATTATCAGAGAGTGTTTATTCAATGCATCATACTATTGGATGCAACTTATATCAAACCCCAGGTTAGCAGGGATTTGACAGGAACCACCCCTCTCACAAACAAAATTTCTGGGAACATGTTTGCTAGAGATGAGCTCAACCCTAATGTGTTGGAACAACTTTTTATGCACAATTTTCCCAGCAAGCTGGATAAAATCCCCTGGCTATGGGATGTTTGAAATGTTTCTGGAATACTTGCGCCAGAACCCTTCCCTAGCTCTATAATTCCAGCTGGCTCTAAAAATTGGTTCAGTGGCAATACCCCAATTGGCAGTTCAAAAATGATATCTCCAAATGACAAATTCTCCAAATTTTTATAATAGGGATGGTTAGTTTGATAAACATTTCTATGCAAATAAAGAATTTTATCACATCAAGATTAATTTTAGGGGCTTACTTCATAGTTCAACTTAATAACTTAATCAATATAGTGTTGAGGATCTGGATGTACAAATATTCTGGCTACCGCTAACCCACTTAATATCCAGTCATTGCCCAATTTGGTGCCCTTCCAATATATAGTTTGAAATGCCAGAAATGGCAACCAAGCAATATCACATGACTGTCCAAGTATCCAGTGACTTGAACCCATCCTGCACATGACCAACCCCTAGGTTCAATCCAACTTAATCTCCGCCACAGCTAAAGCTATATAAGTCTAAAGTATTATCCAATAAAAGATACTTCTCTTCTTTATTAATTCCATATTTTAAGCTTCCCCAAAAGGCGCTTCACATCACTGGTAGCAGCTACAGTTTTTTGACCACACTGATGAAAGAGAAAATGACTTAACAGAACCTGCCCACCTTTGCTCACGTACTCAACCAGGCCACATCTCAGGATACCTGGAAGACATACTTCTGCGCTCACAACATTGGTAAAGATATACCTAGTGGATGCACCATATTCAAAGTTCTGGTCATTCCTAAAGCATGCACCAAGATAATTCAATACAGTCACTCTCTCCAACCGCAAAAAACACACAACTGCCTATCACAGGCAAAGGTGCCAATAAAAAGTACATTGGTATCAACAAGTTCTTTGGTAAAAACAAAGAAAATATCATCAACTGGCTAGACCACTCAGCCACTAAACTCTGCACCAACCGCATTTCCCAAAAAAATGGGCTCAGGAAGCCAGCAAATGCCTATATGAGACCGCAGCTAACTGGTTCACCACCTGGGTTGGCTCACAAAACAACAACCAGCTTGACAACTGGGAGAAGTTCAAAGCTGATATCACTCACAACTTCCGCATCACCAAACCACTCCAAGACATTCAATACAGCTCAGTGATCTTCCTCAGAAGACTGCTGTCACAGCTTACGCCAATAAATTTGAGGAAATACGCCGCAAGATCCAAAACCCAGTGCAAGCCAACAACCTACACACCAGAGCCTCATTCATCAACAGAATGTAACCCTCTGTTTCTGGCCTCATTCATCCATATGCCAACACCTCCATGCCCACACTCATTGAATAAGCCAAGCACACAGAAAAACGCGCAAACATGGAATATGCTGCACACAACGGCAACCACTCCTCAATCAGCAATGGCAGAGACAACTCCAATAGCAACAAACGCCAAAACACCAATCATAGCAACAGCAACAGCAACAGCAAATTCAACAAAAACAATGGCAATCACAGCCTGTTGTGTTTGGCTCCTGGGGACAACATCCAGGAGGACACAACAGGAAATCTTTATAGCAAAATATTTGAGGTTTGAAGCTAGCCTTAGGTTAGCCTTCAGGGCAAAATTAAGGACACATGCCTTAATTTCCTGGAAACAAGAAGAGAAAGTCCTTTTAGAAAAAAGGACAGGAAAAAGCTTGAATATTATTAAAGCCAACGCAAATGTGGATAAACTTGTCTTTATTAGGAGAAATGATTCTACTTTAATTAGTAGACAATGGACGGTGATCACTCATTAGGAAGACAGAGTGGCTGAGGGGGTCACGTTGGGATGAAGTCATACCAGAATCAGTCACAGACAGGTACAACAATCTGGAATGGGTGGATATTGGACCAGAACCATTTTTGGAAGGTAAAGAATATCCAAAATTGAAAGCAAACCCAGCCAAATCTTTGCAGCTATCAATATTTGAAGGCCATATCAAAATAGCATTAATGGCGCAATTTACGACATCTCCTCCCTCAAGATTGGACACAGGGAGTTGATACTTGCGGAGAAATTTGGAGTGAATGCGGGCAAAAGGACGTCCAGAAGACAGTAGTTTCACGGTATAATCAACACCCTTTTTAAAGGTGACCTTACAGGGCCCAACCCAGAGGGAATCCAGCTTATGAGCTCTACCACCTGTACAATTCTGGTAGTAGAGAACTAGATCACCTATTTAATACTCAGGGAGGGGGGCTCTAGCAGCATTAGATGGGGAGAGCTCCAGAGTCTTGACCTTGTAAGCAGTGGAATGCGCTGTCACTTGGATGTCAATGATACAATTGGTTAAGTCTTTAACATGGGACTCAGGATTTGCAGACACATCAAATTTAATCAAGGGGGGTCCCAAGATTGAGGGGGTGGCAGCTTCACGCCCATACAGAATGGAAAAAGGGGACTGATCAGTCACTTGGTGTTTACTGAGGCTGTAAGCAAAGATAGCAGCAGGAAGGAACATATCCCAATTGGCAGCGTCAGAGAGCGTGAGCTTCCTCATTATGGACACAAGGGTAGAGTTTGCTTGTTTGATAGTTCCATTGGTTGAGGGGTTATATGGTGCAGATAACAATTGTTGGGTCCCCATAGCTTTGACAATAGAAGTGATGAGACAAGCATTGAAGTTGGTACCATTTTCAGACAGCAGGACTTGATGGCAGCCATGTAAATAGAAGATGTCCTGCAGCAAGAAAGTAGCCGTGGTCTTGGCAGTTATATCTTTTGTTGCTCTGGCTTTGACCCATTTGCCTAAATGGTCCACGGCAACTAAGATAAACCAACATCCTGACCTAGAACGAGGGGGAAGGCCCAACAGCATCAATACTCACTGTGTGGAAGGCATGCTTTGGAGGGATGATCTTGAACTGGTGTTGGGACAGGCAAGGGCGTTGGAGTTGACAGGAATGACAGGAGGCAAGGACATCAGGGATCAGGATGCGCATGTTCTCTCAATAGAAGTTTTTGCACAACCAGTCATGAATCTTTGATATGCCTCCATGTCCAGTATCAATGTGAGCTTGGAGGATAATGGCTATCCTCATGCTAGGGTGGACATAGGGTAGGTAGGCATTGTTAATATTTTTGAAGAGCTGTCTATCACAAATTACAGTGTCCTTAGATAGGGTCTGTAGTGCCAAACAAATGTCTTCTGGCTCAGTGGTCCAAGAGTCAGGATATCCTATTAATTTGTATAGGCAATCAGCGTCAGCGGGGTGGATAGCTAGAATTAGCATCCTAGACTGGCCATCAGTGTTCTGATGTTGGGCCCCAGGACAGTGTATCACAGTGAAAGCATATCCTTGTAGACGCAGAGCCCAACACGCTAATCAACCTTCAGGCTCCTTTAGCTGTTGCAGCCATTTGAGGGAGGAGTGATCTATGACCACCGTGAAGTGGGTCCCATAGATGTAGTGCCTGAACTGTTTTAATGCGTGCAGCAATGCCAAGAATTCCTTCTCAGTGATGCTGTAGTTCTTCTCATGATTATTGAGGATCCGCAAAGAGTAGGCTACAGGTTGATTCACGCCTTCATTGTCAAGCTTGGCAAGGATGGCACCCACAGCTTCCTCACTAGCGTCAGTATAAAAGATGAACTCTTTATCATAATCAGGATAGACCAAGATAGGAGCCTCTTTGAGCTTGGCCTTCAAAGCTTCAAATGCTTGTTGTTGGCTGTCCATTTGAAGGGGACGTTGCAAAGGAACTGGACAAGGGGTTCACTCAGTTCAGCAAAATCAGGTATGAACTGTTGGTAGTAGCTCATCATGCTAAGGAATACTTGAACCTCTCAAAGATTTGTGGCAGGTAGCATCTTGTCAATGGCTTCTACCTTGTTATTCATGGGGTGGATTCCAGTTTGAGTGACCTCATGACCTAAGAATTCAAGACGTTCCTTAAAGAAGGAGCACTTGGATAGTTTGAGTTTCAATCCAGCTTTGCAAATCTTGATGAAGACAGCCTTGAGGTGTTCCAAGTGGTTGGTAAAAGTAGCACTGAATATGGTGATGTCATCAAGGTACATGAGGACGCAAGAGAGCTTTAGGTCTTGTAGGATGGAGTCCATAGCCTGTTGAAATGTGGCAGGGGCATTGTAGAGTCCCTGAGGCATACAAGTGAGTTCAAAAAGGCCTTCTGAGGTGATAAGCACAGCCTTTTCTCAATCTTCAGGAGATAAGTCAACTTGCCAGTATCCAGAGGCTAGATCTATGGCTGAGAAAAACTTGAAACCACCCAGCTGTTGAAGAGCATTGTCAATCCTGGGAAAGGGATACAAGTCTTTCTTAGTGGGAGAATTCAGGCGGCAATAGTCCATTACAATGCAATGTCTGCCATCTTTATTCTTGAGAATCAGTAACAGGGAAGCCCAAGGACTTTGGGAAGGAGCCAGTAACCCAGCGTCCAGAAGTTGCTTGAGTTCTTTAGACACTTGAGCATCCTCCACCCTACTACAGCGGTATGGTTTGGCACAAAAAGGGGGTGCATCCCCAGTATCAATCTGATGGATGACTCCCTTAGCCAGGCCATAATTTGTAGGTCCAGAGGCAAAGATGTTGCTAAACTGATTGAGCAGGTCTAAAATGTCTTTTTGTTGAACAGGAGACAGTTGGGGGAAGTCAGAAGCAGTGAAAAAGGAGATAACTTGAGGGTTGTCTTCAGTAGATTGAAATCACTGAAAGTCCCAAAAGGGTAGAGGGAGGCCACTTGTTCTTCTCCCAGTATACAACCATGCCCTACAACCTGGCCTTGGATCACCTGCATTAGCAGGGCCGTCAGGTTGGCAAGCATTAATTATACGGGCTCTTTGTGGGTTTGATCTAGAATCCCAAGACACAGGCAGGGCTCTTTACAGCTTAGGGATTCAGGTGAGTAGAGTTCCAAGAACAAATTTTCAGGTAGCTCATAAGAAATCTGGGAATCAATCACCACTTGAGAGCCCAGGGGAATGATGATAGCTGCTGGTGATAGTAGGGGTACCCCTTCTTCTGCAGGGCAGGAAGGAGGAGGGGTGCACATGTTGGAGGAGTGAGTCCTATACTTGAGAGAGAAGATACCTGTAGGGTATTCAAGCACACAAGTTTTAAGACGTTTTCTGGGGAGGCGCAGAGGTTTCTCAAAAATCAAAGGAACCTCATATCCTAAGAGCAAAAGGTATCCATCATAAGTTTATAATCCTGTTATATTCTCAGAGGAATTGAGTACCAACCAAGAGGTCAGTGCTTTTGTTCTCAAGGACTACAGCGGGGAAGCAATGAGGAGTTTCCCAAACCTCATGGGTAGAGCAGAGTAGGCACCAATGGCTCAAGTTTGTGCCATGCCAGCTGTGCCATATGACTGAGTGTAGTTGAGGTCAGGGGCCAACTTAAGTTTCTTCATCAGTTTTAAAGACACTATGCTGACTGGAGAACCTGTGTCCAAGATGGCTTTGATTTTAACCTTTTGGATTGATACTTCCAAATGGGTTGCATCTTTCCCAAAGGGGGGCAGGACTGCCAACACATCTTGCGCAGCCTCTAGCTCCTTTTCCCATTTAGCTAGCATGCATCATAACGCAGGAATCTACTTATATACAGTCTGTAGCAAGAGGGATACAGTTATGTTTTGGAAGAGAGCTTTGGCTAGCTTGGCTACTTCTTCAGAAGAATCAACCAAGACAGGAGGTTGATAGGCTTGAGCTAGGTAAGGGTGAGCCACCATGGATTTAGCTTCACTTGCAGGTACTTGGGAAGTGGTGGTGGTCTTCCAAGAGCAAAGCTTGTATGGGACAGGGATAGTTTCTGGAACAGCCAAGACAGAATAGCCATAACTATCAGAATCTTTGCTATCACAATCTTCAGGCTCTGAATCACTGGAAAGATTGTGAAACAGATGAAAGATAGTTGGGCCAGAGGAAGGGGGAGCTTCCTCATCATACGGAGGATCAGGGCTAGACGGGGAAGATTGGTCAGCAGAGAGCGTCTCTGTCTCTAAGCTGACCTCTCTTTTCCCGCCTGTTCCTTGGGGTATCAGCCCTCCACTCAAGGGTTAGTGCAGGTACACAAGTGGTGCCCAATTTGGACACAGTTATGACAACCTTGCCTCTTAGCCTGTCCACTAGCACCTAGGATCATAATGCACGGCATACAAGAGGTAGTCCCAGCATTACTGGCTTTATTTTCACATACCACCGTACCTCCATGGGTCAAATACATATATTGCAAGAGCGTCTTAATGCTCTTCATAGAAGTGAGAAAAGCCTTGTGTGCCTTAAAGTGTAGACATAGAAGCTGGTTTACCTTTAAAGCATTTGAACAAGCCGTGTAGGCTTCCCAGTGAGTTAACTGTTGACTAGTGATTAACTGTTGGACTTCAATGTAGAAACAATCCACAAAATCAGCCAGGGTTTCCTTGGGCTTAAAGGCAATATGCATAAATGCATCATTATTGACCTCCAAGCTAAGATCTCCTCCAAACCCCTAAATAAGGAGTTGCTTCATGTCCTCTCAAGTGACAATGGAGGGGAGTTCTGGGACTACCACTTCTTGGCAGGTGGGATGAAGACAGGTGAAGATATGTTCCTTTTTGAGTTTTTCAGTAGCCCTATGCATTGCAGTTTTGTAAATGGTTAGAAAGGCGGCAATGTTAGAGATTTTTGGATCAAATATCTTCTTGAAGGTTAATTTGTAGTTCAGGTCAATGGATGAGGACAAGAAGTGACTTTTTTCATCAGGATTGAGGACATTAATAAAAGGGTTGCCTTCAAACTTGGATTCAGAAGCAGGTTGTCTAGCCCAGAGGAGTCAAAGGCTTTCCTCTAGGGTGTCCAAGGTAGAGCTATTCTGTCCACTAATATCCCTAGCAGTGGCAGCAGAAGTCCTAAATTTGTCAATCTTGATTTTTTGTACTGCCAAGGTGCCAGCAATCCCATTGACACAAGTAGCCAGAGAAGTGGTCTGAGCAACCAAGGGGACAACTTGTCCATTTAGACTCCCGTAAAGCGGGAGAGATTTTGTACCTCTCTTTCCAATGTGTCTTGCCTATCAGCTACATCATTTGTCACTTCTGCAAGCTGATCTAGAGCACGTGCGCAGTTGACCCAGGGTTGACCTTCCAAACCAGGGCAGCAACCATGATTTTCATGAGCAGGAGTATTAACAACTTCACCTTCCTCTTCATCTTCAGATTCAGATGAAAAATCCTCAGAATTAGAGAAGCGCTGTCTTAAGTACTTGATTTCACTTTGCAAGGTAGCCACCTGATCAGTGAGGGAGGCAATACAAGGGTCTGGCATTGGTTCAACTGGAGGGGGGCTCTGAAAAGAAGCTTGATGTCAAGTGGTAGCCTTGAGTTTGGTGATTGCCTCCCATAACTTGGTTTCAAAATCAGATGGGGCCTTGACAGGAGGAGCAGGAGGAGTCACCTTGATAGACACTACCCTGTCATCCAAATAATGTTGCACCTGGTATAGAGTGTTGCCTAGTGCAGCCTTATCCAGACCGTATTGATGCTACAGATGGCGGCCTCAAGTATCAACATGAGCTCCTATCAATTCAAGTTGCAAGTTGACATGCTTCCTGAATTGATTAAGCTCATTAACCAGAGTCTCAAAATCCTGGCAATGGTTTAGTAGAAAGGCCTCAATTTGCTCACACCACGCTGCCTGATGATCATCCAATTTGCATAGTTGATTCTTTATGTATCCACAGAGCAAGGAACAAAGGGAATTCAGGGAGGAGGTTAAGTACTTCTGTGATGCCACTGAGTTGCACTGGTTGTTGGAAATACACACAAAGAGACTGTGGAACCATTCTTGATAGGCCATATTTTGAGCATGGTTATTTGAGACAACAGTGGCTACATCATTTAACAGTTGGTTCTAGGATCCTAAGGCAAGTTGATGGTGAACTATGGCGGTGTTGTGAAGTGATTGGTTGTAAACTATCTGTCACTATACTCATGCAATTGATCCATTAAGCCTGGGGTATAATGGAACAATGGTACTCTTGCTCTGGATGATAACAAGGTCAAATGATCAACTAAGTTGTATCCTGAGTTCATATTAACAAATGATCAGCCAATTTTTAGTTTAATAGTGGGCTAAGGATAGGGGAAACAAGGCTGTAACCAGAGGATCCTGGCGTTCTGTGCCTCTTGTTAATCTCTTCTGTTACTATATAACTCCCTTCTTGATTGATTAAATAAAGATTGAATTTACATACTTTAACTTTATTATGCACATTAGACTAGTACTTATATTGACCTAATATTTAGTAGTAGAAGGATTGTATTTCAAGTTAAGGGAAAGCAACTACCAACTCTACGCAGAAATACGACATTGGTGCTCACTCTAGCATGCATTGGTCCAATGATAACCCTTGCCCTGCTGGGGACTCATCTTTTGTGCGGGGAGGTGATGGCAATAACCTTCTCCACACTTTCCTTTGCCACTTTCAGGACTACCCTGATGGGCTATTCTTGGAGATCAATTGCCTTGCTGGAACAAGGGATGGTCTGCCTAATGAATTCATGGCTTTTGGTCAGTTCATGACTGACATGTAGCATCCCCATCTAATAGAGGATCAGTCCTCTCTACACCCTGATGTCCCAGTGCCTCTTGAGGTAGACAGAAAAGCAGAGCCTACCAAGCACTAGCTGGAACAAGCTATTAGCAGTATGGACTGGGGTGCATACCAGAATGGAGAAGCCCACAAGAAGCTTGCTGTACTACCCTCTTATGGCATTACAGCTAAAGAGAAATTCCTTAATTTAACAGGGATAACTCCAAATCAGCTTCAAATATAGATAAAAACAATTGAACAAGCCAAGGAGTATATCCACAGCTTTGTACATCCTGAAATTTGCCATAACCAGACCCACCTGGGTTATCAACTATCCCTGATCTTGCACCAGGGAAACTTGATAAACAATCAGCAGGCTTTCCTCTGTCGTCTGTATGACAAACTTACAAGCTCTATGACCAATATCAGTCACCAATTGAATCAATTGGCAATCCACCAAAACTTCATGGCAAACTGGTCAATACAGCTGGAAGAACTCCTGACAAACTATGTGTCCACAATGGTTGGGACTATGCTGGAGCATAAAGGATTGGATAATAACTAGCTAGGCATAGTAACTCACCATGTAAAGGGTGAAGAAGTCACCTTTTGCTCCCTATGTAGCAAGGTATAGTCCCTCAGTTGCTCAGTAAGACTGATAGAAGATGGGGTTGCTTTGGAAGGCAATAAGAAGTCACTGCTATTATCCAACAGGACATGGAGGAGCTATCCAAACACGTCAGTGAGATTGAAAAGGGCTGTCAGCAATCCCTCTCTGACTGCAATCATTTCAATGTGGAATTTCCCAAGCTGGCAAAATTAATCAACCACAACCATGACCACACGGTAGATAATTGTGATAATCTGAAAGCATTAAGAAACAACCATCAGGCTATGCAAGAAAAGAACGTTGTGATGTTTGAAAAGCAGGATTCATATATGGAAAAGCTCAAAGACAAATTGCATGCGGCTAATTGCACAATAAAAGACCTGTCTCAAGAAGTACAATTGCAACGTAGCAACATTATGCAACTATAAGGACAAGTAGAGCAGTTACTTCAAGTTTACTCCAGCCAAACTGTGCTGGAAACAGGTCCACAGAAGACCACAGGAAGAAGCCAAAGCATCCTGTCCACAGTCAACCAGGAATTGTTAGAGAACCATTGCTCCTTTCATAGTTATGAGAGCAATGAAGACAGCATAGGCTGTACAATGAGGAAAGTCTATGTAGCAGAACCAGTTCTGGATAGCAGCAAAACACCTCTTCCTGGCGCTGCTGCCTCTACTTCCAGGACTAGCAATAACTCCAGGGATGCGGCTTTGGAAGCACAATTTCATGCTTTGAACCAGAGAAATACCTCACCCCTGCCTAGAAGAAGTTATAATTTTAGCACTTCTGCAGTGATCCCAAATTTCAAGCCAACAAACTTGCCAAAGTTTGACAAAAAGGCCAATATCCACATGTTCCTCCGGCTATACAATAACTCTATGTATGGGGTGGATGATGTCATGAAGAGTGCGGCCATCTTTAATTGTTTGGATTTGGAGACCCAGACAATAATAATGCCGAGACTTACAGAACAAGGCTGGACTTACGAGAATGTATCCAGGGCCCTCATTGCAGAGTTTGGCAGCAAAGAAGCTTTATTTTGCTGCAAAATGGAGTTTACTGAAGGGAAGATCAAGAAGGGGGAAGTCTAATGGATTTCTCAGAGCACTTCTACTTGGAAGCACAGACACTAGTCTCCATGGGAGCAGCCACTTTTGTTGACATAAAAGGAGCGCTTCTTAACTATGTTTGTCCCAATAGAGAGCTTTCCATTGCTCTCAAATCTGGAATCTATAGTGCAAGAACAGTCCCCAAGCTCATGCATCACTTGGGATCTTTTAACAAACAGTTCAAAGTCCCTTTCCCCAACTATCAGAAAACCACTTTGTCCTCTTCTACAGATTCTAAAGGCAAGACTTGGGATAAGGACGCTCCTAGGAAACCTACAATAGTAGCTACTCCCCCAGTCATTAACACAACAAACAACTGCACCTGTTACAAGTGTGGGCAATTAGGACATTTTTCCTGGGACTGCAAGCAACCCAAGGCTAATGTGCGCCACCTGAACCAGAAAGACAACGTTGAAGTCAAGCAGGATGACAAGGATGAAGAAGAGGATAGAGAAGAAGACAGTGAGGAGTCAAAAAACTGCTAAGCAGTCAGGTTGAGGAGAAAACCCTGACTGCTAGTAGTTCCTGACCCTCTCCACCTATTGACCTGTATCCTGATGCCCCTGACTGCAACACTGGTCTGTTGGACCAAGAAGCTTGCCCCAAAAGATACTTGCCAGATAAAGAAGAAATAAACAAAGACTTGCTCCATAGAGTTTTGGCTGTCAACACAGTTACAAGGAAGCAAGCAATCTGTACAGAGAGTATACCTTCAAAGAAAGCTGTTGACATTATCTCTATACCCTACGCTGAACAACTTTGCATGCTATACACTGAGGTCACCCACAAGAGTGATAGTGTAAAAAGTTGTCTCAACTATTGAGGTTGGTACAAGTCTCCACAAATTTGGATACCGTGAAATCCCTGAAGCCCAACCTAACAACTGCGCTGGAGTTGTTTCTTGCTCAGTTTAAAGGATTGGTAGTTCAAAAGGCTACCAAAATTACCTCCCCTCATTACAGAGAACAACAAAATTGCGCTTACATTGAACTGGTGGTTCATAAGCTTCAGGTAAGGGCAATTCTGGACTCTGGAGCTCCAGGGAACATTGTGTCAACCAGGCTAGTAAAAAAACTGAAACTTGCGCCTGATTTAGACTACAATGAGTAATTTGGTACTGCAAGACCTGACAAAACAAAGGATTTGGGAGCCTATTCATCCTTACTACTTTGGTTTGGTAAATTGGTGGTAACTTCCATGGTAATAGTGTTGCGCAAAAAAAGCTACGATATCTTAATTGGTACCAGCTTCATGGCAACCTACAGAACTATCATCAATCATTGGGATAGCACCTTCAGCATTCTGGGTCACTTGGTACCAATGTTTTATCATGGCAACAGACCAAGAGACCTTCTTACAAAGAAAATCCATTATGTTAATATGGAATATGCTGATGGAGATATGCCAGTAGCATATACCTTGCGCCAACGCAAAATCAAGGTTCTACTATGGCCACTAAGGAGTACAAAGAAAATCCCCTTATATTCCTCTAGTGAATTCTCTATTCCAATTGGTTCTCAAGTGATTCACAATACAGGTCTAAGTCTTGGTTTTCCTAAAGGCATGCATGGCAAAGTATATGGACTCCACAATGGTTTGCAATTGGAACCTTGGATTCTACCTGGTATTGTCATGCCATCATTGGAAGAGATTCTGGTACTCTTGGGGAACCTTTCCAATAAACCGCTGAGGGTGAAAAACACCAACTTCTAGGCTACATGAGGCTGAAAGAAAACTCTAGTCTTATGAACGCCACCCCATTTGGTAAGTTCAGTGAATTTGCACTACCTTGCAACCAACCAAGCGTTCTGTTGCTTATTCCACGCAAGTCTTTAAATGAACTAACAGCAGACCAGAAGGATCAAGCTATTTGACTCTTTGAGAAATACAAGGACTTCTTTGCAAAGGATGATCAAGACCTAGGGAAAGCTCTGGGAGTTGAACATGTTTTGTATACGCAAGGCACTGCCCCTATACGCTCTAGAACAATAAGGCGCAGTCTGGCCAACCAAGCCATTGTCAACAAGGAACTACATAAGTTACTTGCATCTGGCCTTTTGGTACCCAACAAAAGCCCATGGTCTTCCCCATCATTAATTGTAAAGAAAAAGGATGGGTCAAACTGCGCAGTAATGGACTACTGCAAACTGAACTCTGTTACAAAAAAGGACTCTTATCCATTGCCCTGCATTGATGACACATTGGACAAGCTGGATGGTGCAAAATAATTCAGCGCAATGGATCTGATCAGCAGATACTGGCAGATTGACCTTCCAGAGGCAGACCAGGAAAAATGCGCCATTATTACGGAGCAAGGCTTTTTTCAACCTACTAGGATGCCACAAGGACTTGCAAATGCTCCTGCAACGTTCCAAAGGGCCATGGACTCTGTGATGGGGGACCTCAAGTTGACTTGTGTTCTGGTTTATCTTGACAATATTAACGTCTTTTCACAAACCTTTGATCAGCATTTGGACCACTTGGAGGCAGTATTTAAGTTTCTGATTGCTGCCAATCTCAAGCTAAAACCAGTAAGTGTAACTTCTTTAAGGAACATTTGTAATTACTTGGTTATATCATCAGTAAAGATGGCTTACAACCTGTTCTTGCTAAGGCCAAAGCTATCACACACATGCAAACGCCTTCCAACAAAAGAGACGTTAAGGTGTTTTTAGGGATGATTGGCTATTATAGACGCTTCATACCAAACTTTGCCAGCCTAGGAGGACCATTATTTTGCCTTTTGAAAAACAACGTTGAATTCTCATGGATGGATGGATGCCAGAAGGCCTTCAAGGACTTGAAGGCCACCTTAGTGACAGAGCCAGTACTCTCCTATCCTAACTTTGAGCGCCCTTTCATTGTACACAAGGACGCCGGTTTGACAGCAATTGTTGCTGTTCTTTCTCAGTTAGACAATGATGACCAAGACCATCCTGTAGGGTATTGTTCCCGCACACTCAATAGTCACAAAAGAAATTATATGGTCACAAAGAGGGAATGTCTGGAAGTCATCTATGCCTGCCAACAATTTAGAGTGTACTTTCACAGAGTACACTTTACGGTGGTAACTGATCACACCTCGCTTAAATGGTTGAAAACCCTGAAGGATCCGGAAGGACAACTGGAACAATGGGCTATTAAGCTACAAGCCTATGACTACAAGATAATCCATTGCGTAGGAGTCATGCACCAGAATGCAGACTGTCTTTCACATCTTCCTACCATAGCTTTGGTCTCTTCAGCAGCAGACAAAAATTACAAAAAACTGATGCTGAAACCTTCAATGTGGGGGGGAGGAGCCGCTCAAGATTCAGAAAATTCTGAAGTCTCTTGCGGTGGACACCCATGTCAAGGATAATCAGCTTTTTAAGTTGTATAAAGGGAAGTGGCTACCATACATTTGCCCATCCTTACGTACAGATGCAATAGTATCAGCACATTGTACTGTGGACCATGGCGGTATCCATAAAACCCTCAACCCCCTACAGCAGCATTGCTACTGGGAAGGTATGAATTTAATGTGATAGAAACTCTGGCTTCTTGTAATGACTGTACAATTGAGCAAACAAAGGTCTTGCACTATCAGCACCGGCTAATTCAACCTGGCTTTGCATTCCACACTGCTGCTATAGACGTAGTAGTCCCCCTTCCACTGACTGCTAGCAAGAACAAGTTCATTATTGTAGCAGTGGATCAGCTTAAAAAATGGGTAGAAGCAAAGGCAATTCTAAATCAGTGGCACTGACAACAGCCAAGTTCATTCTAGAGAACATACTCTACAAACATGGCTGCCCACAAACATTACTAACAGATAACAGGACAAACTTCACGGGATACATGATACCCAGGCTGAGCAAACTTATGGGTATTTGTGGTACCCTGTCAACACTATATCATCCCCAAACAAATTTAATGGTAGAGAGAACAAATGGAAGTCTTGTACAGATCCTAAGGAAGCTTAGCCACCAGCACAAAATGGAATGGGATACATATCTTCCGGCAGCTATCTTTGCGTACAACATAGGATTTCATAGGGCTACGGGAAAAAGCCCCTTCCAGCTTCTTTATGGTTGACAGCCAAGCCTCCTGCCACATCTCTACAGTTTAGTTAAAACTAACAATCCTCTTACCGCTGATGCTTATTTAAAGAGAATAGTACAGACCCTAATCAAGTTACAGTCTGAGGCGTACTCTACCAACTTAGCAACAAAGGAGAAAGATTTGGATTGTGCAGTAGAAACCTGACCTGCCCTTCCTGCATACAAAATAGGAAGCTTGGTATACTTTTACAGTAACCAAGGGTACGGTTGCAAAAGTAAACTTGCCTCACTATGGCAAGGTCCAGTCAAGGTAGTCCAGAAAGTGGGAGTAAATAGTTATACCCTCAAGGATTTGGAAACTAGCCAACTGATCACTTGAGTCCATGCGCAGTACATGCACAAGGCTCCAAGTGATCAAGCTTAAACCCTGTTATAAATAACAATTCAGAAAAAGAAAAACCCAATGAAAATAATCCTTGGATTGTTATCCTTTTTGCATCAAGAAGAGATAAAGCTTATAGTAAAAAGGATTATTGGGGTTAAGAAAATGGTTCTTTATTGAGATACTGCTGCTTCTAGCCCCAGGCGCAACTGGATGAGGACTTTGGCAATGGCTGCGTAGGTAATCCAGATACTAGATAACCAACAAAATGCAAATGGAAGGAAAGGAGAATCATTGATGGGAAGGAAATTAACACAGTTAACACCAATTGAATAAGGGAAGGCAAGTCCAAGCAAGATGCACTCCCAGAGAAGGCTTTTTTGCTGGGCGTATTCTTCAGGTGTTTTGCCTCCTACTGAGTACATGACTCCCAACAGCCATTTGATATATTTGGGCATGTGGTGAAGCCTTTGGTGATACACAACTTTGGAGCCACTAAGCACCAAATTTCCAACTAATGTCATGGATTGTCTACTTCCTGTCCAATTATAGCTAAGGAGCTCCAGCGTAGTACCCATTGCCCTTTGCAACCAATATTCATGGCTATATGAACCATGCCACAAGGGCACCAGGCCAACAGCAGACCAAGGATCAGACCATGGCAAAAAGACCAGTTCAAGAAATTTGAGGGCACAAGAAGTCTGATTGTCTGTCAAGTATATCCCATCAAAGGAAAAGTCCTGTAGGCATAACTGGGCATACCTTACAAGTTTCAACCAATGTATATGCCAATGAATGTTATTCCCTACTTCAAGCCTCTTTGTGGAGATTATGTAAGGATTTTCCAAGGCCAGCATAAGAGTGGACCACATTACCACAGGTCCACGGAAGTTTAGGATGGGAAACTTCTCTCAATGAAGATTGGTAGACAGTTTGATATAAGAACCTTGAATGTCTTCTTGAACCACCACAGAAGTAGAGCTCACCTCACCTTTGTTCAAATTTTGGAGAAGATTGGTTAAGCTTGGTACAGGTTCATTGGTATTATCAGTAGGAGTGGTTATAGTAGCTTTACTCTTGTTACTACAGCTCCTCTTCTTTGCAATTGTGGAAAGATGGTTAGATGTAGGCATACCAGAGTCTTGCACTACCAACTTACTTGAAGATGTACTTGGTTTATAAGAGACAGTACTGGACAAACTATAGAAGGCTGTGTCTATTTTGCTGCCTAGGATCTTGGTGAATTCAGCTTCTTCTGAGGCTAGAACAGGTGAGTACACACATACGTTTCCAACTAAAATTTTGGGTATTCTCTTTTGATCTTGGTTGACTCTCTGAGCTGGGACATTGGTATAGCGCACAACTTGTTTCTTGTTACTTTTTGGACTGTTTAACATACTGGAGAAATTTAAAAGACTTTTACAGTAACATCTAGTTTAGTGAGGGGAATGTTGTGAAGTGATTGGTTGTAAACTAGCCATCACTATACTCATGCAATTGATCCATTAAGCTTGGGATATAACAGAACAATGATACTCTTGCTCTGGATGATAACAAGGTCAAATGATCAACTAAGTTGTATCCTGAGTTCATATTAACTAATGATCAGCCAATCATTAGTTTAATAGTGGGCTAAGGATATGGGAAACAAGGCTGTAACCAGAGGATCCTGGTGTTCTGTGCCTCTTGTTAATCTCTTCTGTTACTATATAACTCCCTTCTTGATTGATTAAATAAAGATTGAATTTACATACTTTAACTTTATTATGCGCATTAGGCTAGATACTTATCTTGACCTAATCTTTAGTAATAGAAGGATTGTATTTCAAGTTAAGTGAAAGCAACTACTAACTCTATGCAGAAATACAACAGGTGGGTTAGATGAACTGTTTGACCAACACATCAATTGTATACATGGATTCCATCAGTGCGGGGGGAGACAAAAGTCCAAAAGGAAGGAGTACAGGTCTTCAGAAGCGTACCCGGGACAGAGACCAGGGATAGTGTGCATTGCCACAGTGCCAGAGTGGAGAAGGGAGCGGGTGGCAGCACAAGCTTGCTTGTAATTGAGAGAGAAAGCTGGAAGGGAGGCCCACGCGGGCCCAGGAGACAGAACCAATACCATAGGATTTGAGGGGGCATTGGCAATGTCTTCTTCTAAAGGGGGACTAGAGACTTTAGGTTGTTTGGGTACTTCAGAAACAAAGGGAGAAGGACCAGAGAATGTGTGTGGGAACAGGGTAACCAGGGGGCTTGCAGCCCCTGTAGTGAGCACCATTTTGTTGTGTTTAGCTCCTGGGGACAACATCCAGGAGGACACGGCAGGAAATCTTTATAATGAAAGATTTGAGGTTTCAAGCTAGCCTTAGGTTAGCCGTCAGGGCAAAATTAAGGGCACATACCTTAATTTCCTGGAATACACAATGAGCAATTCCTTTTGGCAAAAAGGAAAAAATTTGAAGAATACTAAAGCCAACACAAATGTGGATAAACTTGTCTTTATTAGGAGAAATAATTCTACTTTAAATAGTAGACAAGGGATGATGATCCCTCATTAGGAAGACAGAGTGGCTGAGGAGGTCACGTTGGGATGAGGTCATACCAGGATCAGTCACAGACAGGTACAACAATCCAGAATGAGTGGATATTAGACCAGACCCATTTGCAGAAGGTAAGGAAAATCCAAAATTGAAAGCAAACCCAGACAAATCTTTGCAGCTGTCAATATTTGAAGGCCATATTGAAATAGCATTAATGGCGCAATTTACAACACAGCCAAAGAGCAAACTGCTCCTATCCCAAGAAAAAGTACATTGCCAAAGTAAACAATGATGAAACAGCAACTCATATGAATCTTACCCACATTCTCTGACCTCAAAGGTCTCAAAACAGAGGAACAGAGAAAAGAGGAGGGGGAACAGGCTTAAGCGCCCCTGTCCCCCCAAAACAACAATAAAATGTACCAAGGCACAAACTTTGCTGCTTTCATCCCATGTGTCCTGCAATTCTCCATTTTTATGAACATAAAAATTAAAGACATTCACTCTTTCTTGTCTACCCATGCACTTATAAATTACATATACATAAAATTTTATTTGACTCTGGTGCACAACACACCATGGTTAGCAAACCATTTTTAACCAAGTACAAAATACCAGTTATCAAATCCAACTTCAAATACGCCAGAATGGCAGACAAATCAAAGGTTCTACTCAAAGGAAAAACAACTACCTTCAGAATTGATCTACAAGGTATACAAAAGTCTATCAAAGGACTTGCCATGAACAACATAAACTACAACATTGTAGCAGGCATGGGCTGGTTTACCTGAGTGAACCCCAGTGTATATTGGAAAAAAACCATGACCATCAAACACAATGGAGTCAATTTTAATATCCTCAAAGAACCCAACAATCTCATTCTAAGAGACACAGTATTTGTCCAAGTCATAAATCAGGATAACTCAGAACCTCTAAACAAAGACAGTACTCTCCAAATAATGAGGGACACCAAATTAATAACATACAAATAACCAAGATTCAATGCTCAGAACTTGCAGCACTCCTAAAAGAATACATCCACATATTTAAGGAAGAACTAACAGACTTACCCCCAAACGGGAGGTCAAGCATGGCATCAAACTATGCAAGGTCATGCTCAAACCTGCACCCCTCTACAGACTCTCTCTGATGGAGACACAAACCCTCAAATCACATATTGAGGATAACCTTGATAAAGGCTTCATCCTCCCATCTGAATTCCCATGGGGCAACATTATTTTTTGTAAAGAAACAGGAAGGCTCACTCCAACTAGTAACAGACTATAGAGCTCTCAATGCAAGCATGGTGAAGAATAAATGCCCTCTCTCGCTCATAGAGGACCTGTTTGCAAGACTCTCTGGAGCCAATTTTTTCTCCAAAATTGACCTCACCTCAGGTTACAATCAAGTTGAAGTAAAAGAAAAGGACATACCAAAAACTGCGTTCCATACACAATTTGGATCCTTTGAATGCAGAGTAATGACTTTGGGATGATCAACACTCCCGCAACGTTTGTCACAACAATGAACCAAGCGCTAAATGTTCTCTTAAATACATTATGCTACTTTGAAAATATCATTATATTCTCAAAAACAAAAGAGGAACACCTCATGCATGTCCGCAAGATAATCAATAAACTTGCAAAGCACAAACTCTACACAAAGCCAAGAAAGTGCCAATTTATGGAAAATGAACTCTTGTTATTAGGCCACATTGTCTCTGACGGTGGCATCAAAGCAGATTCAGACAAAATAAAAGCCATAAATAACATGCAACACCCCACCTCTGTTAAACAAGTTGGATGTTTTCTTGGTATGGTAGCTTACCTAAGGAAATACATCAAAGACTGCAGAAAGATCACTGTACCAATCAATGACTTAACCAAGTGTTGAAACAGCAGGCTCAAACCGCCAGCAAGGTTCCAAGTAAGCAGGTTTGTGACCCACAATCCAATTACCTGGCCACTCAAAGCAAGACTAGGAAGTCAACTCAAATTGCTAAATCCAACAACATGAACAAATGATGATCCCTTATGGTGGATACCTTGTTTTGGCGCTTGACTCATTACCAGGATCAAGCCACCCCCTTCACCATCTAACTGTGTGATCAACATAATCATGTTCCTGTTATCCTTGATTCACAATGACTATATAATCACTATCTCTCAATAAAGATTATTATCTAGTTTATAAATATTTTCCCCTTGTAACTCTGCTAAAACAGCACAGTTACAACATTGGTAGCACAGGTAGGTTCTCCATCCTACCTTATCTTGAAAAATTCTGCCTGTTGCCTGTACTTGCTGCAGCCAAAAAATCCTTGACAGAATTCTGTCTGGCCTTCCGCTGGACTGGACCCTGTACACCCCTGAGGCCAAGATACCTGATGGCTTTGTCCTGTACCAGAACATGGTGATAAAACTCCCTGCGTTCAATGCCCTGTTAGCACAAGGGTTCATCCAGGCTTCCTCCACTATTCCGCGGCCAACCAACAAAAACACCATGTCTGCCTATGTAGCCCAAAGACTGCAAAGCGCTGCCTTGAAACCTTTTGCTGGGGCCAACAACAACAACAACGCTGCCGCATGATCCAGTCCACCCAGAGCAAGTTGGCCCAGATGGAATGCCCACTGCAATTTTGGATTGCAGAAATCTCCATCTGAATAACCCATGACACTGGCACCTGATGTGACAAGTGGCACAAAGAACATGCCAACAAGAACTGGGATACTTTCAAGAAAGACTTCTTAACAAGGTTTGTGTTTAAGGACACAGTGCTCATGATCATACACCAAGTAAAGAGCCTAACCCAGACAGGCACCATGAAGGAGCTCACCCAAGCCAACAAGGAACTCCAACTTTGTGCACCCTCTGACATGGCCTTTGACACCACAGCTACACATCTTATGTACTATGACGCCCTTAAGTTGCATGTAATGAGACATGTGAACCTGAACCAAGTGATCAACCTATAAATCCTGTACTGCAAGGTGGAGAAAGAGGAAAAAACATCCAAAACCTTCTATAAGGCACAAACGGGAAAACAAGAGAGACCAAAGGATTCTCACACAGGCAGGTGCTCCACTTGACCACTCCCTGGAAGCAACAGGAATAACACCAACCATAAAACCACAAGCTTAAATGGACATGGGAATGGAAACAATGACCAGTCAATTTGTACTCATTTCTGTGTCACTGCCACGCAAAGCAATCAAGACAAGGGAAAAGCCTGGGGAGAGCATTAAGCAAGCCAAGCTCTCCCCACACAACTCCCAACTTGCCCAATGATGAGTACCAACCCGGAGACGTGGACCAATGTCCAATGATCCAAGTACCCTCACAGGATCTGGTACTTTACAACATTGTCAGAAATCCCAATAAATTGATGTCCTATTCTTTCTGTTTTTGCAGGTACACAGGCTCAGCACTCCTAGACTTGGGTGAGGATTGAAACCTAGTCAACAGAAGCTTTGTAGATAAATTCAAGCTAGCCACTAATCTTTTGTAGATTAAAAACGTGGTCCTGACTGATGAACATCACATTGCTGTGACAAGGGAAACTTCCCCCTTCTCTGTCATGCTTGAGAACCTACACTCCACCATCCAAGGCCCCATCATCAACTTCCCAAAGTTTGACATTGTACTGGGGTTGGCTAGATTACAAAAGAACAATCCTCACGTAGACTGAGCAACCTCATTGTTGACCATTAAGTGTGAAGGTGTCAATCACCAGATCTACCCTGACTCAGTGGACCAACTCCTACGCAACCATGTCTTTGTGTGCATCACAGAGACCCTGGACAAAAAGGAAAAACTGAATGCAATTGACTGGGACTCCTGCCAGTACAAGATCATACACTTCAAGGACCACTAGGATACCTCCACACCTTAGGATTGCAAAATTGTGGCCTGCCATCCAGAAATCTTCAAGGAAGCTATACCTGGGTTACCTCCGGAAAAACATATCCAACACTCCATCCAACTCAAAGAAGCTGTACCCAAAGCACATCCTATCTACAGGATGACCCCAAACAAAGATAACGCCCTATGTGCCTACCTCAAGGAAGCGTTGGAGAAAGGAATTATCCACCCCTCACAGTCCCCTTTTGGGGCTGCCATATTCTCAGTGGCCAAGAAGGACAGTACCTTACGTCTGGTCACAGACTACCAAGCCCTAAACAAAGTTACCATCAAGAATTGTTATCTGCTACCACTGATTGAAAATCTCTTTGACGCCTGGGGAGGAGCCAGGGTCTTTTCCAAGATTGATCTGACTGCAAGCTACAACAAGATTTGTATTAAGGAGGAAGACATCCCCAAAACAGCCTTCCACACTAAATACAGCTCCTATGAGTGTGTGGTGCTCAACTTTGGCATGACAAACACCCCTTCCACCTTTGTGACCTTCATGAATAAAGTGTTCACTCTGCACATAGGCAAGCATGCCTTAGTCTACCTAGACAACATCATTGCCTACAGTCTCTCAGTGGAACAGCACCACAAAGACCTAGATGCAGTCTTTGCTACCCTGGCACAACACAAACTGTTGGCCAAACCCTCCAAGTGCCAGTTCTTCCCCAAACAACTACCCTTCCTGGGATACATAGTCTCAAAAGATGGCATCAAACCTAACAATCAAAAGATACAGGCCATCTGCAAGATGCCGCCACCCAAGGATAAGTTGGAGCTCTGCACCTTCTTGGGGATGGTGGCCTATTTACACTGCTTCATACCTGACTGTGGCGTTTTGACTGCCCCCCTATCTGCCATAACAGGCACCAAATCCAAGTTTATGTGGATACCCCAAAGTGATATCTGTTTTAGACGCCTCAAGGAGAAGCTCACAACAGCTGCTATTCTACAATACCCCAAATGTGACAGAGAATACCAAATGGAAACCAACGCCTCAGACGCATCCATTGGGGGAGTACTAAAAATCAAAAAAAATGATGATGATTTCCTGCCTGTAGCTTATGAATCCTAAAAGTTGAAAAACAGCAAGTGTCAATATCCTATCCACAACAAGGAACTGCTGGCCATTGTACACTGCCTAGTCACATAGCATTGTTATCTAGAAAAACAGGAAGAATTCACGGCACTAACCGACCACAAGTCGCTCATATACTTCAAAAACCAAGAAAATCTATCTTGCTGCCAAGTCTGCTAGATGGAGCTCTTGGAGAGAACAAATATTCTCATACAGTACAAAATTGGTCCCAAGCTTGCCATGGCAGACGTCCTCTCACGCCTATATGCTGTGCCATAAGAGGGGAAACTGGGCTTGACCTAGACTGGCCTCTCTTGGTGCTACAAACAAAAGATGAGGGCTTCCCTCCTGGTACAAACAACATAACAAGGAAAACAATCATCAAAAACAAACACCTATTTGCTGACGTGTACAGGACCTTGCACAGAAAAATGTCTGACAGTACTACCATCCCTTATATCCCCACGCACCAGCAAGTAGACACCATCCTACAATATCACAGAGACCTCGGACACATCAAGAGCCAAACCTATACAAATTCCTTAAACACAAGGCCTGGTGGCCAACCCTGTATTGTGACATTCAGGAAGTCCTAGACCAATGTGAGGTATGCAAGAAATTTGCCAAAAGTGAAGCCCCTCCAAAATCAGTACTACCCATCCACATACAACTACCCTTCAAGGTGTGGGCCCTTGATGTTGTTGGCCCCATGCAAGGGAAAAACAACAATAAGAAATACATAATCACTGCCATTGACTTCACTACAGGATGACCAGTAGCCTAAGCAGTAAAGGCGCACACTGGCAATGTCGTACAACAATTCATAGGAAGAGAAATAATCAGCAAGCTCAGAAAGCCAGAACTCCTGATAACCAATGGAGGGAAAGAATTGACCTCCAAAAACACCAACATATACCCCACTAAAAATGGGGTCAAACATACTGTGACAACACTATACCATCCACAGGCCAATGGACGTGTAGAGCAGCTTAATTGTCAGGAAGCCAGGCATAGGTAGAGCATTAGTTGGCTCAGGTCAGAATACAGCTGGGCCTGAGGGTAATGCCCACCATAAGATGGGTGCTAACTTGATAATATAGGAAAAAAATCACCCAAGCAAAGACCAGGGCCCTGAATTGGGCACCATAGTGTCTACCATTCCCACCAAAGTAATGTAGAGTACTCCAAATAGTTGGGTGGCCGTAATCTTGGCCGTGGTGGGGGTCTCCATTGGGCAGTCAGGTTGCGGGGTTAAGGGCAGAGTCATGGGAACAAAGTAGGCAGGCAGATAATTGTACTTATCTTTGAACAATAAGGGTGGCATCTTGATCCTCTTTCCTTCATGTCCTATGTATTTAGGCTCTCTAGTCCTTGCCAAGGGGTTGGCAATGAGGATGTTTTCCAAGTTAAACTCCAAGTAGGCGGGGTTGAGCAGGTATTCATTAAATTGCACAGGTTCAAAGGGGGCTCCTGGGGGACAGTATAGTGCCTTGGTAGGATTGGCAGGTTGGTCTCCAGAGGGGGCGGTTGCCTGATGGCCTACTTGGCCGGAGTTAAGATGGAAGATCACTAATACTAGATAAGGTAAGATTTTTTCAAACCAAAGGTTCATAAAACTTTATTATCAAAAATGACAATATGATCATCACCATACCACTGGGCTTTTATACTGTGGGTTTTTGTTTCTTCAATTTTTGCAGGGTTCAGGTTTGCAGACAAGGCACTGGCGGGGCATAGATCTTGGCTTAGAGTCTTGAAGGCGGTAGATCAGGGTTGTGCCTGCTCTGGTGAATAGAAGTGGCAATACTTTGTTCTGCTGCCACTGTTAACTACATCATCTGAGTAGTTCAATTGTACTAACCATTCTGAACAGAAGACTGGCAGCTGCTAGTGGTCATTGGCAGAGTTAACAGTAGGTTTTTTAACCTCCTTAAGGCAAGCTACAACCTTTGCATAGGTGCGGATATTTGGTGGCACAAGGTTGGCATTAATCCTGTGACCATTTGGGGAATTGTCCTTGGGAGACTGGTGGGTCTCAGAGTAACTTGTCAACTCAGGTTTGTAATTTAACAAGTGGGCGGGTTCATGTCCACTTTGTGTGACTCAAGTAGTCTTTGGAGGGTCTGGGTTTGATTCCAGGGTCTTTAATGTTGATTTCAAACCTCCAGTATTGACTCTTGGCAGGTTGTCAGGTTTCTGTTCCCCTTGTTTGGGGTCATCTATCTCTGGTGGTCCAGGGCTTGACCCAACTAGCAGTTGGGCAGTTTCCTGTCTACTCTGGTCAACATAAGGCTTTCTCTGAGACATGGGTTTCAATTCCCAGGTTTTCAATACAAGTATTGAAATGTCATTCATGACATTAATGGCAGCCTTGTGCAAGCCTTAGCCAAACTCACTGCCAGGAGACCTGAAGACTGGTATAAGCAGCTATCAACTTCACTACTTGTGTGCCAAACCCAAGTGAACAGATCCACCAGAAAAAGCGCTTTAGAGTTGGTATACAGCACACAGTCATATATAATTCAAGAATTAACAGGACCCAAACCGGAAATTCCAAGTAAAGTCCCCCTGCGTTCAGACCCTCAAGATATAGAGGCCAACAGCAAGCAAACAGAAAAAGAAACAAACGTCTGCAAAAAACCTTTGTCCACATCAAAGATAGACATGGAGTTGGGGACAAAGTTTGGGTCATGAACATTGATAAAAGTAAACTACAACCCAAGAAAGTAGGACCAGCAATCATTCTAAAGGTAAACAAAAATAACACTTATCTTGTGCAAGGACTCAGGAAGCGCAAACAAGACAAAATCCTACACCATTATTGTCTGAGACCCTTCAAAGAAAGACAAAAACAACACAAAACTTCCCTGCCCGCCACAGAACAATAGTTAGTTCAGTATGGCGCCCGGGCTCCTGACAACCTCCCCAACAACCTACCCCCAGGGGAGGCCAGCTTTCAGTTGGGGGGTGTCAAAACAGCAGGCTCAACCCGCCAGCAAGGTTCCAAGCAAGCAGGTTTGTGACCTTCAATCCAATTACCCAGCCACTTGAAGCCAGACTAGGAAGTCAACTCAAATTTCCAAATCCAACAACATGAACAAATGATGATCCCTTATGGTGGATACCTCCTTTTGGTGCTTGACTCATTACCAGGATCAAGCCACCCCCTCACCATCCAACTATGTGATCAACACAATCATGTTCCTGTTATCCTTGATTCACAATGACTGTATAATCACTATCTCTCAATAAAGATTATTATCTAGTCTCTAAATATTTTCCCCTTGCAACTCTGCCAAAACAACACAGTTACAACACAAAGATAATGCCAAAAAGAAATTCATCTGGACACCAGAATGCAACAAGAATTTCCAACTATTGAAACAAGCTTTGATTAAAGCACCAATCTTGTAATACCCTAATAACAATGGGTGCTATGAGCTTGAGTCAGATGCCAGCAACACTGCCATTGGCACAGTCCTACGCATCTGCCAGCCAGGGCAGCAAGACTTCCTGCCAGTATGTTACAAAAGTAGAAAACTAACCAACACTGAGCAGAGATACCCAATACATGACAAGGAATTGCTAGCAATATATCACACATGCAAGAAATAGAGATGTTACTTAGAAGGACATTTAAATGTCTGAGTATTAACTGACCATAAATCCTTAATCTATTTCAAACTCAGAACACACTTGAACAGCAACAAGTCAAATGGATGTCCCTGCTGGAGCAGCTCAATTTGGACATCCAATACAAAAGGGGCATAGCTGGTCAAAGCTGATGCTCTCTCTAGGCTATGTCAGCCAAGAGAGGACCATCCTGACCACCTGGACCCTGACTGGTCAACCTATATAATACTGAGTATAAAACCAAAGGGAAAGACCCCTCAACACATCAGCTAACCCACAATTCATTAGTAAGGAACAAAAAATATTTACATATATCAAATGGCACTGTATACCAAATCATTAAGGAAAACATGTTCCCTACATCCCACTTGCACAAACAGTTGACACCATATTAAGACATCACTGTCTACTAGGACATATAAAGGCTAAAAATCTTTACCTCACATTAAAAAGAGATAGTATGGTGGCCCAATCTTAAAAAAGAGATAATCAATGTTTTGAAAAAGTGCATAGTGTGCAAGAAATACGCCAACACCAAGGCTCCCCAGCCAGCAGTTAACCCATTATCTAACCCTGAACCATTCAAGGTTTGAGGACTGGACATAGTGGGCCCCTTCCCAGAAACTAAGACAAAACAATGTTTCCTAATTGTGGCCATTGACTTTACTACACACTGGCCCATCTGCTTGGCAACAAAGGATCACAAAGCAGAAACAATAAACTGATTCATTAACAAAGCAATCATAGCTGACTACAGTACTCCAGACTTCATCATAACTGATGGAGCAATAGATTTATCAGGTCATGTAGTAAACAACAATTTAAAAGCAAAGAACATAAAACATTCCACAACCTTGCCCTAAAGGCCACAGGCCAACATCAGAGTTGAACACCTAAACAGCAGCCTTATCAGAACCCTAGAGAAAATAATGGATGGCAAAGCCAAAGACACATGGCCACTATATGTAAAACATGCATTATTAGTGACCTGGGTCCGCACCAATCAAGAGACAGGCTACTCACTGTTTAAATTAGCATACAGATACAAACCAGAGATAGTTACCCGTAACAACCAACCATACATAAAAATCCCCCAGGGAAACCTCCCACAGTAGAAAAAGTACCAAATCTACAACACCTACGCCTCAAAGATAAAATAGCAGAAACAAAAAGGCTAACAACACAAAAAGTAACCTTTACAGAGGAACCACTCCCCATCAATCCCCTGTCTGGGTCCTGGCAGGAAACAGGAAGAAGATGGACTCAGTACACAGGGGACCAGGAAGAGTCATCAAATACAGACCAGACAGAAACACCTACCTGGTTAAGTTCCAGGGCCCAAACACCCCATCATCAAAAAGTACCACATATCCCGCCTTTGCCTCAGAAAAGGGGAACACTCAACTTGGCTGGTACCAACTAGCAAACAACTCCAGGAACATCAGGCGGCAGCTGTCAAGACAAAGCCCCCTCCTGATGTACCAGAGTAACCCTTTAAGGGGGGTGTCAAGGATCTGGATGTACAAGTACTTTGGCTACCACCAACCCACTTAACATCTAGTCATTGCCCAATTTGATGACTTTCTAATATATAGTTCAACATGCCAGAAATGGCAACCAAGAAATATCACATGACTGTCCAAGTATCCAGAGACTCAAACCCATCCTGCACATGGCCAACCCCTAGGTTTGATCCAACTAAATCTCTGCCATAGCTAAAGCTATATAAGTCTAAAGTATTATCCAATAAAAGATATTTCTCTTCTTTCTTAATTCCATTTTTGAAGCTTCCTCAAAAGGTGCTCCACATTAATAGTATATGTAAAAGGCACAAAAAACTCAAATATGAAATAGAAAGTCCATTTTATCTTACTTAACTTGGTTACTTTTTGATAAATAAATAACTAGTCTGCCATGATGATTTTTTTTTACTGAAATATAATAATTTTTTAGACCAAAAATAGTAGTGAAAAGAAGGGGACTTAAAGAATCAACCTAATAAGAAAAGGGAATGATTTTATTAAAATCATAGTGTCAAGTATAAACTTCTGGGAAGTATATAAACAAGATAAAAGGGGATATCAAGAAAATATTGATACTTTATTTGATATGAGAATAGAGAGTTATATAGCATTATGGGAAGCCACATATTGTACATGTACATTATGGTAGTCATGGGGATTGTTCATGATGTTTCCATTAGGATTTTTAAATTTTAATTCTGTACAAAATGAGTGTCTGATAAGAGTGCTGTCAGGGCCCAGAATGCCCTGGACAACCAGCTGGTCATCTTAGAGGCCAAACAACCCACAGCCTGAAAACCTTTACCAATTGTCTCCCAGAGCAAGAAAACCCCTTTCAACTAATGAATGGCCCAGGATTTGAGAGGCACATGAGCATAAAATCCCTGGCTTCAATTCCATTAAAAAATTTGGACCTCTTAATTATCAGGAAATGGTACATTGGGAGCGCAATTGTTTGATCAAGCAATCAGGTGTGCAATCTTGCGCTTGATTGCTTGTGGATTCTATAAATAGCAGTGGCACCTTGGCTTGCTGTATCTCAATCAAGGTTCCTGTTATGCCGACCAATAACCATCCATCCCTAAGCTCTAGTACGCAATTCCAGGGCAAAATTGCCAGTTTGACTAAAAATAATGCTACCAGATCCCTGGTGGCACAAAAGGCTGAACTTCTATCAGTAGTATAGGTAGTGAGGAGAAAAAGCCCTCCTCACTATTGACATCATAAAATAAACAACTTATATTCCAGGAACCATTACTTTATTGCATAAATGATCTATTTTTTCTCTAATATAATTATTCTGGTTGCCTCTATTTTTGAATCTACTACACACTATAATCACGCCTATTCATTCCCTCCTGGTTCAGCTCCCATCACTTTGGTCAAATAATCTAGAGCTCTTGACTTAGAGTTCTTCCCTCCTCACCAACTGGATCTCCCTCCTGGCCACCAAGAGTGATCATTTTTCCCTCCATGCTGGAGATTCCTCCTACTCCCCCTGCCAACTGTGCCTCCTGCCCAGGACTTCAGTAAGTTGGGTTTCATCTATATCACAGTATTAGGGCTGGCCAACCAGGCTGTGCCCCATACTGGGAGTTGGCATCCCCTAGCCACTTCAGTCAACTACCTGGTCATAATTGCGCCTATTGTGTACATGGCCTTCCAGGCCTGGCCTGCCTCCCCTGTGAGAGTCCAACCAGACTCTGGTATAGGCTGTGACAGTATGTCAACCATAACAAAATTAGTAACCCTGGGCCCCCATTCTTCTTTGATTATAGGGGAATCTTGTATGCTTTTTATTTTTGACCTCAGCTTACTACCTAAGACAGTACACAACCAAGAAACAAGAAACAAACAAAAGCCAAGAAGGAGTTGTTGCCAAGCCATCCCATGTCTAGACTGTTACAATCTCCACCTCAAACCAAAATACTGCTGCCCCTACAAACTTTCCTGGCCTGCCAAAAATGGATTTTGCTGGTTTCAGAAAAGGAATGATCATGATAAACGCCTTGTTCCATGCCCACCCCAAGAGCTTCAGAGACAACACTCAGAAGGTTATGATGGTGGCTGCCCAACTGAAGGATGATGCCAGAGAAACTTTCTTGACCAGCCTAGAGGAAGATACAGACCTCATACTCTCCTACAACTAATTCCTGGAGAGAATGAATTCAGCAACCACCCCTGCTGGGGCCAAGATCCAAGCCTACATAGGGCTCATCTCCCTGACCCAAGAAAGGGACAATATGGAGACCTACATACAGAAATTTCTACGCCTGGCAGAGGCTGCCAAGAATCCTGATAGCATATCAGGATTGCATTTCAGAAACAGGCTAAACTCACATCACACCAGCCTAATGAGTCACCACTGATGTGACCTCCCCAAAGACAAGCTCCTGGCTATTACCAGAGGCATAGGCTTCAGCTAACCACAAGGATATCACACTGGTCATACCTGGAACAATCAAACCCCTGGTGCTAGTAGGCCCCATCTGAACATGACACCAGAAGAGCACCAACACTACATCAGAAGTGGGCTATGCTTCTATTGCCACCAGAGTGGCCACTTATCTAAGGACTGCACTAGCTGCTCCAATGGAACCCACAGAGCCACCATTTTAGCAATAAACAATGCTTCCTAGTCCTATCTTATCATTGACACTACATTATGTTACCATGACCATGAGGTGAACGCTATAGTCCTCCTAGACAGTGGGGAAACCCTCAACTACATGAAACTAGTCTAGCTGACAAAACTGGGTGTACCAATCCAGGGAAACTCCTGACTGGTAACGTTGGGCAACAAGACAACAGACATGTCCCACAAATGCTAAGAGTCAGTCTCCCTGGATTTAAATGAGATATTCCTGCCCACCATATTCTACGTCATGGAGAAGATTCCCAAACCTGTAGTGATAGGTTTTAAATTTTGGGTTGACTGCCAATTGAACTTAGACTATAAGAACCATCAGGTGACTATCCCTTATGAGAGCCAAACCTTAGAGGTTCCCTGCTTGCATCCTCAGCAGACCCCTGAGCTAAACAACACTGCCATGGAATCTTGCAAAGCTGAGATCCCAAATTTTTTGAAGCCTTGGGAGTCTGTCTTCTCAGAAGAAGAAGCCACTGACTTGCCTAAACACAGTCATTTTGACCACGCCATTAATCTCCTACCAGAAACCCAACCTAAGCATGGATCTTTCTACAGCTTTAAAATAAAGGAACAAGCCGCCTTAAGAAAGTACTTGGACAAGATGATGAAGAAGGGATATATACACGTCTTTAAATCCCCTTGTTCATCCCCTTTACTGTTTGTTAAAAAGAAGGGTGGCAACCTACGTCCTTGCGTCAACTACCAGGACCTAAACAGCATCATCATAAAAAACAGATACCTTGTACCCAATGCTGAAGATCTCTCAGACCATCTTTCAGGAGCCAATGTCTTCTTGAATATCAATTTGAGAAATGCCTTTAACCGATCCAGATAAGGCCTGGTGACAAATGGAAGACCACCTTCAAGAATAGACAAGGTCTCTACAAATACCTGGTTATGCTGTTTGAGTTATTCAACACACCCAGCACCTTTCAAACTATGGTGGACGTGGTCTTGGGAGGGCTCAAGGATCAGTGTTGTGTATCCTACTTAGATGACATCCTCATCTACAGCCGCACCCTGAAGAACATATCAAACACCTTCAAGCTGTCCTACAACACTTCAAGGAACATAGTCTCTTTGTTAAACTCCATAAATGTGAGTTCTTCCAAGAAGAAGTAGAGTTATTACAATACAATGTACTGAAAGGAGAATTTGCTATGACCCCTGACAAAATAGAGGTTGTGACATCATGGCCTGAAAATAAGAACCACAAGGAGGTCAGAAGTTTCCTGGGCCTGGTAACCTTCTGCCGGGAATTTGTCCAAAATTTTTCTTCTATCTGCTTGCCCCTGACCCGCCTTACCTCTAAGAAAAACCCCTTTGTGTGGGATGACGCCACCAGATATGCCTTTGAGTTGCTTAAGAAAGCCTTTATTTCCACTCCTGTCTTGGCAATGCTAGTTTATGATAAACCCTTCATTGTGGAGACAGACACCTCCATCTTTGCATTGGGGGTGTTGCTTAAGGAGGGGCATGCTAGTAAGCTGCACCCTGTATATTACTACTCAAGGAAGTTCACTCCACCTGAGTTGAACTACCCCATCTACAATAAAGAGATGCTTTCTATCATCCAGTACTTGAAACATTGAAGAAGATACTTGTGTGACACTAACCACCCAGTGAGAATCATGACCAATTACAAAAACCTGACATACTTCTTCAAACTGCAACAACTAAATCAGTGTCAAGCTAGATGGGGCCTATTCCTAGCAGATATTAACTTATAAATCAGCTAAAAACCTGACAAGATCAAAATTGTACTTGATGCCCTAAGCCAAAGAGCAGAACTTTTTTCTATTTCCAAAGAGATTGAAGAATGCAACACTAAATTCTTGCTGTCTCCAAACATGATTGAGACAATGCTCTTATTCCTGGGACTAGCCAGTAGAAGAAAATAAATCCAACTAGCTCAGACTTTAGACCAGCACTGCATCTCCATCATGGAAGACTTAAAGAAAGATATCAACAGTTGATACTACTGAACAGGTTACTCCTTACATAGAAACACACTACAGCTACACAGATGCACCTAAATACCAGGCAACTGTGGTAAGTTTGACTCCCTGGTGATTGACTCCCTGATACTTGACACTTTGTTGAGTATCAGAGAGTTGAGTGCTGCATATGTGAATCTATTAGTATTTTTGGCTTAGCTAATTTTAAGCTAATTTTTACTAGTAATTTAGGGGTTCAAAACCAAAAACTGAGTTTAAATTTACTCAAATTTGACTCTGTTTAATAAGTTGGTTAGCTAAAATACCAATTTAAGGGGCAATTTATAAGTAAATTTACCAATAGAAATGAAAAAACTTGTGCTTGACACTCTAAAACAAAAAGTGGTCAGTTCAACACCTTTTAAGCCAAATCCATATTTTATTAATAAAATACTTCTACACTTATATAAAATTTGTTATTTACTATTATATTTTTATTATTAGTGTCCATAGTTGTTGATTAAGCTCCCAAACAACACTATACTGGATTTAGTGGTATAGTCATTAATCAAATACCCCACTTGTTTTACATTATATCATCTCTGAGCTTTTGGATTAAGTGGTGCCACATAAATTAAGCCTGATTTATTAAGAGTTTTCATATGTAACTTATAAAAAACAGAAACTTGACTCCCCCTCTGTTTGACTCCATCCACTTGTCATGCAATCTGTTTCAGATTTAACTAATCAAAGGCTCAGAATTAAGGCTAAATTAATAAGCAACACACAATGAGCGCCACTCTACACCCATCCACTTGAAACTTTAACTTGGGGATTAGTACAGAGAGCTTCTTAATGTTTTAACCAACACTATGGTAAATAATTCACTTCCAGCTCCTCATATCATACCTTAATCACTAATAAACACCTTCCTACTCATCTACTTTTTTAACTTATGTTGTAGTTTTTTTATTTTATTTTTGAGCATATGAAACTGCCTTGCTTTTGGGTTAACTTTTAACCCTGTTTTAAATTTAAGCAAGTTTTATATGTAAAAAACATAGTAAATTTGATTTTTCTGCTCAACTCTGGCATACTTGACAGTGAGAATTCAGCTTTTCCCAGCTGATCAACAGTGCCAAACTTGGCACTTTACTATGTTTTGAATTTTCAACTCCCAATAAAGAAATCCACATGATAATTTTTTTGCAATTATAATATACTACTCTTCCTGCTACTCTCGTATAACTTTTATATACTTTTTTGATTTTTAATTATACTTTCACATTGATTTAGCACTAAGATGTTATGCTGAACCTAACATCCTTGATACTTCATAAATTCACTTATTCTATATGTTTTAACCTTTATATCTATACTCTGAGTTTCTATTTTGCTTCTATTTACTTTGTTATGTTTTTTCTTGATAAAATAAAATTTTATTTGTATACTTTTTATTTGACTTTTTCTTTGCTTTACCTCTTTGTATTTGCCATATCTTCTCAATCATTTTATTTATAAAACCAAACTTTTCTTTAGCCAAAATCATCTAAATCCAGCAAGCCTACCAAGCTTTAAGCCTCCAAGGGCTCAAAAGAAACTTCCTCTACCCCCCAGCATGTCAAGAAGCCTTCAAAGTCTCCCACTCCATCTCCTCCCACTCCCCCCTTATCTTCAACTTTCCCCCAAGTCCTCAAATAAAACTGATGTCTCTCTCATTGATCACTCATTTTACAAGTCAGAAGCTGACTCCAAGCCTACCAAGGAGCGCTGTACTAAGAAGGCAAAGGCTGCCAAGGAGCCCACCTCTTCTTCTGGTAAGAAAAGTAGGCGTCTAAGAAGACCTCAAATAACCCTTCCCCTCCCCCTCCTGATGGCTCTTGCCCCCTCTCCCTTATCTGACCCACAAGATGAGCCTGAGGAGTACTCCAAGAAGTTCAAAGCTTCTGGTCATGTGGCTTGGGATCTACTGGCCATCCAGAACATTTTTAATATGGACAGAGAGTTCAAAGCTCCTAAGTGCTTCCCCTGGTGCTTCCCAATTATTTCTGTAAAGGGTGGCCCTGATTACGTTGCTGACAACTACATATTAAATTGCAACAACCAAGAGCAGCAAAGCAAAAGCAAGCACTTTGTCTGTGAAGATAATACTTGTGGGGCCTGGCTGAACACCAAGGGCTGGGATCAGGTAACTGCCAAGAAGGGGGAGCACACTTGTGAGTCCCCCAATCATCTAATCACTTGGATGCTGAAGTGGTACCTTGTTTAAGTAATCCCCACCTCCTCTCACCTTTGGGCATCTGATCTGGCTTAGAGGCCCTGCAGCATTTAAAAACCAACAACCTTAAGTTGGTATCAACACAGGAGCAGTTGGTCAAATTCATCAGCAATAAGAGGATTGCCGCCAATCCCCCTCCCCCAAGGCCTTGGACGTCTAATCAGAGCTTAAGCTCACCCACAAGCTCAAGCAGCTTCCAAGTGCTGAGCTCTTCCTTCTTAATGACAATGGGCCTGGCACTAAAGACTGTATAATCTGCTACAAAACTCAGCAGAACCTGCTGGAGTTAAAAAGGGCTTCAACTTGGCTAGTTGACAGTACCTTTGCCACTTTCCCCCAGATGTTCAAACAGCTCTGGATGATTCATGCCCAGATTGACATTGAGGTGATTCCACTCACCTTCTTCCTTCTCCTTGGGGCCACCAAGGCCATTTACACCCACACATTCTCAATCCTTTGCAGCGCACTTTCTCTCCTTCCTCCTACAACAATGTGCCAAGAAGACCCCCCATACCCGCAAAAACCTTCCTGCTGCTGACAAGGACCAGGCCACCCTAGACTTGGAGGAAAAAGTAAGACTTAGAGCTCTAGAGCCTCAAATGTGCATAATGTACTTTGAGCCTGCTCAGTTCAATGAATTTGAGTAGCTGTTTAGCAGGGAGGTGCAGAGGTGCCACTTCCACTTCCGTCAAGCAGTTGCTTGCAATGTGCAGGCCCATGCCAAGCTTAATAGGTTGAGCCAGAGGGATACCTCATACACCTGCAAATTTGTGCTGGCACAATTCAGTGCCTTGGCTTTTTTAAAGCCAGAGAAAACTGCGCGGGGGTTCAAGGTTCTCTCAAAGAATCCTTATATAGCAAAGTATCTGGAGTTCAAGGCTTTCCTCAAGTACTTTGAACCCAAGTAGATTGGGAAGGTTGTCATGCAGAGGCAAGCCAAGGCCAGAGCCAAGGCCAGTTGTTATATGTACTGGGCAGCAGTGAATGGTGAGCTCAAGACCACTTTGGCGCTAGAGGCTTATCACAAGCATATCAAGGTCAACTTTGGGCTTCACCCAAAGTTTAACAAATTCTTCTCTCTTCTGCATCACAAGCAGGAGAGAACCATCTCTAAGCTGCACGACTTGGCCAACTGCGTCCCCCCACCAAGCCTACAACCTGCTCCACCCTCTTCACCAAGGCCATCCAGGGTGCAGCTAAGCACAAATACAAGGCCTCCAAGCTTAAGCAGCAGCTTGAGCTTATTGCCACTGCCCTCCTGGAAGGGGCTAAAATGAAAAAGGGGAAGAAGGGTGAATAATAAAATTGCTTGCTTCTATGGTTTTAACTTTTAACTTTTTTAACTTTAATTTTTACTTTTTATTTTTGATCAATTAGTTTTTAGTTTTAATTTTTCTATTTTTTGATTTAATTAGATAGTAATGATTTTTTATGTATATATGGTAAGTTTAAGATTAATAGTTAAGTTGAAAGTGAATGAAATATCTTAATTTTCATTAATTTTCTAATAAAACAAAAGATATTCACATTTGTACTTATATGAACTATATCAAATAAGTTTTAATATTTATTCATATTTTGCATAGCTTCTATTGTTGTGTTTTTGTTTATTTTTGTTTCATTGGAATTTTAATTTATATGGTAATCAATAATATTTTTATAATGAAGAGTGTAAATTATATAGAAAAATGAGAAATAGTTGCTTATTTTTCCTTATTTTTGTATTTGTTTAAGTTAATGTTTTTATGGCATTTTCTAGCTCTCTGGAGTCACTTTAGTATACAATAGCTTTATAGCTAAATTTTTTATATTGAAAGTTTTCAGAACATCAAGATCCTTTAATTAAAAAAGTGTCAATTTCCAGTTGTTAATTAGAAAAAAGCTGAATTCTCACTTTACTATAGCGTTGAGCACCAGGTGAGTCAATCACCATGGAGCTTTTTTTGCCACAGTTGCCGGATGCTAGGGGTGAGGAATGTGATAGCCCAGAAGGAAACATTGCCTGATGTGGGCTAGTAAGGTGTCTCTACCTAGCAGGGAATGTTGGCTGCTAGGGGTGGGGAGTGGATCAGCCTGGTGGGTAATGCGGGCTACAGGGCTGGTTGATGATGTGACCCTGGCAGGGAACACAGGCTGCCAGTGAAGAGAGGAGCTGAGATAGTTCTATGTGCCCTTGTACGCTTAAAAGAGGTCTGTGGTCAAGCACCTTACCTGATGAACTGATAGGGTATCATTGTCTGGGTTCCCTTGGGGGCTTTGGGGAGGCCCTAAAGTTACCATTGGGGGCATGGATATGCTCAGAGGTGTTATTAAGGTAGCTACTTGGTGAAGCAGTTGCAGAACTTGGTATGATCAGGCCTCTGGGAAGTAAAGTTGGTTAATTTGCAGCTGAAAGCTCAGACTTAATCACCTGAGTAAGTAAAGACAACTGCACAGACATGAGGATTGTCTTTGGTTGAACTTCCTAAGTGGAGGACACTTGAAAGGGCCCAGTCAAACGCCAGTAGCCTTGTAGACTTATTTCATGAATCTGAGGTATTGGTAACAGGTACTGACAATGGAACCACAGTGGTTCATGGTATATGATCAAAAGTGAAGACTAGTAAGAAGGACTGTATGATCACAGTGAATACTAGTTGAGGGACTGGAAGATCATGGGGAGGAAAGAAACTAAGATGGTTCATAGTGAGGACTGGAACCAAGATGGTTCATGATGCAGATAAAACCCAGGTGGTTCACAGTGAGGAATGACTAGCTGATGGATGAGCTGATAAACTGGAAAGGACTATTTGATGGATGAGGAAGAACCATTTAAAGGACTAGAAGATCATAGTGAAGGACTGGCTGAAAGACTTGAAGATCATAAAGCAGGTCTAGCTTCAGAAATGGAAGTTGGATGAGAAGGACTAGCAGGAATGAATGCAGGAGCTAGGATGCTTGATTTGGACTCTTGGAAGTAGATGTGTTGATAAGAAAGAAGCAATAAAAGTATTAATTAATACTTCCAAAAAGAAATGATCAAAAAGATTAGAATAATTATCACATAGTGAAAAGAAAGAGAGGGAAAAATATTTTGTAGTGATTACACTGTGAATTTATTAAGAAGTAGGTGAGTGAAACAGAGCCAGAGAGGCCAGAAACAGGACAGAGAAACTATTGGGGCAAAGGCTGAAGTTTTGCCAAAATGGTTGTGAGAGGCAAAAAGCAAGCAACAGGCAAGTTCAAAGTGTAAAAATGCAGGGAAACTCAGAAAACTTTAAAGAAAAAAGGGTTCAAAATCCCTTAGGTAAAACATATGTGGAAGTGCTTAAGTTTTGCTGGAGAATTGTGACAGAAAACACAGCAATATTTTTTGAAACATGGGGAAGTTGTTTATCTGGAGTGAGACAGTGATAGGTTCAAACCATGATCAAGAGCAAGTCATTTGGATGAAAAGTTTGACAAAACCTTTAAATCTAAGTTTCTGATTGGCTGCAGGTCAAAGCCTGTTTGATCAGTGCTTTGAGGGTTTTAACTGAAGAGTTAAAGCCTAAAAAATGAAGGAATGAAGCAGAAAACCCAGTGTTTTAATTAGCTGAAGTAAGATAAAATGCCTAGTATATTGTAAAGAAAAATAAACTGGATAGTTTAAGCTTTGAAAACAAAGAGTTCTGAGAGGAAACAAGGACTGAAACAAGGAACTATAAAAGGGAGAGCTATCTGAAGCTTTTCAGGGATTCAAAAGAGTGAATTACAAAGGCCACAAGGACTATACAGAGAGCCAAAGCCCAAGATAAAGGTGCAGAAGCCCAAAATAAAGGAGCTGGATCTCAGAAAAGTGAAGGAGCCCAAGACTCAGGAGCAGGAGTCCAAGAATAAAGAGAAGGAGCCTAAGACCAAGTATAAGGAGTACAAGATGTTTTTAGAGAACTCCAGGGCATTGAAAACCCCCTATTCTTTCCCAGACCCCCAGGCAAAATACCAGAAGGTTTCTAAGGGAATCTTCCTTCTGACCGCAAATAAAAGCCTATTTTAACCCCTGCCCAAAGCTCTAAGTAGTACAGATATGCCCTATGAGTGAATTGACTCACATCTTTTACCCTGGCTAAAGGGAGTAAGATACCTATTGTTAGAGTTATAGAAGGTTTGCAACTAGTAAGGCCTCACAGAAAGAGTAGGAGAGGTTGAATAGACACCTTAAAATGACAGATAGGGAAAGGGAGCTCATTAGGAATGAGTTTACTAGGGTTCTGAAAGACTTGTACAGGCCTACAGAGGGTCTAGCACCAGCTGGAGACAAGTGCATGGTATGGGTGCTTGCCTAGTGATTGGAAAAGTGTTGGAAGAGTTTGTATTAATGCAGGCCAAGTATAAACTTCTAGCTAGCCACCTCCCTCTGATAGGAAATGGCAACTCTTCCAAGCTGGACCCTGGCTATGAACCAGGACACACTATGGGGACTGGTGAACAGGAACCCAACACAAGGGTTTTTGGCAGATATTTTACTTAATGCTTCTACCAGAGATCCATTTAAACTTTTAACTCTACTATTAGCTTGTGGGTGATAAGGGCTGGCAACAGTGTGATTGATACATTTTTGGCGAGATAGACATTGATGTCAATGGCAGTGAGCTCAGTTTCTCCATCTTTAATCAGGAGCTCAGGGTTTCCTAGATGTGATAATGATTTACTTTCCTATGAACAATCTCACATTGCTCCCTTTATGTTTTTTTGTGATACAGGCCATCTTGTTGCATAATCAATAGTTACAATGATGTATTTTGTGCTTTTGTTGTCTTCTGGAATGGGTCCCACAATGTCTAATGCCTAACCCTTAAATGGTTTAGTTATTGAGACTTGGATTAGAGATTTATAGGTGCCTTAGAGTGTGCATACTTCTCACATACTTTGCATTGTTCAAGCTCTTCTTTAATGTTGTCCAACATGTTGGGCCACCAGAAGCAAGACTTACAATATTCATGCAGATTCCTACTATGGCTGTGACCCAAATATCTGTGGTAGCAAACTATTGTGTCAATCTTTTGTGTTGGCAGGACATATAGTATGGTGTCTCTATTTGGCAGTATGTGGTGAAGGGTACCATAGATATTTTTGAACATATTGTTTTCTTTAGTATATTATCTTTTATACCCACTTGAGTACCAAATAGGAAGATTTCTTAGAGATTCCCCATTATTAATATGTATTAATCAGGATCTTTGCCATTGGTGCAAAGTAGGTGTTTACAGTACAACCTTGATAGGGCGTCTGTCATAAGTAACTTCTTGCCTTGTTTACACTCAATAATCATGGGATATCTTTGGATAAGGATCATCCATTAATATTGTGTTCTTGAGAGTTGCTATTGTGTTTTGAAGAACAATAATGATTTTTGGTCAGTTAACACTTTGGATATTTGTGCACCTTTAAGATAGCAGCACAATTTCATTAGATAATAAACAATTGCTATTAATTCTTTATCATGTATGAGGGATCTTTTTTCACAATATGAGAGTTTAATTGAATTTTATGCAACAGGGAGGAAATCCTTGTCTGATGTCTGTATTCTCAGCACTCTACTAATGATGTAGTCAGAAACATTTTTATCAGCTCATAAGTCCTTCTTGGTTGAGATATTGAAGTATAGATGCTGCAATCATGCATTTTTTAGATGGTTGGAGTGTTGTTCTTAAAGTAGCATAAAGACAAACTTAGGTGTCTTGAAAGTGTTTTTCAATAAAATGGCAGTAAAAACCCCAATATAGGATGAATCTCCTGACATATGCAATCATCACCAGGAAGGTGCTGTTGCAACCAATTTTCCAGAATTGCCTGCCAATGTATCATAAAATACTCAGGGGGTGCTCAATGAGTCACCCCTTGATGTATCTAACAAAATGAACCAATCTGATGGCAATGTTGAACAATGGGCACTTTCTCCTGATTAGGAGTGCTACCAATTTGACCTGCTGATCCCGCACAAGTTGTTCCTTGGCTCCAATCCTTAAATAGAACATGCCACCCCCTTGTGTCCTGGTGGCTTTCCCCATATAGTATATTAATAACAGTATTATATGATAAACAATACCTTATTCTTATTATGTCTGTCCTTTCTATTGGACTGTTTTCTTCTCCAATTCAAATACTGAATCCTCATTGAGTTCAGTTGCAACAGTGGTTGCAGTTGTAGGTTTGCAACCTACCTAAAGAGAAAGTTCCCCCAAGAAAAAACAGATTACGGGCTGTATGGCTAATCCCCACCAAGAAATCTTCCTGCCAATCTCCAAGAAGGACATCACTGACAGGTATGTCATCTATCAAGATCAACTGGTACTCACAAGTGTGTACAATCAACTCCGCCTTGGGCAGCGCAACGCCAGTGTCACCCTGCCCCAGTCAGATCTGTCACAACACATGCTCAACCTCCAATTGGAAACCTTTGCAGGTGGCGTGGAAGGGGCTGACATTGTCAGTTGGATCCACTCCACTGAAAGTTGCCTCTGTGTATGTCAGGTACTTGAGCCTATGTGGGTTGCCACTGCTTCAGGCCGTCTTATGGGACCTTCTGCAGTTTGGTTCATCACCTGGTCCAGTCAACAAATAGAAATTACCTGGGCATCACTCAGGGATGCGCAAAGTCCCACTACAGTGAGACATTCTCGCCAATTGTGGTAGGGACTCCCCTCCTGGCTATCAAATAGACAGGTTCTGTTCCTGAATATTTTGCTGCCTGGCAGCAAGCTCTTGTTGCCTCCCCAGAAGCCATGACTGGCAGGAACGCCATGCTTCTTACCTTGATAGTTAATGGGTTAAACCCCAATATCTGCAAGCAGGTTCCTGTAGGTTGCTACAACTCCATCAATGACTACTATAAGGTCATTGTGGAGGCCAATAATTGGCTACAATGGGTTTCTGCTGCTCCAATGACGCACCACCCCAATCTTGTCTCACACCTGGCAGTGCTCACAACCAAGTAGGCTGCTGCCAGCCATGCCAACAGGAAAATGGTTTTAAGCGTCCCTATTGTGTTCTGAGGCAAGGCACAGACGCACAACCAGAAATCCTAATCTTAGGATTGGATTTATACTAAGTCTTGGTTAGATGACAGGGAAGGCTATGCGTTTACCTTGCTGCCCTGGAAGATTGATCTCTACTAGTTGTGGCTAGAGAGAGGCGCAGAAGTACTGAAGACACAAAACCAAAAATGTGAAAAAACTTAATTTTTATTGGTGAATATGAAATGGAACTTATAGTGGTTAGGAATACCACAAAACACTACCAAGACGGTAGGATCACTTGCCACCAGCATAATTGGGGCAAGTGAGTTGTGCAGGATCAAGAAACCAAATAATTGTATTTTCTGATTCAGTCATCACATCATTTGAGAGGCAAACCCGAGAGATTTGTCTTTGAAATGGCCCACCAAAGGCAAAATCAATACATGAATAGTGGTATTCACAACAGTCCCTGCAAAGGAAACTCCAGCTGGCACAAATTGAGGACCCATGAAAAGCCTGGGGAATGTAGCTATAAAAGGTTCTATAAACCCACTTGACCCTCACTCTAAATCCCTCCTAGCATAGAATCCCTGCAACTACAACACTCATGAATTTAAACCCCTTGACGTCTTCCAAGTTCATAGTGATGATCCTATACTTCAAGCCAGTCACTCTCCAAATAAAGTAACTCTCATGGGCTACCCCTTTTGTTTGTGAGAACACCCACAAGCTACTGGTAGTTACTGGTGAAAACCACACTTTGTTTGACCAGACGTTTGCAGACACTAAACAGTTAGACCAGGTGCTAAGCAGATTCAAGACAGTACAATTAGCTGATTCCCAAAGAGTGACAATTACCCTTGAGACAGTACCCTTTTCTGTGAGAATAGGGAGCATCTAGGTTAAGCTGTCTGGCCCCATCATGGTGGGGATCAGCCACCATGTCATTGCTGGCCTTGAATGGATTTGCCATAACCAACCCTACATCAACTGGGACATGTCTATGATCACCCTCAATAGAAATGGTGTGGGATTTTAGTTTATCCCATCAAAATGAGCAAGTTGCTGCACAATACTGTGTTTTTCAGAATCACAGAAATGGGCCCATATAATTTCAAGGGGGGAAGCTAGACTTCACACAATGCTCAGTTGAAGTTATCTGCACAGAACCACCTGAGCCTTTCCCTTGACTACTCCAACTCCACCAGCACTTGCCGCTCTCCTTTAGGAGTAGAAAGATGTTTTCAGTAAAACACTGGACCAACTACCTCCTCCCTGGGAGATCCAGCATGCTGTAAAGCTACAAGGGTTGCTTCTCAAGGCGCGTCTTCTCTATTGCTTGACACCAAAAGAAGACAAAACCCTATACCAGCACCTCATAGATGCACTTGAAAAGGGCTTCATACACCCCTTGCTTTTGCTATACGGGGCTGCTGTCTTCTTTGTAGCCAAGAAGAACAGGTCTCTTTGCCTAGTCTCAGATTACCGCGCCCTCAATGAGGTGACAGTTAAGAACAAGTACCCCCTGCCGTTGATTGGCAGCCTGTTTGACACGCTTGCGGGTGCAAAGGTCTTTAGCAAGATCAATCTCACTGTGGGGTAAGACAAGGTCTGCATCCCCCCAGGGGATGAAGCAAAAACTGCCTTCTGCACATGCTACAGGTTGTTCATGTGCTGGGTCACAAACTTTGGAATGACTAACGCTCCTTCCATCTTCACCATGTTAATGAACAAAGCATTAGGGGAATTGATTGGAAAGTGTGTTATTGTATACCCTGAAAACATTATTGTCTTCAGTCAAGATCAAACCACAAACTTCTAACACCTCTGTGCTGTCCTTGACACCCTTTAGAAAAACCAGTTGAAGACTAAGTGTTCCAAATTTGAGTTCCTCAAGTTGGAGCTCTTTTTCCTTGGGCACACCATCTCTGCCCAGGGGAAAAAGCCTGAACCTGCCAAAATCAAGGCAATTGCCAGCATGCCACCTCCCACTAATGTTGGTCAGGTGCTTACCTTCTTGGGCATGGTTGTGTATGTGTGTAGGTTCATCCCCAACTGCAGAGAACTTATTGCACCTCTCACCAAGCTCCTGAACACTAAAAGTGCCTCCATTAGACTCCTGACAGAGATCAAGCCTTTGAGACGTTGAAGAAGAGGCTTATAACTGCACCCAAACTACAGTTTCCCAATTGGAACCGCCAATACAAACTCAAGACTGATGCCTCTGACAGGGCCATAGGGGGTGGGTTACGGATAGAAACTGACAAGGGCGTCTTCCTCCCCATGGCATAAAAATCTAGGAAGCTCACTGACTCAGAACAATGTTACCTGATTCATGACAAGGAGCTAGCAGCAATTGTGCACTGCTTCAAGAAGTGGCGCTATTACTTGGAAGGGGCCACCTTTCCACCTGTGTCCTGACAGATCACAAGTTGCTCCAGTATTTCAACACGCAGTCTACTTGACACACCGCCATGCAGGCTGGGTTGAGCGCCTATCCCCCTATCAGCTATGCATTGAGTACAAGCCTGGGAAGGAACTTGTCACAAATGATGCCCTCTCACGCCTCTATGTAGCATTCATCACTGGGATGTTGGCTTGGACCCAGATTGGCTAATGTTGTACCTCCGCCCTGAAGCAACTTGCTACAAGGGCCTTAACTCAGTAACCATCTCCAAGCTGAAGTACAATAAAAGTCAGTTCACCACTGATGCTGGCAATGTCTGCTACCGCGCAGAAACAGGAGAAAAGACACCCTATATTCCCACCACACAGCAATGAGACATCATACTGCACTACCACTGAACCCTGGGCCATGTCATAGAACGCAACCTCTTCAAAATCATGAAACTTAAAGTTTGGTGGCCGCATATGCGCCAAGACATCTTGGATTTCTTTGAGACATGTGTGTTGTGTGAAAATAATACGTCAAAGCCTGCACCCCCTAAGTCTGTCTTACCCATCAAGGCCATGGAACCCTTCAAGCAGTGGGCCCTTGACCTTGTTGGACCTCTCCCCAAAGACAGACTTGGGAAGAAGCATATAATCACAGCCATAGACTACTTCACCTGCTGGCCAGTAGCGTGGGCAACCACTAACCACACTGCCATCACCATCACCATCACTTGCTTCATTGGCAAGGAAATTGTGGCCTGTTTTGGACAACCCAAACACCTCATTACAGACAGGAGTCCCAAGCTTGTTGGACATGTCATGAAGGCGTACTGTGCCAAAAAGGCCCTACAACAAACAGTCACAACTCCATACCACCTGCAAGCCAATGGGCACATAGAGCAGTTGAATGGCTCCTTGGTCCAGTTGATTGTCAAACTCTCAAAGAAACATCCTAATACTACATAGACTGAACATCTTCCCACTGCACTGCTCATTTTACAAGCAAGAGTCAACAGGGGCACCAGGTTCAGCCCCAGCACCTTGGCTTTTGGGACACCTGATAATTTAGCAGGAGTAGAACAAGGGAAAGTACAATCCACGGCTCCTACAAAAACCTCCTTGTTACAAACCCCTTACCTGAGCCAGTGGCAAGTCAAGGCCTAAGACATTGAACACAAGAGAATTAAGGGAGGGAAAAGACACCTCAAGATCAGATACACTGTAGGTGACCCTGTTTATGCCCTCAACCCCAATTCAACCAAATTGGAACCCAACCACTTGGGACCCTTCAAGATTGCTGCATTCTATGACAACCACACCTATCAACTTGAAGAGCCCAAGGAAACACTAAAAAGCTTCACCACAATTCCTTGCGCCCCTGCAGCACCATTCCACACAAAGGTTGTTTTTGCAGACCTTCCCAGATCTCATGCAAACTCTGATCCTGGTGTCTGACAACAAGCAGGGGGAAAGGGGGGTGCTGCAACTAATTTACCATAATTTCCTGCAAACATACTTTATAATACACAGGAGTGCTTGATGAGTTGCCCCTTGACGTATCTAACAACATGGACTAATATGATGGCAATATCAAATTGTGGGCTCTTTCTCCTATTTTGGAGGCTACCAATTTGACCTGCTGATCCAGCACAAGTTATTCCTTTGCTCCAAAACTTACATAGAACAGGCCACCCCTGTTGTGGCCTGGTGGCTTTTCCCATATAGTATATTAATCACAGTATTCTATGATAAACAATACCTTATTCTTATTATTCCTGTCCTTTCTATTAGACTGTTGTTTTCCCCAATCCAAATACTGAATCTTCATTGGTTCAGTTGCAACACAATCATATCTTTAATATGTATAGTTCTTCTGATGAGAAGATATAAGATCCTTTTGACAAAAAGAATTGAAATATCAACAATCACTTAAAACCAAAGCATATAGTCAAAACTATTAGTGGCTCAAAAAAATCCCAGGTAGTCCAGAAGCCTCAAGGATATCCAACATATTTATATGTACCACTAGGACTCATATGGGCCAACCAAAGAGTCCATGAAATCAATTATGAAGATTCTGATGTAGCTCAGCCAAGGGTCTAAACCCATATAGGGGGTCCACAAGCACATCATTCTACAAAAAAGAGCACTTTTTCAATACCTAGCATACCTGAAAGCTTTATCATCAAATCCTTCAGTGAAAAAGTTAGTCAACAAATATCCATATCATCCAATTACTAAGCCATCAAAATTCATAAAAAACCTGAAGTGCAGAACCTAGAAGGTGGAATTTCCCCATCAAATAGTTACTTATGACATAAAGAACATACCTAAAGCAATACAGATAGTACCTTGAAAATCCAAGAGCAAGGGATTGAAAGAGAATTTTACCATATTCCTCTGAATACTACCCCAGATGGCTCCCTTAATCATATGCAGCTATGAACTAATCCACAAGCTGTTTAATATTGTACAATCAAACCCAATTTACTCTTTAGGGATAAAAGAAATCACTGTGAAAACTATATCCACTATCATCAATGACAAGTCATTCAATTCTTCATATCAGAAGGCAGTGGCTGCTGCTAACCTTCAATGCTTTAAGATGTCAAAAATGGTTGTAAAGATGGCCTAAAAATGTCTTGTTGATGGTGCACATTCAAAAGCACCACCATAACAAGGATATTCAAGGGATCTTTGGGGTTGTGGTTACAGCTATAGGCAACCCCCTTTATTGTACTTTATCATAAAGGCTCCATGCTGTTCAAGGTTGTAGTATAGAAGATAACTTCTGGGTTTCTCAGAACATTATACTTTGTTAAAACACCAATCACATTATGACAACTGATAACTTTCATGTACTACTTTCACAACAGGGTCTATTTTTTCTACTTACCCAACATAAAGTACTGTTATAATATGAATCAACAAGATTCAATGCAAGTACTAAATATTTCAAGAAGATTTTACTAGCCAAGACTGGGGACTTTTGGATCTCCCAATTGCTACTAAATTAACAGCTGGTTATGATGTCTCTACTTGGGACCTCTTTGTCAGTGGCTCAATTGATTGGATTAAGCTGATCTGAGATATGTGTAAACATCTTTAAAGCTTCATTTACATTACAAGAGATTCAGGAAGTGGGAGTTGCAGTAACATACTTAGAACAAAATTTTGGCAGCTCACAAGCAAAAGAATTTTAAGAATACATAAGGGGATCTTGAATTCCAAAAAATAAAGTTCATGTGCTGTTTGTAATTTAAAATAAATTTTTTTCTTCTTTTTATATTTTATATTATTTTTGCTATATATTTTTATACAGATAATAAAAAAATAAAAATCCTCTATAACCTAAGATTCTTAGATAATCTTACGTACTGATATAGTCGATACTACTTTAGTAGTCTGATCATCTATATGGGACTTCTTAAGGTACTTAGCATTTGCCCTAGTAAGGGTGTTACTATTCACTAGGTATTTGTGGGTATTAAAGTCCATATAGGCTTTATAAATGACTTCATGTAATTTTTTTCATAAGCTCTGAAGCTTGTTGGGCTTGTTCCAAGGTGTTCATAGTACATAAGGACTTAGTCAACAACCTTCAACTGTGGTAGGGGAGGAGGGTTTCTTGATACCTAAGGAAGGATTGGACTTGGGAGTTCACAAAATTATTGAAGACCTTATTATGAAGAGCAGCATTACATCCTGTGAGCCCAAGGACGCTCTTGGGGCAATATACTTCAGGTACTTTAGACAGAATGGTATCCAGTAACCTGATAGGGAAGCTTGTCTACTGTATGATAGCTTAAAGGGACTTACCTTAGTGACAATGTGATATGTAACCTTATAGATCATTACAGGATAAGTCAGGTAGTCATTTCATATAGAAGTTTTATCATATGCCAGCTTATTAAAGATTTATATCAAGGTTTTGTTGGTCCTTTCAACCATACCATAGGTTTTGGGCAGTAAGGAAAATAGGCAGAACTCTATATTATCATTATTTTTTAAGCCTTGACAAGAAAGAATGCACAAATTTTGTGCCATTTTCAGTGAAGATAACATTGGTGCAGCCATAGTAGGCTATTGTCTCAGTGAGAAAAAACTTATTGGTATGTTGGGATATTACTCCAGGTACAGCAGCTCATTCAATTCACTTAATGAGGTATATGATGGCTAATATGATGTACTGATTTCTCCTAGCCAATGGGATAGGCCTCATGAAACCTAAAATGTCTATTCCTAGAGTATGAAGAGCATAGTTAGGAAGAGTGAGCCAGTAGGCATGTAGAGAGAGCTTCCTAAGAAACTGTACACATCATGTGCAATTTTCAACATATTTTGTCAAAAACTGAGACCAATTTCTCCCACTAAACAAAGTCCTTTATATTGCTGCATATTTGCCTAGTGTCATCATGATCAGTACTCCTATGAGAGTCTATAAGCTTCTGAAGCTTCTCAGAAGGATGTATGTAAAGCATATCTACTTCATCACAGCACTTCTAGAGCTTGCCCCTTTCTACTTTAGCAAATTTGGAGAGTTTCTCTAAAACATCCTTAAGGCCTGGGGCCAGAGAAATCCATTTTTAAGACTGAACTATGATTTCATAAACAAAGTCCAGTTTAAACTGGAGTGCAGTCACTAATGGGAAGCACAACAAGGCGTCATAGTTCCTATGCTTATTTCCAGGCCAGTGCAAAACCTTAAATTGTAGTTCTTTTCTCTTAGATGCCCATCTAGCTAGATTTCCTTCTGCATAATTCATGTTATTTAATCAAATAAGAAAGCTATGATAAGTAATCACTGTGAACTTAGTACCATGTAAGTAAGGTCTGCGTTCTGTGAGAGCGTACAGGACAGCTAGACATTTCCTCACAAAAGTTGAGTAATTCTATTTGTGTTTGTTTAGGGTTTAGTAAAGGTAGTCAATATGGTACTACTCCCCAAAAAAGGCTTTATGGGATAATACTGTACTAGAAACAACCATGTGGCATCTGTGTGAAGGGCAAAGGAATAGTAAATGTCTGGATATGCTAGAAGTGCTTTGCTAGTAAGGACTTACTTAAGTGCAGCAAACAATTTTTAACACTACTAAATACAAAAAAGACTGTATTAACTTAAGAAAGTGAAAATAGTTGAAATTTTTTGTAAAGTTTTGGGATGAACTTTTTGTAGTACCCAGTCATCCCCAGGATGACCTGGACAATATTTTCTTCAGTAGAGGGATGAATTTTAGCAATAAGTTTTACTTTTTATGATATATGCATAATTCCTTCAGCAGAGATGATATAGTCTAAGAACTCCAGGTGCTCCTTAAAGTAATAACACTTGGGAACTTTAAGTTTAAATTCCAAGTTATGTAGCCTTAATAAAACCTGTTTTAGGTGTTTCAAGCAATCTATAAATGTCTTAGAAAAAACTTTGATCCTGATCAGATAAATCAAGACACAACCCAAATCTAGGTCAGAAAAAGTAATGTACATCATTCTTTGAAACATAAAAGACACATTCACTAGTTCTTGAGGCATCCTTGTAGGCTGGTAAAAGCCCTCAAAGAAATAATAGTACATTTCTGCTGATCCTCATATGACATGTGGACTTGCCAATATACAGATATCAAGCCCATGACATAAAATTAATTAGCTCCACCTAGATTTTCTAGGGCTTCATCAATCCTAGGTAGAAGGTATTTTTCTTTTTAGTTATAAGATTAAGTTTCCTATAATCTATCACAGCCCAATTGGTCCCATCTTTTTTACCAAGAGAAATGTAGAAGCCCATTGGGACTTTAAAGGAATCAATAATCCTGCAGCTAGGAAATTGTTAATATCCTCTCATATTTCTGAATTTTATTTAGGTGAACAACAGTAGGTGCATTGTAATATGGGTTTAGTGTTTTCAATGTTCACCTTGTGACTCATCAGTTAATCATCTAAGCTACTCATTAGACTTTTCAAATATGTACTTAAGCTCTTTTTAAAATGGCTTCAAAAGTTTTCTTTTGATCTTCTGAGAGCCTTTTATTTCTTCCCCAGAGATCACTGCCACAGCTAAGGGTTTATTAGACAGACTGGTTTCCAACTTGTCAAGGCTAACTAAAAAGTAAACAGCAATTTGGTCTTGGGTGTTATCAATCCTAAGGATAGTAAAATGATATCCCTTAATGATTTTTAGTTTCTGTGTTAGTGGGGCTTAGTAATAGCACTCCTAATGTCTCATCAGCAACAGAGTCTCTAAGCCCTGGGGCCACAAGGAGATCCCTAGAGGAAGAAAATTTATGCTAATGACCTCCACGTGTAGGCCATTTGGAAGATTGATATAGAGACCAGTGTTCATTACTAATTGAGTCTTGGTTGATATTTAAAAAAACTGATCAGACCTCAATTTAAGACCTTTTTCATTATTAACATACTTGTGTATGTATTTTACAGAGGCATTAGCCAATTGATAAGGCATCCCAAGCACACTATGTGAGTATAAAGGAATTAATGTCTTCTTTATTTTCTTTTGTGGAAACTAAGAATGTATCACATGAATATCTGAAAAGGAAATGTGCATTATATCACAGGATAAAAAGTTATCATGGAGATAAATAATATCAGGTTTGTAAGTTCTAAGAAAATTGTTTCCTATAGCATAAGATATGATTTTTTATCCAGGGCCACCACAAGAAAATTCACTATCAGCTCATCAAACCCAAAGGAAATACTAGAATAAAACCTGTAGATTTAAAGGACTGAATTCCAGCAGTAAAGAAGGACTCAGATGGAGACACACCAGTAAGAAATCCCAATTTCAAACCAAATATGCAGAAATGATGTTGGTTGATGAATCTTTATCAATTTTTGCAACTGAACTAGTGCTAGTAAGTATTTAAATTGAGGAAGACAAAAGTCTAAGGGGAAAGGACAGAGAATAAGGGTAAGATTCTAGCTTTATTGAGAAGTGATGGTTAATACACTGTTGTGTTCTGAGGCGCAGCACAAACACATAACGCAAAATCCTAACCTTAGGATTGGATTTGTACTAAGTCTCAGTTAGATGACAGGGAAGGCTAAGTGTTTACCTTGCAGCCCTGGAAGATTAATCTCTACTAGTTGTGGCTAGAGAGAGGCGCAGAAGTACTGAAGACACAAAGACAAAAATATGAATATAACTTAATTTTTATTGGTGTTATGAAATGAAATATATAGTGGTTAGGAATACCACAAAACACTATAGGAAGGTAGGATAACTTGCCACCAGCATGAGTGGGGCAAGTGAGATGCGCAGGATCAAGAAACCAAAAAATTGTATTTCCTGTTTCAGTCATCAACTCAATTTGAGAGGCAAAAGCAAAAGCAAGAGATTTGTCTTTGAAATGGCCCACTGAAGGCAAAATAAATACATGGTAAATAGTGGTATTCACGTCTGTGAAATTCCTGGCTTTTTGACTTGACAATTTAGCCATCAATCTTTGATTGGAAATTGGAAAGATATTCAGGATAACTTGATGATTGGCGCAAACGTTAATGCATTGGTAAAATTGGTGGCACTAAAGCTGAAGTGCTACAAGAATTAAGAATGATTCTTCCTGACTTGAAATCAATAAGCTGGTCCACCTAAATCTGATCCAAAATAAGTATCCACTCCAATCAATCCAGCGGTGCAGCAGCGCCACCCCAAAACATCCAAGTGCTCCATAGGGGCTGAAAACTTGGTCACTAATACACTTTTAGGTGCTTATCCCAAACATCATAACCACAATAATGGTTGGCTTATGGGTTAACCCAGTTCTACCTATATTAGCTGGGGTTGAACCACAAAAAAACTCCTTGATATATTTTTCATATGTTATATTATTATACTCTGCAATGGAGTGGATCCCACCCATAGGACATGGGATTGATGGACTGGTTTTCAGGAAGAAAGCCACAATAGTAGCTTGACATTGCAGCTGGCATCACGCTCACCTCAGGACAAGGTCAGGAGCAGAAATGATGCAATAACAGTGACTCCGTGATGGAGCATTGGGTGAGATGTCTTTTGGGTATCACTATCCAGTAAAGCCCCAATACACAGGCCAGTCTGGCCCTAGGATTCTTGGGTCAACTGCCCATGAGATAACAATCCTATAAAAGGATATTTTTCTAACAATAATAAAGATTCAAATCTTGCTCTCTTCAATTTTACTCTTTATTAAAAGTTTATCTGCGTTTAAAGATAGTAATACTGTGTTTTGGTCTGCCTAGATAATTAAAAGGTATTTTTAAAGTTAGTAACTGTGTATTGACATCCTTAGTCTTCATACAAGGAACCAATACTCTCTTCCCTTTTTGTGAACCTTTCTACTCTCTTCTTCCCAAAGTTAAGATTTGGTGCTCACTACAGGGGGTACAAATCAATACATGTATCCCTTCTTCAAAACAAGCAAAATGTCCCAAGAACCCATGGATACTACACCGGCTTCTGAGCCCATTTGCCACACCTCCAGTTCCTTCTCTGATGTGGCCACCCCTGTAGAATCTATGACTCCTTCTGTTGAGGGTATTACCATTGGCAATCACGCTATATTAGTACACCAAGCTCCATTAACTCTACCCTGTGACAGAGTGGCACAGGTTTCTCAGTCTCTCCTATATGGCTACCAAGCCAATCCCACTGGTAATGTAGACTCTGCCTGCTCTCTGTTTTATTGAGCACATAATCAGGATGACCTTTTCCTGGAATATGAAAGCCTTTGCGCTATCACTACAGCAACTTTTATAAGTCAGAATCTAGACCTCACATATCTCAAGGAATACATTGCAAAATTCTTTTTGCCCACAACCTGCACTATACAAATGGTTATATCTTGTCAGAAGATTGTATTGCAAGACCTTGCCATACATGCAGAAATCACATCAAATAATTATGCCAAACTGCTCTGTTGATTAGAGATCTTGTTCACTAAAGCCCACAAGGCTATTATGTCTAACCAACGCCATTTGGGTTGGACTCAGTCCAGACTGAAAGTCCAGACTGAAAGTCCAGACTGAAAACCCTGACTTGTGAATTGGATGAAAACCTCCCTGGAATCATTGAAATCAACCTTTGGGACCACAGCCTGACCACTGAATGGATTGAAGCGGTAAACTGTTGCTGTTGTCAGATTGAGGATTCCATGGCTGCGTCTTCCACTCCTGTAACCAGTCCTACTTCTCACAAAATAAGAGAAATACAGGACAAGGTTGAATTGCTACAGACTGCTGTCAGCCACGTCACCACTTTGGCCATGTTTGACGTTCAACAAATCCACATTACTGTCCTTCAGACCAATGTGGATGATTTCATGAATTCTAATAGCAAATTTTTTGGTCAAATTGCTGAGCTACAGAATCAAGTAGACCTACAGAAACAACAGATCAACAATTAACAGTCTGCTCTTGAAATAGCCTAAGAGGAAATTTGGAAATTTCACTAATATAAGGTCAGTAGAGCCAGATGGGAAAGCTCTATCATGGAACACATTCAAAGTCTGGAGAAAAAACCAAGCTATATGAGATATAAGCCTCCTGAGATATTTCAAAGTGAACTAGGTTACAAATCTACTTCCGCCAGTACACCCATGGCAGAGCAGTGTCCCATTCTAAACATCATGATGGCAATGCCATCTAATCTAAGTACTAGCAGACAGGCCCCTCTTTGAAATAAACAGTATAGTAATTTGCCTTCTCAAACTTCCTTGCAGACTCCACCTTTACAGAATACTGGCAAGAGATTCAAGGTTGGTGTACTTCCAAATTTTGACTGCCAAGGAAACGTACACACCTTTTTGAGACTATACAAGATGGCAACAGTAGGAGCGCCAGACACTGAGAAAGCATAACTAATTATTAATCTACTTGATCCTATGAGTAGAGATATAATCATGCCAAGTCTTCCTGCTGGCAACATTACATACCAGGACGCTAGAAGTGCCATTCTGAGAGAATTTGGAAGTACTGTTTACATGATAGAACGGAAAGATATCTTCTCTGATATTGAGTTCAAGACCAATGAGACGTTTTCCAAATTTGGTGACCAATTTTATCATGAAGCCTAAGTCCTCCTAAGAGCCAGGTCAATGGTAGAATATGACGCCAAGTTGGCAATGAAGAACACTGTAAAACCTTATCAGGAACTTTATTGGGCAATGAATCTCTTTCTGGGTCAAGAGTTTACCATGGTGCAGATGTTGGACTATCTCTGCCATCTGGAAGCCACCCAAAAAGCGCCCAATATAGAAAAACCCAAATATATTTGTCCTGTCAACACTAGCACACCAGCAACTGGTAGTACAAAAGTACGCCAAACTCAAGAGAGACAAATTCCTCTCACAGATATTACTTGCTCCCACTGTTGGAATAAGAGACACTACGCCACTAAATGCCCTAATGGATAAAAAGTGCATGTGGTCTACGTCCCTGCTGAAGAACAGGGAAAAGACCAAGCTCAGTAGAAGAGGGATATTCTACTGAGCTTAAAATCAACATCCCTCCTAACAAACCAGTTATGCTAGCCTCTCTGCCAGCGCTTTGCAACAACGTTGCAACCACCGCGCCAGCCAATCTTAGTCTACCATACCTTAACAAAACCAATGTGGTCACTACTGAATTATTTGTCAAGGATGAGCCCATTGATCCCCTTCACCAGGTTGTTTCAGATGATGTTTGTGCTGTATTGACTTGAAGTCAAAAAACGGCTTTGGAAGAAGAAGGAGAGGCCAAAGTAGCCCGGCCATACACACAACAAATTATGGAGATGAATTCAGGTGAACCTCTTCAATCTGAAGATACCCCCATTTGGAAAATATCAGTATTGTGCTGCCTTTCAAAGAAATGGCAAGTCACTACCCTGGTGTTATTGATTCTTTGATGCAGCTTGTTGAAGCATCAAATAATCCTTCAATCCACTTAGTAAACAAAAATTCTACCTATTCTGATTGCACATATTGTGACATTTTGGTCAACATAGTCAAGGTCCAAGGCATAATTGACAGCGGCGCTCTGGTCAATATAGTGCCCATTACTTTGGTTAAACAACTGAAAATAGCGCCTGATGTAGACTATTGTAAACAATATGGCAATGCGGGACCAACACCCACTGTTTCCCAAGGAATGTACAGTGTGCTTCCCTTACAATTTGGATCTCTTACGGTCTCATCCCCTGCTATTGTGTTTCCCCACAGAGATTTTGACATCCTCATAGGCACTCAATTTATGTGGAACTTTGGTGCCAAGATTAACTTTCAAGAGAATGTCCTGGAAATCCTAGGTCAGAAGTTACCCATATACTATACACTAGATGGTATAATTCCTGAGACTAAAAGGTGCAACTACATAAATATTGTGTATCAGGACGGCATCATGCCAGTGCAGTTTTATCAAAGTGGGAAAAAGATCTCAATGTCACCTACCCAGATTGAGGAGAACAAAGGAATTCCCTTAAGAGCATATAAGACTTATGAGATAAAGCTGGGTGACCAGCATATTCTTGAGACCAAATTGACACTCAAAATTTCTGAAGGGTTATATGGTGAGATTGAACAGCCATACCAAAGATCTCGTCTAGAACCATCAATATACCCAGGAATAGTCATTCCTGATCACAAGAAAATCCAAGTATTAGCAGCTAACCTCACTGTTAATAGAATTCATGTCAAAAAAGGACAGGTCATTGCATTTCTCCATCTTTTGCCCTCTGAGGAAATTGCCAGATTCAAGAATTTTGGAGGTCTAGCTGACATGGGACTACCTGATACCAAACTGCCAGTATGCCCAGTTATTCCTTGAGATACTTTTGTGGGATTATCTACTTCAGAAAAGGACGCTGTAATGAAGCTATTTGAGAAATACAAGTCTATCTTTGCCAAGGACAACTTTGACTTAGGCTGCACAAAAAATGTTCAGCATCACATTGATAAAGGAGACACACCGCCCATACAAATGAGACCCATAAGAAGATCCAAGGCATCAGATGAAGTTGTTATAGACAAAGTAACAAAGCTCTTGAAAACAGGCATGTTGGTACCCAGTAGCAGTCCTTGGGCATCACCAATTCTTATTTTAAAGAAGAAAGACGGCTCCAAAAGATTGGTCATTGACTATAGGAGATTTAACCTTATTACCAAAAATGATTCATATCCCCTACCTTGTATTGACGGCGCGTTAGACTGGCTTGGTGGTGAAAAATACTTTTCCACAATGGATCTCATCAGTGGATACTGGCAGATTAACCTCCCTCCTGAAGACCAAGAAAAGTGCACTATTATAACTTCACAAGGATTATATCAACCCACCAGAATGCCACAAGGACTATGCAACACACCGGCTACTTTTCAATGGGCAATGGATTCTATACTTGGTGATCTCAAGTTATCATGCATATTGGTTTATCTTGATGATATTAATGCCTTATCAAAAACATTTGGTCAACACCTTGAACACTTGGAATCAGTATTCAAACACCTTGCTGACGCCAATCTGAAAATTAAGCCGTGTAAATGCCAATTCTTTAAGGAGCAGCTAGAGTATCTTGGATTTATGATAGATGCTAAAGGTCTAAGCCCTCAGAAGCCCAAGATTGATGCCACAATGAGAATGTCACCACCCAAAAGCATGAGAGATGTGCAGGTTTTCCTTGGAATGGTTGGATACTACCAGTGATTCATTCAAAATTCCTCTAAGACCTCTGGACCGCTCTTTCACTTACTTAAAGCTGATTCTAAGTTTTTCTGGGCGGAGGAGTGCCAGATAGCTTTTGAAAAACTCAAACAATTACTGGCAATTACACCAGTATTGCACTATCCAGACCCTGTTAAAGAGTTTATTGTTCAAACCAATGCATCCCTTGCTGCATTAGGAGCTGTTCTCTCACAACTTGATGAAAATGTTGATGAACACCTGGTGGCCTATACTAGCAGAACCATGGATATTCATGAACACAATTACACAGTAACAGAAAAGGAATGCCTTGCAGTTATTCATGCATGCAAACAATTTTGTGTTTATCTCCATGGTACACATTTCAGAGTCATAACAGATCACCCTTCCTTGCAATGGTTACATAATCTCAAAGAGCCCGAGGGCCGCCTTGCCAGATGGGCCCTAAAACTTCAAGCTTATGATTATGAGATACATCATTGAGCCGGCGTGGAACACCAAAATGCTGATGAACTTTCACGCTTACCAATGATTAATGCTGTGCTTCCAATGGCTGACCAACTGTTTGACAAGATGTGACTCAGAGATTTTAAGGACAAACCACCCAAAGTACTAAAACACCTTGAAACTCTCAGTCAAGACTGTGTTGCAGAAGACAATAAATTGCTCAAAATTAAGGATGGCAAAAAGCTTATCTTTCTGAAGCCCTCCAAAAGAACAGACCTTATTGTTCAAGCACATTGAGAAGTAGGCCACACTGGCCTGATGAAGACTCTGTTGCAGCTCAAAGAATCATACTTCTGGGAGTCAATGCAGTTTGACACACACAATATCCTTGGAGCTTTTATAAAATGCCAACTCAACCAACCTCTCAACAAGAAGCTCTGCTACAATTTGGTGAAGCCAAACTTTGCTTGGCACACCGTCTCAATTGATATAGTGGGCCCTCTTCCAGCAAGCAGCCTTAATACACAATACGTTATTGTCACAATTGATCATCTAACCAGATGGGTGGAAACCAAAGCTCTCAGAGATCTTGGCGCCTTGTTGACTGCTAAATTCATTTTGGAGCACATAATTCACCAGTATGGCTATCCACAATTTATCCTAACCAATAATGGGACAAACTTTACTTCTCACAACATTCCAAGGCTTAATGAACTCATGGCAATCAGAGGAGTATTATCAACACCCTATCATTGAGAAACTAATTTATTAGTGGAAAGAGTTAACGGCACTTTGGTGCAAATAATCCAAAAGCTGGCTACCCATAAAACCTTGCAATGGTCTTCTTTCTTGGGAGCAACTTCCTTTGCCTATAACATCTCAAAATACTCAAGTACAGGACATTCTCCTTTTAGCCTTCTGTACAGCTGCCAGCCCGCCTTGCTGCCCATTTTATATTCCCTTGTAGATGGTAGCAGCAAGGTGGATCCCACAATGTATATGACACAATTAGTCAATACCCTTGTGAAGTTACAGGCCCTGGCGTATTCTAATACTGTTGCAAAGAAACTTGCAAGTAAAGACAGTACAGATACTGCCAGACTGGCATCTATCAAGTATAAGGTTGGCAACATTGTAGCATACTGTGATACTCATGGGTTTGGAAGAACTCACAAGTTAACAGTGTTGTGGACTGGCCCCTTTGAGATTATTGAGAAGACATCCACACAGGCTTTCACAATTAAGAATAAAGACACAAAGGAAATAGGCAACAGAGTACATGCTAAATACTTGAGACAACTTTGTCTAAATTAATCAAAGTTCATATCTATCATATGTTTATATATTTAAAATTCTGTTTATTAAAAATAAGCATGATACAACAAGAATACTGCCCAACAGTTGCACTACTGATCCAAAATGATTGAAGGACAACCTTCTTCTACTTCATTGTTCTCTTGGTCCTCCTCTTCTTCTTCCTTGAGTGTCAATATATGATCACTGATATCCTTAGTCTCAGTTTGAAATATACGTCTTGGAGAAACCTCTACAGAAATTCTCTTGCCACAATGGGCATAATGCCAACTAGAACTGTGGATCACGCGCTTGCTTGAAGATACAGGCTGTGTCTGATGTGGAATGTACTCTTTGTCTTCTTTGACCATGTTTGCAAAAGCATCTACCCTACGCTGACAAGAACCAATGGCTGAACCAGTGTCAAGCTCCTGTCAAATTGTAGCCATTACCAGGATACTGCAAGCCCATGTATGCTGCTTGTAATGATCCAAGGAGCTCCAACGCATAATGGGAAGTTCAATCCAAAAGCAATTATCCAAAAGACAACCTAATCCAGAGATAGAGGTATAACACGCAGCCAGAATCAAGCAATCCGCTAAAAAATCTTCCATGTTGTCATACATTGGAGGGAATTCCACTTTTGCTATGAAAAGCTGACAGCAAGCCTTGTCAAGACAGAGATTCATGTCAGAAAGAGTAAAGCAAGGAATACTATCCTTAGTAAACATTGCATGAGCTCCCAGTAATGCCATTTTAGCAACTGCTATGCCATAATCACCAAGGTGAAGATTTGAGCTCACATGGCCAAATGTCACACTAACTCAACATTCTCAATTATCCTGAGAGCTTACCTGCAAGGTACACTCAAAATCAGGAATTGTAAAAACTTCCACGCTCCAGCTCATGATCACTAATTTACAAAATTGAAATGCAATAATTTTTTCTGGGACGTCAGTCATAAAATCTGGCAAGACCATGGCAGCATCTAACTTGCTAATGGCGTAGTTGGAGAGACAAGCATAGTCATAACTGTGGCAATAAGTGGAACCTTTTTTTAGCCAAGTTGGTACATTGCTCTCTTGATGCAATTTCAAAACTCAAAAGAACAACTGCTGCAGAATTTCTGCCATATTTTAAAAAGACTGTACCAACTCAGCCAATTTCTCAGAATTAGGCTGGCGCTGCAAATCAACACCAGAAGCCAAAGCGTCATAAGAGACCTCAAAGAAAGACCAACTGGAGACCTCTGGTTTGTAAATCACATTCATGTGTTCTCCTAGTTTGAGACCCAGACCCTCTAAGTAAGACCAACCCGCCGCAGTGTCAATATCTATTGATTCTACCGTAACAACCAATGTAGCGTCAAAAGTAGGGGCAACAGATAACTTTGACATGGTTTCCTCTAGTTCACCAAAGTATTGAGTAATTATCTTTTGACATGTTAAAGAATTCTGCGCCAAGTATTTCCTTAGCTGAACATCATCTAAGGTCTTGATGTACTCCTTCTCAAGCGCACTGGCATCTGAAGAGTTGCTTTTGGTATTGTTAATAACACTGTGGTTGTCTACCATCTTCTTCTTTCTGTAATGTCAAGTCAAGTGGGGGGAAATGTGAAACCCCTGGCTTTTTGACTTGACAATTAAGCCATCAATTTTTGATTGGAAATTGGAAAGATATTTAGAATAACTTGATGAATGGCACAAATGTTGATGCATTGGTCAAATTGGTGGCACTAAAGCCAAAGTGCTACAAGAATTGAGAATGATTCTTCATGAATTGAAATCAATAGGCTGGTCTGCCAAAATCTGATCCAAAATAAGTATCCACTTCAATCAATCCAGAAGTGCAGCAGCGCCACCCCAAAATATCCAAGTGCTCCATAGGGGCTAAAAACTTGGTCACTAATACACTTTTTGGTACTTGTCCCAAACATCATAACCACAATAATTGTTGGTTTATGGGTTAACCCAGTTCTGCCTATATTGGCAGGGTTTGAACCGCAAAAAAACTCCTTGATATATTTTTCATATGATATATTATTATACTCTGCAATGGAGTGGATCCCACCCATAGGACATGGGATTGATGGACTGGTTTTCAGGAAGAAAGCCACAATAGTAGCTTGACATTGCAGCTGGCATCACGCTCACCTCAGGACAAGGTCAGGAGCAGAAATGATGCAATAACAATGAATCCCCAATGGAGCATTGGGCAAGATGACTTTTGGGTATCACTATCCAGTAAAGCCCCAATACACAGGCTGGTCTGGCGCTAGGATTCCTGGGTCAACTGCCCATGAGATAACAATCCTATAAAAGGATATTTTTTTAACAATAATAAAAATCAAATCTTGCTCTCTTCAATTATACTCTTTATTAAAAGTTTATCTGCGTTTAAAGATAGTACTACTGTGTTTTGGTCTGCCTAGATAATTAAAAGGTATTTTTAAAGTTAGTAACTGTGTATTGACATCCTTAGTCTTTATACAAGGAACCAATACTCTCTTCCCTTTTAGTGAACCTTTCTACTCTCTTCTTCCCAAAGTTGAGAACGTCATTGCCCTCCCCTAGATTAGCATTAGGGGGTGGTACTTGCAGAAGAACTTGGCATACACTCAAGCAAAAGGACGACCACTGGAGAGGAGCTTCACAGTGTATTTGGACCCTTGTTTGAAGGTCACTTCCAAAGGGCCAATCCACAGAGTGTCCAGCTTATGCGCCTGCCCATCTACTCTATGTTGTTAGAAAAAGTATATGATTGCCAACATCGCATTCAGGCAAGGGGGAAAGTCCAGTATTATTGGGAGAAAGTTCAAGCATCTTAGTCTTGTATGCAGAAGTGTAGGCAGTGGCCTGTATATTGATTATACAGTTGACTAGATCCTTGATGTGGTTGTCAGGATTCATGGCCTTATAAGAGATAAGCAGAGAGCCCCCAAGAGCAATGGGGTAGTAGTCTCTTGCCCATACAGCATAGCAAAGGGGGAGTTCCCAGTGACACAATGCTTGCTAAGCCATACCCAAAGAGAGCAGCAGGTCATTATAGGTCCCAATTAGCAGTGTCAGAGTAGGTGAGCTTTCTCATGATGGAGACCAGTGTTGAAGTTGCATGCTTGACGGCCCTGTTGGTAGAAGGGTTGTAGGGGGCAGAGAAGGACTGGTGGGACCCCAAAGCTTCAACAACAGAGGTTACAAGCTTGGCATTGAAGTTGGTCCCATTATCTGAGAGCAACACTTGAGGACAGCCATGGCAGTAGAAAACATCTTGTAACAAGAAGGCAGCAGTTTTCTTTGCCGTGATGTCCTTTGTAGGGCAAGCCTCTACCCACATGCTGAAGTAATCAACAGCAATAAGGATAAAGCAATACCCAGAACGTGAGCGGGGGAGAGGGGCTACTGCGTCAATGCTAAAAGTATGAAAAGCATGTTGAGGGGAAACTAATTTGAACTCTTGGGAAACAGCTTAAGGCCTCTGCAGCTTGCAGTTGTGGCAACTAGCTATGAAGTCTGGGATTAGCAGGCAAAGGTTTCCCCAGAAGTAATGCTTCTGAAGCCAGTCAAAATTTTTAGCAATGCCTCCATGCCCAGTCTCTTTATATGCTTGCAACACCAACAAGAGGCAAAGACTGGGTTGTACATAGGGCAGATAATAATTTTGTACCTTTTTGAAGAGTTGATTGTCATGTATGAGGGTATCTTCAGATAGCTTGGACAAAGCCAGTTGGACCTTTTCTGTTTCACTCTCACAAGAAGAAGGGTATCCATTTAGTTTGTACAACTGGTCAGCCTCTGCAGGATGTAAAGCAAGAATGGGCATTCTGGATAGCCCATCAGCGTTCTGATGTTGAATCCCAGGGCAATGGAGCACAGTGAAGTTGTAACCTTGCAGACCTAGGGCCCATCTAGCTAAGCGCCCCTCTGGCTCCTTAAGTTGTTGTAACCATTTAAGAAAAGCATGTTAAGTGAAAACTGTGAAATTTGTGCCATAAACATAGTAGCAGAACTAATTGACTGCATGCAACACGGCAAGACACTCCTTCTCTGTGACATATATCATTATGCTTTTTTAGCACGCAGGAAGTGTAAGCCACAGGATGGTCTAAACCCTTGTTGTCTAGTTGGGCCAGAATAGCTCCAATAGCAAGATTCTAGCAACAGTGTATAAAATGAACTCCCTATCATAGTTTTGATACACTAGGATTGTTTCCTGTTTGAGTTTTTGCTTAAGGGTCTCAAAGGCTTGCTGTTGACTGGCGGTCCATTCAAAAGAAACATTACATAACAGTTGGACTAGAGGGTTACTAGTTTTGGCAAAGTCAGGGATAAACTTTCTGTAGTAGCTCACAATCCCTAGAAAGACTTGCACCTTTTGCAGGTTGGTGGGTGGAAGAATTTTGTCAATGGCCTCAACCTTCTTAGTCATTGGGAAAATCCCTGTCTGGGTTACTTCATGGCCCAAGAATTCAAGGCGCTCTTTGAAGAAGGCGCACTTGGAAGGTTTTGGTTTTAGGCCAGCTTCCTAAATCTTTGGGAACACCTCTTTGAGATGATCCAGGTGGTTGGTTGAGGTAGCGCTGAAAACTGTTATATCATCCAAGAATACAAAGACACACGGCAACTTTAAGTCACGGAGGATGGAGTCCATAGTCCTTTGGAAAGTGGCCAGGGCATTGCAGAGTCCCTGTGGCATGAAAGAAGGCTCAAAAAGCCCTTCAGATATAATGAGCACATCTTTTTGGTGATCCTTGGGCAACAGATTAACTTGCTAGTATCCAGATGCCAGATCCATTGCGGAGAAAAACTTAGAGCCTCCGAGACGTCAGAGAGCATCATTGATACGCAGCAAGGGTTATGAGTCCTTCTAGGTCAAAGAGTTTGATTGGTGGTAGTCCATCACATTACAATGACCTCCATCTTTCTTCTATAAGATGAGTATCAGGGATGTCCAAGGACTTTGGGAAGGTGCAGCAGCCCAGCATCCAACAGTTGTTTGAGCTTTTTAGATACCTGGGCATCCTCTACACGGCTGCAGCAATATGGTTTAGCACAGAAAGGAGGAGCGTTACCAGTGTCAATCTGATGGATAAAACCTTTGGCTAACCTATAGTTGGTACTGTTTTTTGTAAAAAGATGTTGGAAAATTGGTCTAGCAAGTCTAGAACCTCTTTCTGTTAACCAGAGACAGCTGTGGAAAGTCTTGCACAGTGAACAAGGTTAGGACTTGATATTCATCCTCAGGTAGAGTAATATCTTGGAATATGCCAAAGGTATATAGACAAGACATCAAAAGCGCTGAAAAAAAATGCCATATCCAACAACCTGCCCCCTAGACACAGTCATGGGGAGTGCAGTCAGGTTGGCTACCAACAATTGAACAGTTTTCTTATGGGAGACATCTAGGATTCCAAGACAGAGGTAAGTTTGTTGCGCCCTAAAGAGGGGGGAGAGTACAACTCCAAGAAGGTTTTTTCAGGCAGTTAATATGATATCTGGGAGTCTAGGATGGCCTGGGAGCCAGGGGGGATGATGACAGCAGACGTGGCTAGGAGAGGGATCCCTTTAGACGCAGGACAAGCCATGGGTAGTCATTTCATGTTTGAAGAGTGGGTGCAATATTTGAGGTTGAAAACCCCAGTGGGATATTCCAAGACACATGTCTTGAGACGTTTCCTGTGGACTTTAACTGGCTCTTCAAAGATCAGAGGGACTTTGTATCCCAGAATAGAGAGGTAACCATCTTATAGTTGATTATCCCATTATATTCCCTAAGGAATTGAGTGCCAACTAAGAGATTGTAACTCTTCTTTTCCAAGATAACTGCTGGCACAGCTAGGAGAATCTTTCCAAACTGCATGGGTAGAGGGGAGTACGCCTTATGGCGTGGGTCATAGACAGTTGAGCCGTGCCATACAACTGATGAAAATTAAGGTCAGAGGCAAGTTTGAGTTTCTTCACAAGCTCAGAGAAGACAACGTTGACTGGCAAGCCAGTGTCTGAAACAGTCTTGATCTTCACTTTTTGAATGGATATCTCTACTCAAGTGGTAGTGCAACCAAAGGATGGAAGGACAGCCAAGATATCTTGAGCCTCTGCTATTTCCTTATCATACTTCTCAATCATGCATCTTAATACTGGAAACCTCTTATAAATAGTTTGGAGAGGGAGCAAAATAGATACATTCTTGAAGACAGCGTCGGTGACCTAAGTAGCTTCTTATGACAATTCCACTAGCACAAGGGATCTCTTAGCCTGAGTGAGGTAAGGACAAGAGAAAACATCTTTGGGTTCAGGCAAAGTGTTAGTGCTAGTTGTAGTCTTTCCTGATCATAACTTATAGGGGACTATAATGGTTTCAGGAACATCATGGACAGAGTCCCACATGCATTGACGTTGTCAGTATCAGGGTCATCCAGGTCAGAGTTTTCAGAGATATTATGGAACAATAGGAGGATAGGAGGAGCCTCATTATCAGAAGGCTTGGAGTCAGATATAGAGGGAGGGTTGAAGAGACTAGAAGAATTGTCAACCAAGAGTGTCTCTGCCTCCAGGTTGACTGTTCTTTTCCCCCTGCTCTTTTGGATCAGCCCCTTCAACCCAAGGGTTGGTGCAGACTTGAGAATAATGACCTATCTGACCACAGTTGTGGCAACCTTGGCATTGAGGAGGATTTTGCAAGTTCATGGAAAGAATGCAAGGAACACATTAAGACAAACCAGAGTTAGAAGTAGCTCAACCTTCCCTAACAACTGCTCCAGAATGGGTAAGGTGTATGTACTGCAACAGCGTCTTTATGCCCTTCATGGAGGAAAGCATAGCCTTATAGGCTTTGAAGTGAAGGCAAAGAATCTGGTTAACTTTGAGAGCTTGAGTGCAAGACATGTAAGCTTCATGGGCTATCAATAGTCTGTTCGTTATCAGTTACTGTCCTTCCATGTAGAATCTGTCTTCAAACTCAGCTAGTGTCTTTTTAGGCTTGAAAGAAATATGCATAAAAGCATATATTTTTACTTCTAGGCTAAGTTCAACACTAAACTGTAAATCAGAAGCTGCTTCATATTCTCCCATGTCTCAATGGTGGGTAGTTCAAGCACCACCACCACCTGGCAAGTCAGATGGAAACAGGTCAGAATATGTTTTTTTTTAACTTTGTCTGATGCTTGTCTCATGGCAGTTTTATAGATAGTTAGGAAAGCTGAAATAGTTAAGGTTCTGGGGTCAAAGACTTGCTTAAAGGTAAGCTTTAAGTGTTCTTTGGGAGTTGGATCACCATTGTTGCTATTGACTATGTTTATATTTGTGGGGAAAACTCTGCTTTGGATTCAGAGGGGGGTTGTATAGCCCATAGCTGACAAACACTCTCTTCAAGGATGGTTTGGGTCTCAACAGCGTGGGCATCTGTATTGACAGCTTGAGTTGTCTGTTGTGCAGTAGCATCCAAGCATTGACCTTGGGTGGTCACTATGTGGAGAGCTCAGCCAGTTGAGAAGTAAGGGATGGCCCCACTGAGAGGCAAGGGGCAAACCTGTTGTTCACAGAGTCAATCAAGCCATTTATCTCTTGTACGTCTCTATCCAGTTCAGTATGGTCCCACCTCAATTGATCCACCTTGTTAGCTAGGGCAATTAGTTCCCTAGCACATTGGATTCAAGGGGCTCCTGGTAAGCGAGGACAGCAACCATCTTTGTTAACAGCCCCAACTGGACTAGCAGCAGTTTCCATCATTTCACATAGGGCAGCAAGCTCTTGCTGCAGCTCTGCAACTTGAGCAGTCAACTCAGGCACCTTGGGGTCAGAATAAGGCACCTTTCAGGACAACCCCCTGACTTCAAGTAGTTGTACGTAGCTCTTGAATAGCGTCCCATATTCTCTGCTCTCAATCCGCCAAGTTATCAGAAGGGGGAGAGGGTGGAACATCTGGCTTGGACATAGCTCCTTTTTTCACTTGACTCTAGAGTTTGGCTATAGCAGCAGAGGTGGCAGCTCTTTATTGATAAACACTGCACTGAGTTCTTTAAGGCTGTTATCAGCAAAGTTTGCTACCTGCTATAGGTGCTCAAATGAATATTTGCTGAATGCATTGAGCTGCTGCACAAGTTGTTTAAGGTTGGTGAGATAAGTGTTTAAAGTGGAATCTACTTGTGTTTTCCAGGGTTGTTCTAGCTGGTGAAACTTGTTTTGACAATCTCTCAAGTATTTGGAGATGAACTGGCACATTTTTTTGATAGAATTAACCAAACAGGTCTGGGGGGTAACAGAGTTGCGCTGATTGTCAGATACCAAAGAAAACAGGGAATGGATTCACTTTTTGTAGGCAGCAAACTGATCCTAGTGATGAGTAACTGCTGCTTATAGAGATGAGATTTATTGGTTGTGGAGCCCTAACACCATTTGATGATGGGCCAAGGAAGGCTGCATGAAGGACAATAGTAAGTGCTCAGCGGAGCCAGCCACTGAGAGGAGATGTTGTGTAATTTGAAGAGCCACAATCAATTCATAGTATTCCACTTGACTGAACTGCAGCTGAAGGCAAGGGATGGCTCCTTCACAGACTATCCCAAGGGCTACTGTCATGACTTGTTCTAAGTCAGGGGTACCCATGGGGTAAGCAACTAGGCAGGGGCCATCCCTGAAACTCAGTATAGTGGGGGTAATAGGTGGGTTGGTAATTTCTTCCTCAATAGGAGGGCTAGTAATTTCAGGTGAAGTTGGCTCTTGTATAGGTGGAGGCAGAGGACCTGAAATGTGAATGCAAAAGAGATAACTGAGGGATTACAGCCCCTGTAGTGAGCACCATTTTTGCCGTATCAGAGGCGCGGCACAGACACATAGTGGGAATTTTTACCTTAGGATTGGATTCATACTAAGTCTTGGTTAGATGACAGGGAAGGCTATTTGTTTACCTTGCAGCCCTGGAAGATTAATTTCTACTAGTTGTGGCTAGAGAGATAGGTGCAGAAGTACTGAAGACACAAAGACAAAAATGTGAATAGAACTTAATTTTTATTGGTGAATATTAAATGGAATATAAAGTGGTTATGAATACCACAAAACACTACCAGGACAGTAGGATCACTTGCCACCAGCATGAGTGTTGCAAGTGAGATGTGCAGGATCAAGAAACCAAATAATTGTATTTCCTGATTCAGTCATCAACTCATTTTGAGAGGCAAAAGCAAAAGCAAGAGATTTGTCTTTAAAATGGGCCACCAAAGGCAAAATTGATACATGGTGAATAGCGGTATTCACAACATACACTGGAAAAGAAAGCCACAAATTAACAAGGTGGTGTAATGGTGGCAGGATCCAGAAATAGTGTGAGTAGCAAATACTAATTGAGGTATTACTTCTCAAAATTAGTTATACACCTAACTAGGAGTTACTGTCTGTACTTTAACATTGATAGTGGAGTGTTTCATGTTGTTAGGTTGTTCATCAACCAGCTCTATGAGCGCCCACTTTGTGTAGTAAGACATGTTAGTAGGCAAGATGTGATTCTTAGTTGAAACAAATTTGATGCTTATTTTGTGAACATTGATCAGGAATATACAGCAACTATTAAAGACCTAAAAATATATATCAGTTATATTTTCTCTAAAGAAATCATTATTTTTAGGTGTTTGAAATGAACCCCCAATAGCTGTTTAAAGAGCTATTGTAGTGAATTTACTATTTATAAAGTGCTGCCGTTTTTTTAAAATAAGAAAAATTTCTTTATTGGGTACTTATAAAGTGCTACTATTCTGTCTATAAATTCTGTCATAATCTAACTTAAATTACAGCCAGGCACTGCAGCGCTACCTGAGTTTTAATTCAAATTATTTGATTAAACTTTGAATGATGCACAACCAAAGAAATATCAAAAGCCATAATAAATATAAGTGTGGCATCAATCCTGGATAATTACCTAATAATGCTAATAAGGACTACCTGTGCTAGGTGAGAAGCAGGAAAAAATAGCTACTAGAAATATAAGTGCAAAATCAAAATATGAGTGGCTTTAAGCAGGCTGTATTAGAATTTCCTAGAATACATTGCTAGAAGATTAAGTAGATAAATAAGATAATATAAAATACCAAACCCCTGCAAATTATGTTGCAACATCTATTATTCATCCCTCTTGGGAAAAAATCCTAAGAAACACATCAATTAATTAATAATTGGTAGCACTCTTATCATACACTCATATTGCACAGGGATCAAAATTTGAAATATTAAGTGGAACATTACCTGTAAAAGCCTCATGAGTTAAATGATTTACATGGACTATATTTGGCTTATCATGATTCTATAATATATGTTTTTTCTACATTCAATAAATTATCATTATATTTGTGATTTTTCTCTTTATCTTGTTTGTTATACTTCTCAGAGTTATATATTCAACAGTGGTAGCACAGGTAGATTATCATCACCTACACAGCTTAAAGAAAATATTCTTCCCCGTAAAAGCACCCAGAAGATGGCTTTATCTACTGGCTAGAGCATAAATGAAGAAAAAATGACATCTTAGTGAGATAAATAATCTTTAAAAATATTCTTGTATCCAGAAAACAGTAAAGTTTTCTCATTATTGTCAGAGATGCAGTCTTGGGAAATTGGCTTGTTGTTTTCAGGGGTGACTTAGGCCAGGTTTTTGTAGGTAAAGCCCACCACAAGAGAGGAGCTAACTTAAAAAAGTAGGAGAAGGACTTCCACACCCAGGACCATGGGCCGGCGGCCAGGATTATAGTGTCAATCACCCTTGTGAGGGTGATGTACACAATCCTGGACAGCTTACCAGTGTGGTCAGTTGGAAGGTTGGGTGAGGAAGCAGACATAGGTTTGGGGGTCATGGGCAATTCCATGGGTAGGTTTTAAGCAGGAAGATAGTTGAACTTCCCTCTAAACAATTTGGGTGTTGAGAACATCCATAGGCCTTGACAACTGTATCTAGCTGCTGATTGTATGCGGGCCAAAGGATCTAGTTTGAGCATCTTTTCCAGGATGTAGTTCTTATATTCAGCTTTCAATGGTATTCTGTGAAATAAACGGGGACAAAAGAAGCACCTGGAGGACAGGAATTTGCAGGAAGAGGGACAGGAGGGCCAGGAGATCTTGTAATGATTTGATAGATGGAAAATACAAAATAACTTAACCTTTTTTCAAAAATGGCAATAAGCTTGGAGTGCAGGGTCCTTTGGTCCATATAGCACCCCACTCTCAAACTTAATGTTTTCTATGAGGGGTTTATCAGGGCATTGGGAAAGGCAGGCCTGGGGGTTCTGGGTGCTCTGGTTCAAAGATGGCAAAATGGCACCTGGGCTGAGAGTTCTTTCATTGATCAGAGAACTCAAATTGGCTACTTGATTATCTTGCTCTAAAGTTGTTGTCATGGGTTCAGGCTGTGGGCCTGTGCCTCCTTCTGGGGATGGCTCTTGATTGGTCACCAGTGTAGACTTCAAGCTCATGAAGCTAATGGTTTAAATTTTATTGCCTCCATTAGGCACTTTGATTACTCCTCCATTTGGCGCACTGATTCCTTTGGTTTGGTTTACTTTACCATTTAGACCATCATTATTGGCTTCAGATTGCAGGGGCTTGACCTCAGGAAAACGCAGGCAGGTGGCCCCTCAGTCCATAGGGATGACAGCCCATGGGGATTCAGGATCAGGGTTTGAATCCAATTCTTGGGCCTGGTTTCCAGGGGGAAAGAATTGTCAATCCTGACAATTATACAAGGTTACTGAGCTCTCTCACAACTTAAGATGTCCCCTGAATACCTAATATTGTGTTTCAGAGTTTTGTGCAGCAAAAATTGGGCTGTTTGCAGTAATACACCAAGAAAATGCCAAAATATGGATCCAAAGCGCCCAGAGCAAGTTTAAACAACTTTGCTATCCAAAAAAAACTCTGGGAAAGAAAATTTTCCCTTTGAGTAATAGGCAGAGCCCCCTGATTTTTAGTGACTAGTTCAAGAGAAACACCAATCATAAAAAGACTGGAAATCATTAAAGCAAGCTTTCCTAGAAAATTTTCCTTTTAGGACTGTGATTTCATGACAATGTAATAACACATAAATTTTAAGACAACTAGAACCATTAAAGAATATATTGAGGCATATGATGACAATTATGATCAAGCCCCCAACAATATATACCTTTATGGCCCTGGAACATGTCTGGATTTTTAAAAATGGCTCCCATCACACATAATACATCAATTTGGCATGAAAAAATGCAGCAATCTTCAAGAAGTATTCTTGGAGGGAAAACAAGCTGCCCAAAATCTGACAACCTACATGTGACCAATAAGCATAAGGAGAGCTTATCAACCATAAAAATTCCTGTCCAATTAAAAATTCTAATTGAGTTAATAATCTGAACCCTTATACTGTAGACTGCAACACCCAGGCAAACCAGATGAGTACTGACGCCGCGCCTGAAGAGGGAAAAAGTCAGGGGAGTGATTAGAAAAGCCACCCTACCAATATTACAAGACTTTTAAAGGCATCAGGGTGTGTAATTTGATCACCATGATCCAAGTACCCTCCAGAAATTCTATACTATTTACACCAACAATAGAAATAAACTCCCTACTTATCCCTTCTGTTTTTGCAGATATCAAGGAACAGCATTATTTGATACTAAAGCAGACCAGCCCCTTGTTGAAAAGAAAGTCACCAACCTTATCAAACTAACTGCCATCAAAAAAATGTAAAGCATGTAATCATGGCCAACAAAATAAGTGCCCCAGTCCTCAGAGAGGTAAGCCCTTTCTAGACTTGGATAGAAGATGTCTAAATCACTCTTGGCAGACTCATCATTCCAATACCTAAGCACAACATAGTGCTAGGACTTATATTAGATGAGGAAGAAAAAACCTCACATTGATGAGAAAGCTACATACTCATTATATATAGAGGCAGAGTCCACCACCATGTTTACCTTACAACCTTGACACCCTTTTTAAAGATCATATTCTTAAAAAATTACAGAAACAGAGAAAGAAAATAACACAGTAAGATTGACTGGAATACATGTACATATAATATTTTTCATTCAAAAATACATAAGCCTCACAATAACAGAACCCCATATAATTAAAATTTGTTTAATAATTTACATCTGTCTTCCAAGAGAAACTGTCAGGGTTACCAACTAACAGGGGTATAAAATAAAAAATTGATCTAAAAAAGTTTCCTTAAAGCTCAACCCATCTAATTATTAACACCACAATAATACAAAATAATAAAGTTTTATCTAAATGAAGCATTAGAAATAGCTCATAAGACTATCCAAGTCTCCATTTAGTACAGCTTTCTTCTGCATAGCTAAGAAAGATGGAGGATTACACCTTGTTAAAAATTACCAAGCTCTTAAAAAAGTCAAAATTAAGTGTAGGAATCCCTTGCACCTGATTGATGACCTCTTTATGCCTTGGGGATTTAAAGTCTTCATCAAGATTGACCTGACTGCATAATACCATCAAATCTAATTCAAACCTGAAGACATTCAAAAGGGAGCATTCAGGACCAAATTTGGGTCATTTGAATGTTTTTTGCTAAACTTTGTCATGAACAATGCACCAAGTACCTTAGTTATATTCATAGGGAGGTATTAAAGGAACACATTGAAAAGCGTTTTATAGTTTAACTGGATGACGTATCATCTACAGTACCACTAAAACACCACATTTGAAAGATGTCTGCATGATACTCACAACAATACAAGACATCAATCAATCCAAACCTGTCCAAGTATGAGTTCTTAGTCGCCAAAATAAATTTCCTGGGGCATTGTCAACAAGAAAGAATCAAGCCAGATCATGAAAATTCAAAGGCCATAACTGACATGCCAGCACCGCAAAACAAGAGTGACCTCTGCACTGTTGCAACTGAACCAATGAGGATTCAGTATTTGAATTGGGGAAGACAACAGTCTAATATAAAGGACAGGGATAATAATAAGGTATTGTTTATTATAGAATACTGTGATTAATATACTATATAGGGAAAGCCACCAGGCCACAAGGGGGTGGCATGTTCCATGTAAGGTTTGGAGCCAAGGAATAACTTTGCTGGATCAGCAGGTCAAATTGGTAGCCTCCTAATTAGGAGAAAAAGCCCACAATTTGATATTGCCATCAGATTGGTTCATGTTGTTATATACCTCAAGGGGCAACTCATCAAGCACTCCTGTGTATTGTAAGGTATGTTTGCAAGAAATTCTGGGAACTTGGTTGCAGCACCCCCGTTTCCCCCTGCTTGTTGTCAGACAATAGGATCAGAGTTTGCAGGAGATCTGGGAAGGTCTGCAAAAACAACCTTTGTGTGGAATGGTGCTGCAGGGGCGCAAGGAATTGTGGTGAAGCTTTTTAGTGTTTCCTTGGGCTCTTCAAGTTGATAGGTGTGGTTGTCATAGAATGCAGCAATCTTGAAGGGTCCCAAGTGGTTGGGTTCCAATTTGGTTGAATTGGGGTTGAGGGCATAAACAGGGTCACCTACAGTGTATCTGATCTTGAGGTGTCTTTTCCCTCCCTTAATTCTCTTGTGTTCAATGTCTTAGGCCTTGACTTGCCACTGGCTCAGGTAAGGGGTTTGTAACAAGGAGGTTTTTGTAGGAGCCGTGGATTGTACTTTCCCTTGTTCTACTCCTGCTAAATTATCAGGTGTCCCAAAAGCCAAGGTGCTGGGGCTGAACCTGGTGCCCCTGTTGACTCTTGCTTGTAAAATGAGCAGTGCAGTGGGAAGATGTTCAGTCTATGTAGTATTAGGATGTTTCTTTGAGAGTTTGACAATCAACTGGACCAAGGAGCCATTCAACTGCTCTATGTGCCCATTGGCTTGCAGGTGGTATGGAGTTGTGACTGTTTGTTGTAGGGCCTTTTTGGCACAGTACGCCTTCATGACATGTCCAACAAGCTTGGGACTCCTGTCTGTAATGAGGTGTTTGGGTTGTCCAAAACAGGCCACAATTTCCTTGCCAATGAAGCAAGTGATGGTGATGGTGATGGCAGTGTGGTTAGTGGTTGCCCACGCTACTGGCCAGCAGGTGAAGTAGTCTATGGCTGTGATTATATGCTTCTTCCCAAGTCTGTCTTTGGGGAGAGGTCCAACAAGGTCAAGGGCCCACTGCTTGAAGGGTTCCATGGCCTTGATGGGTAAGACAGACTTAGGGGGTGCAGGCTTTGACGTATTATTTTCACACAACACACATGTCTCAAAGAAATCCAAGATGTCTTGGCGCATATGCGGCCACCAAACTTTAAGTTTCATGATTTTGAAGAGGTTGCGTTCTATGACATGGCCCAGGGTTCAGTGGTAGTGCAGTATGATGTCTCATTGCTGTGTGGTGGGAATATAGGGTGTCTTTTCTCCTGTTTCTGCGCGGTAGCAGACATTGCCAGCATCAGTGGTGAACTGACTTTTATTGTACTTCAGCTTGGAGATGGTTACTGAGTTAAGGCCCTTGTAGCAAGTTGCTTCAGGGCGGAGGTACAACATTAGCCAATCTGGGTCCAAGCCAACATCCCAGTGATGAATGCTACATAGAGGCGTGAGAGGGCATCATTTGTGACAAGTTCCTTCCCAGGCTTGTACTCAATGCATAGCTGATAGGGGGATAGGCGCTCAACCCAGCCTGCATGGCGGTGTGTCAAGTAGACTGCGTGTTGAAATACTGGAGCAACTTGTGATCTGTCAGGACACAGGTGGAAAGGTGGCCCCTTCCAAGTAATAGCGCCACTTCTTGAAGCAGTGCACAATTGCTGCTAGCTCCTTGTCATGAATCAGGTAACATTGTTCTGAGTCAGTGAGCTTCCTAGATTTTTATGCCATGGGGAGGAAGACGCCCTTGTCAGTTTCTATCCGTAACCCACCCCCTATGGCCCTGTCAGAGGCATCAGTCTTGAGTTTGTATTGGCGGTTCCAATTGGGAAACTGTAGTTTGGGTGCAGTTATAAGCCTCTTCTTCAACGTCTCAAAGGCTTGATCTCTGTCAGGAGTCTAATGGAGGCACTTTTAGTGTTCAGGAGCTTGGTGAGAGGTGCAATAAGTTCTCTGCAGTTGGGGATGAACCTACACACATACACAACCATGCCCAAGAAGGTAAGCACCTGACCAACATTAGTGGGAGGTGGCATGCTGGCAATTGCCTTGATTTTGGCAGGTTCAGGCTTTTTCCCCTGGGCAGAGATGGTGTGCCCAAGGAAAAAGAGCTCCAACTTGAGGAACTCAAATTTGGAACACTTAGTCTTCAACTGGTTTTTCTAAAGGGTGTCAAGGACAGCACAGAGGTGTTAGAAGTTTGTGGTTTGATCTTGACTGAAGACAATAATGTTTTCAGGGTATACAATAACACACTTTCCAATCAATTCCCCTAATGCTTTGTTCATTAACATGGTGAAGATGGAAGGAGCGTTAGTCATTCCAAAGTTTGTGACCCAGCACATGAACAACCTGTAGCATGTGCAGAAGGCAGTTTTTGCTTCATCCCCTGGGGGGATGCAGACCTTGTCTTACCCCACAGTGAGATTGATCTTGCTAAAGACCTTTGCACCCGCAAGCGTGTCAAACAGGCTGCCAATCAACGGCAGGGGGTACTTGTTCTTAACTGTCACCTCATTGAGGGCGCGGTAATCTGAGACTAGGCAAAGAGACCTGTTCTTCTTGGCTACAAAGAAGACAGCAGCCCCGTATAGCAAAAGCAAGGGGTGTATGAAGCCCTTTTCAAGTGCATCTATGAGGTGCTGGTATAGGGTTTTGTCTTCTTTTGGTGTCAAGCAATAGAGAAGACGCGCCTTGAGAAGCAACCCTTGTAGCTTTACAGCATGCTGGATCTCCCAGGGAGGAGGTAGTTGGTCCAGTGTTTTACTGAAAACATCTTTCTACTCCTAAAGGAGAGCGGCAAGTGCTGGTGGAGTTGGAGTAGTCAAGGGAAAGGCTCAGGTGGTTCTGTGCAGATAACTTCAACTGAGCATTGTGTGAAGTCTAGCTTCCCCCCTTGAAATTATATGGGCCCATTTCTGTGATTCTGAAAAACACAGTATTGTGCAGCAACTTGCTCATTTTGATGGGATAAACTAAAATCCCACACCATTTCTATTGAGGGTGATCATAGACATGTCCCAGTTGATGTAGGGTTGGTTATGGCAAATCCATTCAAGGCCAGCAATGACATGGTGGCTGATCCCCACCATGATGGGGCCAGACAGCTTAACCTAGATGCTCCCTATTCTCACAGAAAAGGGTACTGTCTCAAGGGTAATTGTCACTCTTTGGGAATCAGCTAATTGTACTGTCTTGAATCTGCTTAGCACCTGGTCTAACTGTTTAGTGTCTGCAAACGTCTGGTCAAACAAAGTGTGGTTTTCACCAGTAACTACCAGTAGCTTGTGGGTGTTCTCACAAACAAAAGGGGTAGCCCATGAGAGTTACTTTATTTGGAGAGTGACTGGCTTGAAAATGGGGTTATTGCTATGAACTTGGAAGATGTTGAGGGTTTCCACTTCATGGATGTTGTAGTTGCAGGAATTTTTTGCTAGGAGGGATTGAGAGAGGGGTCAAGTGGGGTTGTAGAACCTCTTGTAACTACAAACCCCAGGCTTTTCCTGAGTCCTCAATTTGTGCTAACTGGAGTTCCCCTTTGCGGTGACACTAAACCCCATTTTCCTGTTGGCATGACTGGTGGCAATCTACTTGGTTGTGAGCACTGCCAGGTGTGGGACAAGGTTGGGGTGATGAGTCATTGGAGTGGCAGAAACCCATTGAAGCCTGATTATTAGCCTTCTTAATGGCTTTATATCAGTCATTAATGGAGGTGCAACAACCCACAGGATACCATTTGTAGATATTAGGGTTTAAACCATTAATTATCAAGGTAAGGAGCATGGTGTTCCTGTCAGTCACAGCCTCTGGGGCGGCGGCAACAGCTTGCTGATAGGCGGCAAGATATTCAGGAACAGACACTGTCTATTTGATAGCCAGGAGGGGAGTCCCTACCACAATGGGCAATAATGTTTCACTGTAGTGGGACTTTGGGCATCCCTGAATGATGCCCAGGTGATTTCTATCTCTTGAATGGCCCAGGTGGTGAACCAAACTGTAGCAGGTCCTATAAGATGGCCTGAAGCAGTGGCAACCCAAATAGGCCTGGTACCTGTCATACATGGAGGCGGGTTTCAGTGGACTGGGGCCAACTGATACTGTCATCCCCTTCCACACCACCTGCAAAGGTTTCCAACTGGAGGTTGAGCATGCCTTGTGACAGATCTGACTGGGACAGGGTGACACTAGTGTTGTGCTGCCTAAGGAAGAGTTGGGTTTACACACTTATAAGTACCAGTTGATCTTAATAAATGACGTAACTGTCAAGGATGTTCCCCTTGGGGATTGGCAGGAAGGTTTCTTGGTGGGGAGTAGCCATACAGCCCGTACTCTGTCCTTTCTTGGGGGAATTTTCTTTAGGTAGGCTGTGAACCTACCGCTGCTACCACTGTTGCAACTGAACAAATGAGGATTCAGTATTTGGATTGGGGAAGACAAAAGTCCAAATGAAAGGACAGGAATAATAAGGTATTGTTTATTATAGAATACTGCTATTAATATACTATATGGGGAAAACCACCAGGCCATAAGGCAGTGGCATGGTGGCATGTTTCATGTAGGGTTTAGAGCCAAGGAATAACTTGTACGGGATCAGCAGGTTGAATTTATAGTGCTCCTAATTAGGAGAAAGTGCCTGCAGTTTGACATTGCCATCAGATTGTTCCATGCTGTTAGATATGTCATGGGGCAACTCATTGAGCTCTCCCTGTGTACCGTAAGATATGTTGGCAGGCAAGTCTGGAAACTCAGTTGCAACAATTGGATGAGCTTTCCTCATTAAATAATTTACCAAATGATTGTTTCACTAAGTCTTTATAATGTGTGTATAGTATTATTCTTAAAGACTTTTCTACTATTTAAGTGATTGGGCTTGATTAGCAGTATTTCTGGATCTGATATTTTCATTTGTGGCAACCCCAGTAGTAGGTCTCTTAACTGGTGATTCTCCTGGATAATATTAAATAATGCTATGAATTTATCCTGTACATGAGTTCAAGGTATGAAGTAATAAATTAGTAACAGCTTCTGGGTTTGGGTTATAAACACTTGTGAATGATAGTGTAAATAATTCCAAATTTCATCAACCTTTACTTCTTCTGTATTGATGATTGATTATGGCTGGTGCAGATCTGAACCCCTTACAGCAGGATATTTCACTGTACTATTGATTTCTTAAATTTTCATTGGGTATTCAGTAACATTAGAGCTTTTATTTCCCACTCTTCAGAAGTCTTGCTCTTGACCATATAAATAGTTGAAAAGAGATGTGCCTTAAGGATATTATTATTTAATTGTGCTAGATCTTTTTTAATAATGTTATTCTCATTAATAATTTCTTTGAACAGTTGTTTAAACTCTCCTAAAGTATGCTTGTCACCCTTGGTTATGTTGTTAATTTGTTATTGAAATAGTTACATCCTTTTATCAATCAGCTATCAGTCTCCTTTCTAAACATATAGTATAGTCACATGGAAGGATGTGTGATAACTGTTAGTCATCTGAAAATTGCCTTATAGACCACTAACTATTTTTAAATCATTAAGATTTAATAAGTTAAGTTAGGGACATAGTTGTATATATAGTTATTTCATTATTCAGGTGTAATAGCTGAATGATAATTATATTATGCACACCACTTAACTGCATATACATTATCATATGCACATTCACATTATTGAATTATATTTAAATATGTGTCCTTTGCTATTCAACAAATAATCCCATTACTCTCATTATTTCACTTTCAATATTTGTACTTATTTGGCCTGTCAATAAAGCACTTGTTTAACTAAGACTATTACACCAGACTCTTCTTAACTCTGCTTTCTTGTTGTCTCTCCTAATAAGGGTAACAGAAAGGTCTCATTGTTATACTAACAGTTAGAGTTAGTGACTTAGGCCTGATCAAAGTGTGCTGCACTGTCTCCTGCTCTTGCTGCCCAGTACTAGTATTTATTTTCTGCTTCTATGGTAAAGCTTCCCAAGAAGTTTCTTCTTTTAATGTCAAAACAACAGGTTGACCCCACAGCAAGGTTCCAACTAAAAGGGTTTGTGACCTGCAGCCTGACTTCCCTGTGACCCAAAGCCAAATTCAGGAGTCAACTCAAATTACCAAATCTAGCAACATGAATAAATGTAAATCTCTACATAGTGGAAAGCTTGATTTAGTGCTTGATTCATTACAAGGATCAAGACACCCCCTAATCATCCATTTGTGTGATCACCATAATAATGTTCCCAATATCCAGATTTAAATTCACTATATACATTGATATCTCAATAAAGAACATTATATAGTTTCCAATTATTTCCCCCTTGTAACTCTGCTAAAAACAGCACAGTTACAACATTGGTAGCACAAGTAGGTTCCCCATCCTACCTTTCTTTCAATATTCTGCCTTTTGTTTGTATTTGCTACAGTCAAAAAATACACAAAAGAACTATGTCCAGGCTCCCTGTGGACTGTACTCCCTACACACCAGGGACCAAGATACTGAAAGGGTACATACTATACCAAAACATGGTGATGCTAGTCCCTGCCTTCTGTCACAAGCAACACTTGCCTACTGGCCATCAAAAAAATGATGTCCTGCCTGTGGGACTCAAAACTCAATCCTAATAATGAATCACTTCTGACCAGCAAAGAGACGGTGTCCCACCCCCAGGTTCAACCCCCAAATTCCTAAGAACTATCAGCCTATGGGTCATCAAACCTGAACCAGGAACTGCCGGCCTGTGGATCATTGGACTCAAACCAGTAACCAACCCAATTTTAGAGAAATCATTGATCCTGGCTAATGAAGCACCAATCACTTGAAAATTATGCTTAGACCTGGACCTGTCTAACCTAGTGATTAATTGCCCAAATCTGGACATTTTCTCTATGGATTGCCAGCACCCCACTAATGAGGTGTTGCAAAACCTGGCCCAAGGCCAACACCTGACTCTGTGGTCCAACAGGCCACAGGATAAAGATAAATCCCCTAAGACTAAGTTGCAAACCAAAATTATTTATCCAAGATCAGCCAATGACACACCACTGCCATTTGATACCACCAAGATTTACCAAGCCCAGGTAGACTCCAGAACCCAGCCCAAAAGAAGCAGCAAATTTTTTCCATAACAGATGAGCATACTTATACCCTGAAGTTTCCAGGAAGTTGCACATTGCCATTCTCACAATAAGAGTGTTATGAACCTTTGGTTCTCCCAAGTTATCACATGCTTACTCTTAGCACTTTTAAACTCACAGAACAATTACTCTGACCCTGCCCTGCCGGCCTACCATTTACCAGAAGCAGACACAAAGCTGCCCAAATTACACCAAATTCCAGCAACTCCCCAGGTCCCAGCATATCCCTCTGAGTATTCTCCCAAGCCAGCTTACTCCTTAAACATGACACCATCAGTGACCCCCCAATCCATTCACTCATAGGAGCACAAGATTGCTGTCAATACAATCTCTATCCAGTTTTTTGGAGTCCTCTATATTACACTTACTGGCCTTGTCCATTCTATGGTACCCAACAAAAGCACCTGGGCTCTACTAGACAAATAGCTATCCTACATTATGAAGTTAGCACCCATCCTGTGGTGGGCATTTTCCCCATGACTGGAGGGTGTCCTTCTGCCAACCAGCCCAAACTACTACTGGCTATCTCCTTGAAACCTTCATTGGTTTATCAGCCCAAGAGCTATTTCAAGCCCCTCCTTCATGCCTCAAACCACTAAAAAAGGATCATGCTGTTGATACAGCAGGGTTGAACCACCAACAAGGTTCTGAATAAGCAGGTATGAGACCCACAATCCAACTTCATAGTGACCCTGTTGCATTATTGAATGGATCAGCCAAAACATAGTATGTTTATGTTAAGGTCAATAAAACAATTGCCCAATCCCCCACTTGTTTTGCTGCATTTGCTACTCTATTCCTGTAAACTTGTTTAATTGCACCTAAAAAGCGCTATTTAAAGCAAGGATTTATTGCACATAGAGCTCAGTCTTTACTTCTGCGGCTAATAATAGAATTAAAGCATTTAAGAGCCACTTTCTTCCATTTGAAAAGGTGCATGAAATTGGTTGTTTTCCTGCCCAGGCACTTTACATACCATTTCTCTGCTGCCTATATATGACTAGTTCTTATTTTGGTGCCTCTTTCCTTTGGCAATAATTCCCCTGCCCCTACTATATAACCTTTTAACATATCAAATAAAGAACCAGTTTTGTCTTATTATCTTCTTATATTCTTCTGTTCTTACCCAGGCTGTCACTATACCACAACAGGTATAGTATTAATCTAAAGAAGTAGTAGACTAACTATTTGTAGAAATCAGAACCCAGGCTATTATTTTACAATATTGGCACTCATGGCTTCTTCAAACCACAGCTTCCTCTCTTCCTACCCCTGCAACCTTGTTTTTGTGGAGGGAGAGATGTCCTTGCCTATACCTGTGGCTCCTTCTGCCCAACCCACTCAATGATCAACCTTCACTGCTTCTGGCTCTCTATCTGGTAGACTCCATGGCTCTTCCTATGGTCAACCAGGACTAAGCTAGTGGTCACCTAACTGCTAACAACTTTCTGAAATTGCCAGCTCCCAGTCAAGTATGATCTCCTGGATGAACTTCATTGAAGAAGCCCTTACCTCCTTGATACTAATCCAGCCTAATCCCATGGCTGAAGCCACTGGCATGAACTGCGTCTTCTGCTCCTTGGAGCCTGCCTTGGTGAAATAAGTATGCTGTCAATATTCTCCTCCTTCTTTTTCTGGTTGTTCTCATGATGGAATCTCCCTTAATTCTGGCACCCTCCAAACTGTTAGCCTCTCTGGCCCCCCAAACCTTGCTCGAAATATATCAGAGGCTGTTCATTCTTACTCTGGAATAGTCCTATGGATGAGAAAGATATAACATGTACTTTCTTCCTTGGTGTTGTAAATTACGCAATTAATGCTATTTTGATATGGCCTTCAAATATTGATAGTTGCAAAGATTTGGCTGGGTTTGCCTTTGAGTTTGGAAATTCCTTGCCTTCTGCAAATGGGTCTGGTTCAATATCCACCCATTCCAGATTATTGTACCTGTCTGTGATTGATCCTGGCATGACCTCATCCCAATGTGGCCCCCTCAGCCACTCTGTCTTCTTAATGAGTGATCACTGTCCCTTGTCTACTATTTAAGTAGAATCAATTCTCCTAATAAAGACAAGTTTATCTACATTTGAATTAGCTTTAATAATCTTCAAACTTTTTCCTGTCCTTTCTGCCAAAAAGACTTTTACATCTCATTTTCCAGGAAATTAAGGTACATGCTCTTAATTTTGCCCTGAAGGCTAATCCAAGGCTAGCTTTGAACCTCAAATCTTTCATTATAAAGATTTCCCTCTGTGCCCTCCAGGATGTTGTCCCCTGGAGCAGTTCACAACAAAGCAGTGCTTACTACAGGGGCTGCAAGCCCCTTGGTTACCCTGTTCCCACACACATTCTCTGGTCTTTCTCCCTTTGTTTCTGAAGTACCCAATCAACCTAAAGTTTCTAGTCCCCCTCTAGAAGAAGAAATCACCAATGCCCCCTCAAATCCTATGGCATTGATTCTGTCTCCTGGGCTTGTGTGGGCCCCCCTTCCAGCTTTCTCTCTCAACTATGAACAAGCTTGTGCTGCTGCCTGCTCTCTTCTTCATTCTGGCATGGTGGTGATGCACTCTATCCTTGGCCTCTGTCCTGGGTACACTTCTGAAGACCTGTACTCCTTCCTTTTGGACTTCAGTCTCCCCCCTGCGTTGATGGAATCCATGGATACTATTGGTGTGTTGGTCAACCAGTTCTTCCAACCTGCCCTGGTTCACCACCAACTTATCTTACAATCCCAGAATCAACTATTAAATTCTGTAGCCACCGCCATCTCGAATAACCATGCTCAAAATATGGCCTATCAATAATGGTCACACAGTCTCTTTGCTTGTATTTCTGACAACCAGCGCAACTCACTGGCGTCACAGAAGTACTTAACCGCCTCCCTGAATTCCCTTTGTTCCTTGCTCCGTGGATACATAAAGAATCAACTATGCATATTGGATGAACATCAGGCAGCGTGGCATGAGCAAATTGAGGACTTTCTGCTAAACCATTGTCAGGACTTTGAGACTCTGATTAATGAGCTTAATCAATTTAGAGAGCATGTCAACTCACAACTCAAACTGATAGGAACTCATGCCAATACTTGAGGCCGCCATCTGCAGCATCAATATGGTCTGGATAAGGCTGCACTAGGCAACACTCTATACCAGGTGCAAAATTATGTGGATGACAGGGTAGCGTCTATTGAGGTGACTCCTTCTGCTCCTCCTGTTGAGACCCCATCTGATTTCATAACCAAGGTATGAGAGGCTATCACCAAACTCAAGGCTACCACTTGATGTCAAGCTTCTGTTCAGTCCCCCCTCCAGTTGAACCAATGCCTGACCCTTGTGTTTTCTCCCTCACTGATCAGGTGGCTACCTTACAAGGTGAAATCAAGTACTTAAGACAGCGCCTCTCTAAATCTGAGGATTTGTCATCTGAATCTGAAGATGAAGAGGAAGGTGAAGTCTTTAATACTCCAACTAATGATAATCATGGTTATTGCCCTGGTCTGGAAGGTCAACCCCGGGTCAACTGTGCACGTGCACTAGACCAACTTGCCAAAGTGACAAATGATGTAGCTGATAGGCAAGACACGTTGAAAAGAGAGATCCAAAACCTCTCCTGCTTTACCAAGATCCTAAATGGACAAGTCGCCCCATTAGTTGCTCAGGCCACTTCTCTGGCTACTTGTGTCAATGGGATTGCTGGCACCTTGGCGGTACAACAAATCAAAATTGACAAATCTGGGACTGTTGCTGCCAATGCTAGGGATATTAGTGGTCAGAACAGCTCTACCTTAGAAACTCTAGAGAAAGCCTTCAACTTCTCTGGGCTAGACAACCTGCTGCTGAATACTAGTTTGAAGGTAACCCTTCTATTAACGTCCTCAACCCTGGTGAAAACAGTCAGTCCTTGTCCCTGTCTATTGACCCAAACTACAAATCAACCTTCAAAAATATATTTGATCCAAAAACCTCTACCATTGTCACCTTTCTAACCATTTACAAAACTGCAATGCATAGGGCTACCAACAAGCTCAAGAAGTAATACATCCTCACCTTTCTCCATCCCACTTGCCAGGAAGTTGTGGTCCCCAAGTTCCCCTCCATTATCACTTGGGAGGACATGGAGCACATCCTTATTGAGGAGTTTGGAAGAGATCTCAGCTTAGAGATCAATAAGGATGCATTTATTCACATTGCTTTCAAGCCCAAGAAAACACTGGCTGAGTTTGCAGATTGTTTCTACATTGAAGGCCAGCAGTTAATCACCAGTCAACAGTTAACTCCCCATGAAGCCTACACAGCTTTTTCAAATGCTTTAATGGTGAACCAGCTTCTATGCCTACAATTTAAGGCACACAAGGCTTTGCTCACTTCCATGAAGAGTATTAAGACGCTCCTACAAGACATGCATTTGACACATGGAGGTACGGTGGTTCGTGAAAATAAAGCCAGCAATGCTGGGACTACCTCTTGTATGCCGCACATAATGACCCTGAGTGCTGGTGGACAGGCTAAGAGACAAGGCTTCCATAACTATGGCCAGATCAGGCACCTTTGCGCACTTGCACTAATTCTTGGGTGGAAGGTTGTGACCCCAAGGACCAGGCGGGAAAAGAGAGGTCAGCTTAGAAACAGAGACGCTCTCTGCTGACCAATCTCCCCCTGATCCTCTGTCTGATGAGAAAGCTCCCTCTTCCTCTGGCCCAACTATCCTCCATCTATTTCACAATCTCTCCAGTGATTCAGAGCCTGAAGATTCTGATAGTGAAGATTCTGATAGTTATGGCTATTCTGTCTTGGCTGTTCCAGAAACCATTCCTGTACCATACAAACTTTGCTCTGAGAAGACTACCACCACTTCCCAAGTACCTGCAAGTGAAGCTAAGTCCATGGTGACTTGCTCTTACCTAGCTCAAGCCCACCAACCTCTCATCTTGGTTGATTCTTCTTAGGAAGTAGTCAAGCTAGCCAAAGCTCTCTTTCAAAATGTAACTATATCTCTCCTGCTACAGACTGTATATAAGGAAATTCCTGTGTTATAGTGCATGCTAGCTAAATGAGAAAAGGAGCTAGAGGCTGCGCAAGATGTGTTGGCAGTCTTGCCCCCCTTTGGGAAAGATACAACCCGCGTGGAAGTATTAATCCAAAAGGTTAAGATCAAAGCCATCTTGGACACGGATTCTCTGGTCAATGTGGTATCTTCCAAACTAATGAAGAAGCTTAAGTTAGCGCCCAACCTCAACTACACGCAGTTGTATGGCACAGCTGGCATGGCACAAACACAGGCCATTGGTGCCTACTCTGCTCTACCCATGAGGTTTGGGAAACTCCATATTGCTTCCCCCTCTGTGGTCCACAAGAGCAAAAGCTATGACCTCTTTGTTGGTACTCAATTCCTCTGAGAATATAATGGGATTGTAAACTTACGAGATGGATACCTTTTGCTCTTGGGATATAAGGCTCCTTTGATTTTTGAGGAACCTCCACATCTCCCAGGAAAACGTCTTAAAACTTGTGTGCTTGAGTACCCTACAGGTTCTTGTCTCTCAAGTATAGGGCCCACTCCTCCAACATGTGTACCCCTCCTCCTTCCTGCCCTGTGGAAGAAGGGGTACCTCTGCAGCACCAGCAGCTATCACCATCTCCCAAGCTCTCAAGTGATGATTGATTCCCAGATTTCTTATGAGCTACCTGAAAAGTCATTCTTGGAACTTTACTCACCTGAATCCTTAGTTTTACAGAGCCCTGCCTGTGTCCTGGGATTCTAGATCAAGCCCACAAAGAGCCTGTAAAGTTACTGCTTGCCAACCTGACAGCCCTGCCCATGCAGGTGACCCAGGGCCAGGTTGTGGGACATGGTCGTATACTGGGAGAAGAACAAGTGTTCTCCCTCTACCCTTTTGGAACTTTCAGTGATTTCAATCTACCTTAGGATGATCCTCAAGTTCTCTCCTTGTTCACTGCTGCTGATTTCCCCCAACTGTCTCCTGTTCAACAAAAAGACGTGTTGGACCTGCTCAATCAGTTTGGAAACATCTTTGCCTCTGGACCTACGGACTATGGCCTAGAAAAAGGAGTCATCCATCAGATTGATACTGGGGATGCGCCCCCTTTTAGTGCCAAAACATATTTCTGTAGTAGGGTGGAGGATGCTTAAGTGTCTAAAGAACTCAAGCAACTCCTGGATGCTGGGTTAATGGCTCCTTCCCAAAGTCCTTGGGCTTCCCTGTTACTGATTCTCAAGAATAAAGATAGTGGATATTGCATTGTAATGGACTATTGCCGCCTGAACTCTCTCACTAAGAAAGACTCATTCCCCTTTCCCAGAATTGACAATGCTCTCAGATGGCTGGGTGGTTCCAAGCTTTTCTCAGCCATAGATCTAGCTTCAGGATACTGGCAAGTTGATTTATCTCCTGAAGATCAAGAAAAGGCTGTGCTTTTCACTTCAGAAGGCCTTTTTGAACCCACCTGTATGCCCCAGGGACTCTGCAATGCCCCTGCCACATTTCAACAGGTTATGGACTCCATCCTACAGACCTAAAGCTCTCTTATGTCCTCGTGTACCTTGATGATATCACCATATTCAGCACTATCTTTACCAACCACTTGGAACATCTCAAGGCTGTCTTCATCAAGATCTTCAAAGCTGGCTTGAAGCTCAAACCCTTCAAGTTCTCCTTCTTCAAGGAATGTCTTGAGTTCTTAGGTCATGAGGTCACTCAAACTGGAATCTGCCTCATGAATAATAAGGTGGAAGCCATTGACAAGATGCTACCTCCCAAAAACCTTTGAGAGGTTCAAGTATTTTTTAGTATGATGGGCTACTACCGGCAGCTCATACCTGACTTTGCTGAACTGAGTTAACCCCTTGTCCAAATGCTTTGCAACGTCCCCTTTGAATGGACTGATGGCCAACAACAAGCTTTCAAAGAGCTGAAGGCCAAGCTCAAGGAGGCTCTTATCTTATTCTATCCTGATTATGATAAAGAGTCTATCTTGTATACTGATGCTAGTGGAGTAGCTGTGGGTGCCATCCTTGCCCAACTTGACAATGAAGGCGTGGTTTGACCTGTAGTCTACTTGTCAAGAGTCCTCAATAAGCACAAGAAAAACTACAGCGTCACTGAGAAGAATGTTTGGTGGTGCTTCATGTGGTGAAACAGTTTTGGCATTACATTTATGGGACCTGCTTCACGGTGGTCACAGATCACTCCTCCTTCAGATGGCTGCAACAGCTAAAGGAACCTGAAGGTCAACTAGCATGTTGGGCTCTGTGTCTACAAGGGTATGATTTTACTGTGATACACTGTCCTGGGGCCCAACATCAGAACACTGATGGCCTGTCAAGAATGCTAATTCTAGCTATCCAGCCCTTTGACACTGATTGTCTATACAAGTTAATAGGATATCCTGACTCTTGGGCCACTGAGCCAGAAGACATCCGCTTGGCACTACAGACCCTATCCAAGGACACATAACTTGTGATAGACAACTCTTCAAAAAGGTTAACAATGTCTACCTACCCTATGTTTGCCTTAGCATGAGGATAGCCATTATCCACCATGCACATATTGACACTGGTCATGAGGGCATAGCAAAGACTCATGACTGGTTGTGTAAAAATTTCTATTGGGAGAACATGCGCCTCCTGATCCCTGATGTCCTAGCTTCCTGTCATTCCTGTCAGCTCCAATGCCCTTGCCGGTCCCAACACCAGTTCAAACTCATCCCTCCAAAGCATACAATCCACACAGTGAGTATTGATGCTGTTGGGCCTTTCCCTCAGTCTAGGTTGGGATTTTGGTTTATCTTGGTTGCTATAGACCACTTTAGCAAGTGTGTTGAATCCAGAGAAACAAAAGATATACCTGCTAAGACCATGGCTACTTTCTTGCTGCAAGACATTTTCTATTGGCATATCTGCCCTCAAGTCCTGCTCTCTGACAATGGTACCAACTTTAATACTTGCCTCATCACTTCTATTTTCAAAGCTATGGGAACTCACCAATTGTTCTCTGTGTCATTTTAACCCCTCAATCAATGGAACTGTCAAGCAAGCAAACTCCACCCTGGTATCCATAATGAGGAAACTCACGCTCTCTGACGCTGCCAATTGGGATATGTTCCTCCCTGCTGCTCTCTTTGCTTACCAACTCAGTAGGCATTGAGTGACTGGACAGTCCCCTTTTGCTATGCTGTATGGACGTGAGGCTGCTACCCCCTCAATCTTGGGACCCCCTTTGATTGAATTTGATATGTCTGCAAATCCTGAGGCCCATGTTAAAGACTTAACCAATTGTATCATTGACATCCAGGCAACAGCTTACACCACTGCTTACAAGGTTAAGGCCCTGGAGCTCTCCCCATCCAACGCTGCTAGAGCCCTCCTCCCTGAGTATTAAATAGGTGATCTAGTTCTCTACTACCCCAAATTGTACAGGTGGTAGAGCCCATAATCTGGATTTCATCTGGGTTGGACCCTATGAGGTCACCTTTAAGAAGTGTGTTAAGTATACTGTGAAACTACTGTCTTCTGGATGTCCTTTTGCCTGTGTTCACTCCAAATTTCTCAGAAAATATCAACTCCCTGTGTCTAATCTTGAGGGGGGAGATATCTTAAATTTTGCAATTAATGCTATTTTGATATGGCCTTTGAATATTGATAGTTGCAAAGATTTGGCTGGGTTTGCCTTCAAGTTTGGAAATTCCTTGCCTTCCGTAAATGGGTCAGGTTCAATATCCACCCATTCCAGATTATTGTACCTGTCTGTGATTGATCCTGGCATGACCTCATCCCAATGTGGCCCCCTCAGCCACTCTGTCTTCTTAATGAGTGATCACTGTCCCTTGTCTACTATTTAAGTAGAATCAATTCTCCTGATAAAGACAAGTTTATCTACATTTGCATTGGCTTTAATAATCTTCAAGCTTTTTCCTGTCCTTTCTGCCAAAAAGACTTTTACATCTCATTTTCCAGGAAATTAAGGTACATGCCCTAAATTTTGCCCTGAAGGCTAACCCAAGGCTAGCTTTGAACCTCAAATATTTTGTTATAAAGATTTTCCACTGTGTCCTCCAGGATGTTGTCCCCTGGAGCCAAACACAACACTTAGTACCCACCCAGATGATTCAGCATGATGCCCTGGAGTTCTATGATCATCAACAGAAAACTCCTAAGCCAGAAGACATCTATAACAGCTGCACCATGGAATTATCTGCTCTTCAGGATACTATAAAGGCTCAAGAGAGACAGATGGGGTTTATGGAAGAGGAATTAGTTCTGGCCTTTCAGGAAAAGAAAGAGTGGCTAGATGAGCTGGATGCTCAATGTGCTCTCCTTGACTCCCTTCAGGTCCATTAAGCAAGCACCTTGAATATGCCTTAGCAATTAGTACCACTGATACTCTAATAAGATTGCATGGTAATGCTAAAGCTGATATTTCCCCCTCTCAGAAGAGCTATACTACATTGCCCCTTCCTGACTCTCACCACTGTCACAGAAGCAATGGAGAGGATGTCTCCTTCATTGCACCTTCAGCAGGTACTCTGGAGTCTCCCTGAGAACCTGATAGCAATCCCTCCATCACTCCTGATGGTTCTGAAGCAACTAAACCTCAGGCTAGTCAGAGCAAGGAAGAATTCACTGATGATTCTGGCATTGAGGAGTACAATGAGGATCACTCATTTAACTACTAAGCAGCCAGGACAAGAAGAAATCCTTGGCTGCATTTGTGGTTTCACCTCCCTTCTCTCCCCCCATTCTAATCCCCCTGACAAGCCTGTACCTGGCCCTGGCACTTGTTGTTCCTTTACAACAGAGCCTTCTGATACCCCTCCGCTAGTTGACTTTGCCTCTCAATCAGAAACGTTGGATTCTTGCACTGTGAGAATGCAAGAAGATCTTGCCTACTGGGTCCCCACATCCAAGTTCTTCTTGGCCATGGACCTGATACCTGGCTACTGGCAGATTGATCTCCCTCCAGATGACCCAGAGAAGTGTGCCGTTCTTTCCAACCAAAGGCTGTTTAACCTATCAGGATGCCTCAGGGTCTCTATAACGCCCCAGCCACCTTCCAACAAGCTATGGACACTGCAATGGGGGACCTCAAGCCCTAATGTTCCCTGGTCTATCTGGATGACATTAAAGTCTTCTCTTGCATCTATAATAAACACCTGGAACCCCTGGAAGAAGTGTTCAAATGTCTGAACTACATCAATCTGGAGTACAACAATGGAGAGCTTCCAGTTGCTTATATGCTGCATAGTAAGAAGGTCAAGGTGCTACCCTTCTCAATTGGGGAAGCCAAGGGTATCCCAGTCTACGCCTCCTGTAATGTGACTATCCCATCTGGCTCTCAGGTGATCCATAATACAGGCCTCTTGCTGGCTCTACTGGCTGGCACTCATGAAGAAATCTTTGGCATCCCTGATGCCTCCAGACTAGAACCATGGGTTGCATCAGGCATCCTCATGCCAAGTGATAAGGAGGTACTCATACTCTTGGTCAACATGAGTTGTGAAGCTATGGTTGTCTCCAAACACCAACTTCTGGCTTATATACAACTGGAAGAGCATGACAACCTTCAGGAGACCACCCCCTTTGCGGACTTCTCTGAGTTGGGTCTACCCTGTGAGCAACCACTGGTGCTATCAGTCATAAGCCGTGACACCCTATCTGGCCTCTCCAAAGAGCAGAAGGATCAAGCTATGGATCTCTTTGCCCAGTATAAGGATGTGTTTTCCAAGGATGATTATGACCTGGGCAAGGCTGCAGATGCTGCTCATCATATTGACACCCAAGGCAGTCCACCTATCTGTTCCAGACCTATACGGCAGCAGTCAAGCCAATCATGCCCTGGCTAAGGAGGAGCTTCAGAAGCTATTGGGATCTGGCTTACTGGTCCCCAGTAAAAGTCCTTGGTCTTCTACTCTCCTGATTGTCAAAAAGAAGGATGACAGCAACTGGGTGGTGATTAACTACTGTTGACTGAATGCTTTTACCAATAAGGATTCATATCCCCTCCCTTGTATTGACAATACCTTGGACCAACTGGGTGGCGCCAAGTTTTTTGGCGCCATGGACCTTATCAGTGGGTACTGGCAGATTGATCTACCCCCCGCTGATCAATAAAAATGTGCAATCATCACTAACCAAGGGCTATTCCAACCCACAAGGATGCCTCAAGGTCTTTTCAATGCCCTGGTTACCTTCCAGAGGGCCATGGATGCAGTGATGGGCAACCTCAAACTCAACAGTGTCTTGGTCTACCTGGATGACATTAATGTGCTCTCCCAAACCTTTAATGATCATCTGCAGCACTTAAAAGAAGTCTTCCAGCGGTTACTTGCAGCTAATCTCAAGCTCAAGCCACGCAAGTGCAACTTCTTCAAGGAGCATCTTGAGGTTCATCATTAGACAAGATGGACTCTGCCCTGTACCTCTGAAGGTGGAAGCCATTGAGAAAATGCAGATCCCGGCCAATAATTGGGATGTGCAGGTCTTCCTGGGGATTATTGAGTACTACTGTTGCTTCATCCCCAACTTTGCATCCCTGGGTGATCCCCTTTATCAGCTTCTCCAAGCTGATATGGAATTCTTCTGGAGCCCAGTGTTTCAATCTGCCTTCAATGCTCTTAAGTAAACACTGACTGCAGCCCCTTCACTGGCCTACCCTGACTTTTTCAAGCTGTTTGTGGTTCATAAAGATGCTAGTCTGAATGAAATTGGGGGTGTTCTCTCCCAACTGGACTCTAAAGGACTCAAACATCCTGTTGGATACTTCTTGCACACAATCAATGTTCATGAGAAGAACTAAACTGTCACCAAACAGGAGTGTCTGGCTGTAATATACTCCTATCAGCAGTTCAGAGTGTATCTCTATTGAGTACACCCACAGTGGTAACAGACCATGCCTCCCTGCAATGGCTGAAGACCCCCAAGGATCCTGAAGGGTTTCTGGCGCCTTGGGCCAGTAAGCTCTAGGCCTACAACTACAAAATCATTCATTTAGCTGGAGCTGTCCATCATAATGCTGACTGTTTCTCCTGCCTTGCTACTGTTGCCTTAGTATCCTCCATAGCTGACATTCTCTGTGAAAAGCTTATGAAGGATCTTTTTTTGTGAGGGAAGAGCCGGTAGAGAAACAGAGGGCTCTCAACAAATTATCTGTTGACACCAAGTCTATAAGGGACAACTCCTGAAGCTTTGTGGAGACTCTTGACTACCGTATATATGCTCATCCTTACGCATGGACTTGTTGTGGCCGCTTACAAGTCTACTGGACATGGTGGTATACAGAAGAAGTTAGCCCTGCTACAACAGCACTGCTTCTGAGAAGGAATGCACACTGATGTAGTAAATACACTAGCCACCTGTCATAACTGCAACATCAAGAGACCTGAGATTGCCAAGTTCCAATACAGACTTGTACACCCTGGGTTTTGCTCCACATGTAGCCATTGACGTAGTGGGCCCCTTAACTGTTACCAACAGCCACAACAAGCTCATCATTGTGGCTGTTGATCATCTGAATAAATGGTTAGAGGCCAAGGGAATTCCCAATCAATTTGCACTGGTGATAGCCATGTTCATCCTGGAGAATATCATATACAAGCATGGTTGTCCCCAAAATCTGCTGACAAACAATAGTATCAATTTCACCAGTCACATAATCCCCTGCCTCAACCAACTGATGGGAATCTATTAGATAATATCCACCCCTAATCACCCACAGACAAATGACATGGTAGAGCTCACTAATGGAAGCATGATCCAGATACTCCCTAAGCTCAGTAACCAATATGAGACAGATTGGGATACCTTCTTGCCAAGAGCCACTTTTGTATACAACATTGTATGCCACCGCCCTACTGGCAAACCACCCTTCCAGTTAGTATATGGATGGCCACCAGAACTCTCACTCTTGTTATACTCTCTGTTGAATCCCAGCCTTGTTGCATCTCCAGAAGCCTATCTCTATGAGCTCGTCCAGAACCTTGGTTACTTGCAATCAGAAGCATATACTATGAACTTAAATTATAATCTCTAAGGCATTGGAAAAGCTTCCTCCAAACAACCTGCCCTGTTCACATACACCATAGAAGACTCTGCATTCTTCTTCAGCAACAGAGGCTATGGAAGTAAATCCAAACTGGCCTCCTCATGGCAAGGCCCAGACCAGATCATCCAAAAGACTGATCCCAACTTTTCCATCCTTAAGGAGCCCTTTTCTGGGCAATCAATTACTAAAGTATACACTCAATACATGTGGCAACTCCTAGTGTTCAAGAGTAAGCCCCAATGAGGACAATAGCCCAAAAAAGCCTAATTAAAATATTCCATGGGTTGTTTTTTTCTTGTGATAGTCAGAAGATATAAGTTATAAGGGACAAGGAATAAGTAACAAGCAACTATTGAGGACTGACAAGACTCTGCCAATAATTCCCCAACTGTTTCATTGCTTAAATGCAGCCAGCAAACGCAACTGATTGCTGTTAGAGCCACGATGTCAGGGCCCAGATTGCCCTGGACAATCAGCTGGCCTCCTTAGAGTTGATTGAACATGCAGCTTAGAAACCCCCACAAAGCACTTTCCAGGACAAAATACCCCCTTTTGACTAGAAAATGGTCCAGGATTTGAGAGGCACACAAGCCTCAAATCCCTGGCACAAGCCTGTTATCAAATTTGGGCCACCTACCTATTGGGAAATGGCACATTGGGAGCGCAATTGTTTGATTGCGCAATTGGACAATCAATTCATTGTGGGAGCTAAAAAAACTGTAGCAACTTGTCATGCTGCAAATTTCAAAAAATTCATGTTATAGCAGCCAATGAGATTTCATCATCTTGGTCAAGTACGCAAATTCCAGTTAAAATTGTAAATCCAACTCCAAATGATGCCATCAGTTCTCTGGTGGCACAAAAAGCCACAGAATCTTCAGTAAGTATAAGTAGTGAGAGGGAGAAGACCTCCTCACTGTTGACATCTTATTAAAGCAAGTTTATGCCTAGAAATTATTATTTTATTGCAGGAATTGTCTATTTTTGCTCAAATTTAATTATTCTCTTTGCATCTATTTGTGAATCCACTACTCAATACAACCTTGCATACCCATATCCTCCCGGCCATACTCCTGTTGTCCTTGCCAAACCGCCCTGCTCCCTTGACCTGGAGTTTTTCCATCCCCATCACCTGGATCTGCCACCAGTAATGAAGGATATTCCAACTGCCCCTCCTCTCCCCAATGCGTCTCCCACCCAGGACTTTAGCAAGCTGGGGTTTGTCTATATCACAGTATTGGGGCTGGCCAACCAAGTTGTGCCCCATACTGGGAGTGAGCACCCCCTAGCCACTGCTCTAAACTACCTGGTCCACATAGCGCCTATTGTGTACATGGCCTTTCAGGCCCGGCCTGCCTCCCCTGTGGGAGTCCAGCCGGACTCTAGTATGGGCTGTGACACACAAAGCCAAGACCCAGGTAAGACACTTGATACCCAACAGACAAGAGACACAATTTACCTCTATGGCCACCATAAAACCCACTTCCCAGTCCAGCTGAGCTCCTAGGTCTAATTAATGGCTGTCTATGTCCTTAAGCACCACTATCTTATTACTGGTCTTTTCTTCTATTACTGGCCTCTGGTGCTGGCTTTCTTAGTGATCATCATCTGCTTCATCTTCTTTGCTGCCCTTTGGGCTTTGCTTGGATATCTGCCCATCATAACTGCTTCCCAAGGGCTTCACATATTTCAATCTGTTTGTCTTATCCAGTGGGGGGGATTCTGCATTATTAAATGAATCAGCCAAAGCATAGTTGGTTTATTAAAGGAAAATATAACAATTGTCCAGCCACCCGCTTATTTTGCCGTGTTTGCTATTCTATGCTTGTAAACTCATTTAATTGTGCCTAAAAGGCGCTATTTGAAGCAAGAATTTATTGCACATAAAGCTCAGTCTTTACTTCTGCAGCTAGTAATAGAATAGAAGCATTTAAGAGTTACTTTCCTCCATTTGGCAATGTGCATGAAATCAGTTGTTTTTTTTGCCCAGGCACTTTCCAATATCATTTTTCCACTGCCTATATATGACAAGTTACTATTTAGGTGCCTCTTTCCTTTGGCAATAATCCCCCTGCCCCCACTATATAACCTTCTAACATATCAAATAAAGAACTATTTTTATCTTATTATCTTTTTATATTCTTCTGTTCTTACCTAGCCTGTCACTATACCACAACAGGTATAGTATTAAGATAAAGAAGTAGTAGACTAACTATTTGTAAAAATTAGCACCCAGGCTTATATTTTACAATAGACCCATAGCCAAACAAAGAAGACAACTCAAATTCCCAGAATTGGCAATATGAATAAACAATGATCTCATATGGTGGATGACTCAATTTGGCGCTTGACTCATTACCAGGATTGATCCACCCCCTTCACCATCCAGCCAAGTCATCTACATAATCATGTTCCTCTTATGATGATTCAGTATAACTATATAATTCCTATCTTCAAATAAATATAATTATCTAGTTTCCAAATATTTTCCCCTTGTAACTCTGCTAAAACAGCACAGTTACAACAATGCCTGCCCACGTGGCTCAGTGGCTCCACAGCGCCACCTTGGAATCCTTTGTAGGTACAAATGATAACAACACCACATCATGGATCCAATCAGCTCAAAGCAAGTTGACAGATGAAGTGGCCAACACTTTTGTGGAGTGTGGAGATATCCATTTGCCTGACACATGATGCAGGAACCTGATGCAATACTTGACATGAGGATCCCACTGAGAAGGATTAGAATAGCTTCAAACAAGACTTCTTGGCAAGATTTTTAATGAAAGACACAGCCCTTATGATCATATGTCAGGTGAAGAACTTTATTCAGACTGGAACAGTGAAGGAACTGATAAGAGCCTACAAAGAATTACAACTATGGGCATCTTTAGATATGGTGTTTGATAAGCCAGCCACACACCTCATGTACTATGGCGCTCTCAAGTTGAATGTAATGAGACACATCAACCTGAACCAAGAAACCAACCTGCAAAGTCTGTAATGTGAAGCATAAAAGCAGAAAAACTTTCAATGCGCTGCACAAGGCACAAACAGGGGAAAGAGAGAGACCTAAGGACTCTCATCTCTCAGGACATTACAACCGCTCTCTGCCTAGCAACAGTAACAATGCAAACAACAAAACCTCAAAATCAAACGGCCATGGTAATGAGAACAACAGCCAATCCAACCGCACTCATTTAAGATTCACCAGCACCCAAAGTAACCAGGATGAGGGAAAAGCCCTGGGAGAGCAATAAGTGAGCCAAGCTCTCCCTGCCAGCCTTCTGCCTTGCCAAACAATGAGTACCGCCCAGAAGATGTGGATCAAGGCCCAATGATACAGGTCCCTTCAGAATATTGATACTTTACACCATTATCAGACATCTCAATAAACTGATGTCTTATCATTTTGGCTTTTGAAGCTACACAGGTTCAGCACTCTTGGATTCTGATGCAAATTGTACCCTTATCAAAAGCCACTTTGTGAATAAGTGCAAGCTAACTACTAACTTTTTATGGATTAATAACGTGGTTTTAGCTTATGACCATTGCATTACTGTTACCTGGAAAACTGCCACTTTTTCCATCACGCTAGAGAACCTCCACTCCATCATCCAAAGATCTGTCATTGATTTCACCAGATTTGATGTGGGACTTTTCTTGGACTGGTTGAGGAAAAATAACCCCCACATAGACTGAGCCACCTCAGTATTGATTGTCAAGAAATAAAGATTAAACCACCAAATTTACCCTGACATGGCAGACCAACTCCTTTGGGACCACATATTTGTACACCTTACAGAGACCCAAGAAGAAAAGGACAACCTCAAGGCAATTGCCTGGGATTCCTGACAGTACAAATTCATACACACCAAGGACCAGCAAGATACTGTCACCCCCAGGATTGAGAGATAGTGACCCAACATCCAGAAATCTTTAAAGAAGCCCTCCCAGGACTTATTTCTGAAAAACACATACAGAACACCATCCAGCTCAAAGGTGCAGCATCAAAGGCATATTCCATATATTGTCTCACATCCAATGAGGGCAACACACTTTGCACCTACCTCAAAGAGGCTCTAGAGAAGGGGCTCATTTGTTCTTCGCAATCTCCCTTTAAGACTGCTGTATCCTCTTCAGCAAAGAAGGATGGATCCCTCAGGCTAGTCACCAACTATTGTGCGCTAAACAAGATCACCATCAAGAATTGTTACCCTCTTCTGCTCATCAATAACCTCTTTGATGCCTTAGGTGGGGCAACTGTCTTTTTTAAGATTGACCTGACTGCTGGATACAATCACATCTGCATAAAGGAGGAAGACATACCAAAAAGTGTAATCCAATTTAATTTTGGCTCTTATAAGTGCATTGTGCTTAACTTTTGAATTACCCATGCCACATCAATCTTTTTCATGTTCATGAATTAACTTTTTGAGCCAATCATCAGAAAGCACACTCTGGTATACTCAGACAATATCATTGTATACAGTACCACCATTAAACAGCACCACAAAGATCTGGAGACAGTGTTTGCAACTCTAGCGCAACAAAAACTCCTTACCAAGCCATCCAATTGTCAGTTCTACCACAAACAGCTCCCCTTCTTGGGGCATGTAGTATCTAAAGAAGGCATCAAAACAGATGAACAAAATATCCAAGCCATCTGCAAGATACCACTGCCTAAGGACAAGGGAGAAATTAGAACTTTCCCTGGTATGATAGCCTACATGCACCAATTTTTACAGACTGTGGTATTTTCATGGCACCATTGTCTTCCATTATGGATGCTAAGTCCAAGCTTCTATAGACCCCACAACAGGACCTCTGTTTCCACCATCTGAAGAAAAAGCTAATTTCTGGCCCCATCTTGCAATATCTCAAAAGATACAGATACTACCAAATAGAAGCAGACGCCTCTGATGCCTCAATTAGAGGTATTATATGCATCAAACAGACACCAGCAACTTCATACCAGTGGCCTGTGAATAACGCAAGCTAACTAATGGTGAATGCTGATATCCAATACATAACAAGAAATTGTTGGCCATTGTAAATTTTCTAGTCACTTAGCATTGTTACCTGGAGAGACAAGAAGAGTTCACATCATTAACAGACCACAATTCACTCATTTACTTTAAGACACAGGCCAACTTCTTCTGTTGTCAGACAATCTGGATGGTATTATTGAACAGTTTCAATATAAATATTCAATAAACACCTGGACATTTACTAGTAGCAGCTGATGCTATTTCACAACTATATTTAAAGGCTTCAAGAGGACAGAACAAGTTTGACACCAACTGGCCCCTCCTAGTACTTTAAACCAAGGACAAGGGCTTCCCCCCAGGCACTACCAACATCACCCAAGAAACTGTGATAAAAAAGAGAACCTGTTTGTGGATGATTATGGGACCCTACATTGTAAGATTTCTAATGAAGTAATCATTCCCTAAATACCCACACATTAGAGAGTTGACACCATACTCTGCTACCCCTGTGACCCAGGCCATATCAAGAGCCAAAACTTATATAAGTTTTTAAAACACAAGTCCTGGTGGCTCAAGTTGTACAGAGATATACAGCAAGTACTAAATCAATGTAAGGTGTGCAAAATATTTGCCAAAAGCAACACCCCACCCAAGTCTGTACTAAAGATCTCCACTCAACTATCCTTTAAGTTGTGGGCCCTAGATATTGTGGGCCCATGCCAGGAAAACACAGCAATAAGAAGTATATCATTACTGACATCAACTTTTCTACATACTGGCCAGTGGTATAGGCTGTTAAGGCGCACACTGGCAATGACGTGCAGAGGCTCATAGGAAAAGAAATTATCAGCAAGTTTGGAAATCTAGAACTCCTGATGACTGACAGAGGCAAAGAATTGACCTCTGAAGATACCAATATTTAACTCATCAAGAATAGAGTTAAACACATAGCAACTACAACATACCACCTTCAGGCCAATATTAGAGCATAGTGGCTGAACAGAAGCATTGTGCAAGCCCTTGCCAAACTCACTTTCAGGAGATTTGAAGACTGGCACAAACAACTAGCAACCACACTCCTTGTGTCACGCACTCAGATGAACAGATCCACCAGAAAAGGTTCTTTTGAACTGGTTTATGGCACACAGCCAAACATTATTCAAGCCCTCACTGAGTCCAAGTTATAAATACCAAGTAAGGTACTGCCCGCTCAGACCCCCAATTACTCTGTGCCAAAAACAGTTAAAACTCCAGAGAATAAAAGCAATTGCAATAAATGTTTGTCCCCATACAAAGCAGATATAAAGTTGGCAACTAAGTATGGGTAATAAATATGAACAAAAGCAAGTATCAGCCTGATAAAGTAGGGCCCACTATTATATTAGAGGTAAAAAACAACACTTACCTAGTGCAAAGATCAGGCAAGAGAAAGCAAGACAAAGTCTTGCATCACAACAGACTCTGTTCCTATAAGACTTGACAGAAGAAACATGTAACTGAACTCCCTGCAACAGAACAGCAGTTAGTACAGTACAATGCCTGGGCCCCTGACAACCTTCCAGCAGACCTTCCAACAGAGGAAACTGACCCTCAGCCAGGGGGGTGTAAAAAAACAGGGTCAACCCCCAGCAAGGTTCCAATCAAGTGGGTTTTTGACCTGCAACCTGACTTCTCCGGGACCTAAAGCCAAATGTGAAATTCAACTTGAATTACTAAATCTAGCAACATGACCAAATTATAATCCCTACATGGTGGTCAGCTCAATTTGGCGCTTGACTCATTATAAGAATCAAGTCACCCCCTCCAATCCAACCAAGTGATCTTCATAATCATATTGCCAATACCCAGATCCAAAATTACTTTATACATTGGTATCTATATAAATAACATTATCTAATTTTAATGTTTTCTCCCCTTTTAACTCTGCTAAAACAGCACAGTTACAACATTACTCCTTCTTGTATGCTTATGGGTATCACATCAACTGGCATAGTTATTAATCCCAATTGTATTCCAACTGCAGTTGGTCTCAGTAATTCAATATCACATTGCCTATTTATCCCAGGGCACATATTTCCCCTTGTATAATACTAACAGATGACCCTTTTATTAGCACTCTAAGTCTTAAAGAACAAACAACAACCCTTGTAGTTAGGAAAATACCAGTCATTTTAGCTAGACAACAAACAAAACAGCAACTGTTTACCTCAATTAGGCAAAATACCTTCATCTTTATACAACATTAGCTCTTTTCTGTCAAAAAGCTCCACATGTGTTATACACTAACCCAATGCGTCCCCAGCTTTGACCCAGGGCACATCTTGGTGGCTTCTGAGGAGCATTAAGAGCACCACAGATTGAATAAGCACTACCAATGCATCTAAATACATGCTGTTTAAGTTTCTACCTTGATTCTTTGTATCTGATAATTTAAACTATCATATCCCCATGCTTTTTGGGGTTATACATTGCATATTAGCTACCAACTAACATCCAAATAGCACCAGAGTAAACCAATATGGTTCAAATCAATCTATACTCAACTAAATCATCTTATACACAGCACAATGAAAATTTATTAAAAATAATTAAAATCATATTGTCCTATATCATTTGTATTAAACAAAAAATGTAGTGAGACAGATAACAAGTAGTTTAGACAGGTGATTCTACTTAATTGAATAGAGGCTAGACATCTATTGGTACAGTAGTTTTAAAAGCTATGGCAACAACTGAAAATACCTCAAATTCAAACAGAATGATTTCAGATGTAAACAAAATCTAAGTTGCACAAGATTTAGGATTCAAATAATTTAATTATTTTTGGTTAATAAATGAACTGTCAAACAAAAAACGAAATTTCACTAGCCCATTATATGAAATTATATCAAACATCAAGTGTTGCAGTTCAAACCACAAACCAAATTAACTGACACAACAAGTGAAATGGATGAATGCTATTCCGGAGTATATTATAATCCAAGCAGGATTCATATGAGGCACTGACAGAAGGACCAAAATGAAACAAAATTTGAGCATTCTAGAAGCGAGATTACACAAGCACAAAACAACATGAACTCACACAAGATGTGTAGTATGAGCAGCCTAAAATATAAAAATAACAGTTTTACAGCCAAATAACAGCTATCTAATTTAAGAACAGAGGCATTTTATTCATTTTCATGGCTCCTGATTTGTGTATAATGGTTTTGATGACTGTCCAAATATGGAATGGTGATTACAATAAAAATAAATCATAAAATTTTAAACTCCTACTTTTAGTGATTTTATCCTAGGTTTTTTACAATAGTTTTCAACAACAGCAACATTTTCAACAGCGCCAGCAGCCAAGCCTGCTTCAATGGGGGCAAGGCTTAGAACGCAGATGAACCTGTTTATACCCAAGCCTTTGAGGCGGGTAACAAGGAAGCTGACCTGTACCTGACCCATGATCCCTATGACTTTGACTTGTTCAATAGTCACCTAGTGTCTAGCTCTGCTCCTGCACAAGGTGCCTGTCAACCAACCAATCAGGATGGTAACCTTGATTTGGAACAACTTCCTGCCACCAGCCAACCTGCCCCTTATAGCCAATCAGGCTTCAGCTCCCCCAGCCCAGTGCCCCAAACACAGAATCATTACTGCCCAAATTCTCCAGGAAATTGTGTCCCTGAACCTGCAGGGTCTGTCCTGGGATCAGATTGCAACCCAATTTCAATTCATCCAAGCCACAATAATGCGGGAATTCAATAACTTAATGAACAGGGGGAATCTGATCAGGACAGCCAAGAAGCCCAAGAAGGCCCCCAAGTCCCAAATCACAGAGGCCTACCCAATAATGCTTGAACTCCTCCAGCAGGACCCAAGCTTTCCCTAACCCAGGTCCAGAAGCTACTTGCACATCATGGCATTTGGGTGCCTGAGCGCATGGTGCAGCTCTGGACGCATGGAAAGATGGCTTCAGCCCAGGTACTGATCAATGTTGCTGGCAACCAATGGGATGGTAGTGAGAATTTTTATATGATCCTGCCATCAAATTCACCCTGATCTAATGCTTGACTAGTCTAACAGATGATGTCATGCTCATCTCTTACTAAAAGCTATCAATAGCTTTTGACAATTTTAGTGCCCAAGGAAAAGCCGCCACAAAAAGGGAGGAAGAAGGTCAAGAAGGGGACACTCATTGGTGCATTTCCTGCTGTTTTAGCCAAGATTTTTGTCTATTATTGGACAAACCCAGATTTCACCAATTGCTACAAGTACAGCCAGATCCTTGGTGAATTACTTGACTTCTGGGATAGCTCAAATTCCAAGCACCAGATTTTCTTGAGCCACCAGATGGAGGAAAGCTCCAATGCCCTTGAAGCCATCCAGCTACGCGGGCACCAGGCCTCTGTGTACCCAGCCAGCCATGTAGACATCCATCTGGGTGATGTTTTTTAACATTGGAGATAAAGTACGGGAGTGCCACCCTCAGGCTTTTAATGATATTTATTTTGGGGTCCTCAAACACAAGTCTCTCTTTAGTTGCCAGATGGTGGCAGACTTGTTCACTCAAATTTTTGTCCATGTGAACGTGGGCAACCAATCACACAAGGATAAGTGCCTCCCACCCCGTGCCACAGTCATCTATCAGCTAATCAAGGCAATGACAGACAAGGATTATGACAAGTGGTATATGACAGCCATCATGCAAAATACTCCTACCCCTACCCCTGCCACCACTACCCCTATCTTCCAGCCCCACCCACTCAATCATGAACCCCTAGGTCAGCACTGGCTCTACGCCTTCTTTCCCACACTATTCCGCCTACTAGGCATCTCTCTTCCCTGCTCCCCAATAAACTCCCTGTCACAAACATTTTCTATTTATATTATCTTTATTCTGAATTTCAATTGTTCATTTTCTCTTTGTTTATAGTTGATTTTATTCTGTATGTTCAGTTTATTTCTATAAAATCATATATTTACTATGATATGTATCTAGATCCAGAACACAGTTATTTTTAGTACCCAAACACAGCCCCTTATGAAAATATTAACAAAAATTTGGTGATCAGCTCAATTTGATTTAGAAAATTATAGGTTAATTGTGTTTAGATAAAGTTGTTACTAGTCCAAATTAAAACCCTAATGATAAACTTTAAGCCAATCAGGAGCCAAGTGATAAAGTAATTGTTGTGACATAAAGGGTCATTCAATAATTCTTTGATGCATGTGCGCTAATTAATATGATTGGATGGTTATTTTGCTATTGTATGCCATTGCTGCTGTGGCAAGTTGTTGGTGGACTAGTGCTCAATCAGCTGCTGGGCTAGCACTAGTCCACCAACAACTTGCCACAGCAGCAATGGCATACAATAGCAAAATAACCATCCAATCATATTAATTAGCGCACATGCATCAAAGAATTATTGAATGACCCTTTATGTCACAACAATTACTTTATCACTTGGCTCCTGATTGGCTTAAAGTTTATCATTAGGGTTTTAATTTGGACTAGTAACAACTTTATCTAAACACAATTAACCTATAATTTTCTAAATCAAATTTATCTGATCACCAAATTATTATTAATATTTTTGCAAGGGGCTATGAAAAGTGCTAAAAATAATATGGCAATTATGGAAGCAATGTCAACACAAAGCAAACAACACATATCAAGATAAGCGTAAATACACACACAATGGGTAAAAAGATGGGATATTTTAGCAAATGAAAAAAAACAGGAATAAGCAAAGAGGCAATAGTATCAGAATAATACAGATTTTATTGGGGTGAAAGCTATAAAAACATATGGAAAGGTTAGTAAAAAATCAATAAGAGAATTGGAGAAACTGCTCAAAGGACTTGACTCTGCAAGTGCAGAAATCAAAGAAATTTATTGTAAGGTCAAAGCAAAGGTAAAGTCTGCCATCCTCAAAGGGGACAAAATAGACAAGGTGTCTGCAAAGGCCCTAATGACCAAAATACCAGACACCCCTGAGAAGACAATTGAGTGTCTACTCAACATTCAGAAGACAGTGGTTGAGGGCCTATAATTTAAGGCATATAATTTTTTGTTCTGTCCATCTGGGTTAACAACCCCAAGATGTATACACATTGCAAACCAGCAAAACAAGCCAGGAAAGAGGATACTAAATTGCCAACGCAATTTCTTGTGCCAAGAATGGCTAAGCCTGCTGAAGCCTCCAGAAAGGAGGAAACATGAGAAGGTAACCTAAAAAACAAACTTAATAAAAATTCAAAATTCTTACTGGTTTTTTTTAGAGAACATAAATGGTAAAATCCTCCAGGTCCTGGTCCCTTTTTACCTGCCATGCTCTACGCCAACTACACCAATCATGTGGCAAGGCAGCTGTTTCTGTCCCCCCTGTCTTTCAGGAGCTGGAGAACCACATCCACAGGTCCTTTCTTATGTTGCAGTAGGCATTAAATGAGCTGACACATGGGGAAGGGGCATCTGAGTGGGCAGTTACTGCCTACAAGGATGCCCAACTGGTCTGCATGGACCCAGTATCCCTCAATTGGAGTTTACTGTGTAAATTCTATTGAGCTTTTTTGGGATGTCCTGGCAACACTCCCATTCAAAAGCATACCAGAGATGGGCTGGGCCCATGCGGCTGCTTGCTTCTCCTTCCTGGTGGAGCATGCGCTCTCTTACCTGCTGGAGAACTTTGGGCGCACAGTTGGAAAATTGGCTGATCTAGACGTAATAGCCGTCAAGAAGACCAAGATCCTCCTTGCCAACTTTAGGCTGGCTTGGAGCACTAAAGATACAGGGTTCCCTGCAGCCATGGAGCTGATCTTCACAAAGACAAAGCATGAGAAAAAGATCAGCACAGTATACAACAAACTTTGCAAGTTTACTGAAGCCTTTGCTGAAAAAAGGCTTCACCTTGTGGTTTACCTTGGATATCTCTTCTTCTTCCAGATGGGTATATCTGTAGAGGACCTGGACAGGATCATTCTCAGGATTGACAAGACCAGGCTCTCCCTGGATGAGAAGAAGGTTCCCCCAGGATATGACTTGGTGGACCACATTATCCAGGATGCCTTGATACTCGGTGGAATTTACAGGTTTGCGGCCCTGCCTGAAAAGCTGCTGCTTCACTCCCACCTGACCCTACTGCCTTTCACCAGCAGGCAGGAGTATTTCAACCAGGGTGTATTCACTGCCTATGGTGTGGCAGTGGAGGTTGTGCGCCACCTCCATTGCTGGGTGGGTATATACCAACAAACCCATTATAGGCGCCTTTAAAACTCTCTTTTCCAATAAATATATTTACACTTTATGATTATTTTTGTTATAAATAATGTTTATAAATCTTATTTTAGCAAATAAGTTTTGCAAAAGAAAACCCAGAGAAGGTTTTTATACAAGCATAATAATATTCTTAATAAAATATACTTCTAATTTATACATTCTACATTTAATTGTTTTAATTCCATTTTATTATTTATCTGATAAGAGTAATATAAATATATTTGCATAATCCAGTATCAAAGGTTTGAGATAGCCTCAGATGCAAAATAAAATAATAAATATAAAATAAATACATTATAAACCTTCATTGATGGTCCCACTGAATGTGATGGTGGGCTTAGAAGCTTCTAAATATAAAATAACAGCTAATAAATCTTGAATAGTAAATTAGATAATATAAAAAAATTGGACATGCTAAGCCTTTAATTGATTGGCTGCTTGGCAAGGCATGCGGGGATGAACAAATCAGTGTGGCCATAGAATTTGGCCACGGTCTCAGCTGGGAGGGTGTGGATCTCAGCCTGCAGTAAATCAAAGAGGTCCTTGGTCCCAGTTGGGGTCCCTTGCTTGATGACTTGCTTGAGCCACCCAAAAACTTCTTTGATGGGATTTAAGAAGGGCAAATAGGCAGGGAGGAAGAGAAGGCGCAGATTTGCTGTGGTCAATTTCTGGGGGCCCACTGCAATGCTGATGTCAATTGATGGAAATTCTAGAAGAATGTCAGCCACTTTGTGGAGACCAATGTTGTCCAACACAATGACATTGGTGAAGCCAGGACTTGTGCGCCTCAGGTGCTCCTGGAACAATCAGGGAAATGATAGAAAGGTCCTGCTGTTATGCAAACCCAATATCATTTGGTAGAGCTTGACCCTCTTTGGACTGAGGAGAGCCACTGTTGAGTAGGCTGTGGCGCGGACTGCAGCACTCCAAGCTACCCCGTCATTGGAGTCTTTTGGGACATATCCACATGCATTGTGAATAGATGAGGTGAATGCTGATTTGTCAGTATAGTATAATTTCACTGCCCCTCTGTTTTTGAGTCCAGTGTAGGCCTCAGCATATTTTTTCCAGGTCTTGATATTGGTAGGGTTATTCTTATTGTATGGAGATACCCCAAGATTTTTCCAGAAAAAGCGCATTTCTTTCATCAGATGGTAGTAAAATAAAATTAAGACCTCAACCCCAAAAGTATATTTGACCATGGCCTATATATTTTCCAGTTCAAGATTTCAATCCTGGGTTATCCACTGGCAGATTGACCATTTGTGCTCCTTGGTGAGCATGGTTGAAACTTGCAGGGATTTCTCTGTGGAAAAGACATGGCCAGTATTGATGAATTTGTTGAAGGTCTTGGAGGTGTACTTGGGATCCACCCCAACAAGAGCTGCAGCTTGCTTGTAGTCACCAGATTCCTGGATAAGCCTGAGCAGGATGATGCACTTGATGTCAGGAATGTGCTTCTGGGCGGGCTTTGTGGGTTCAGACAAGCCAGGTTCCTGATTGGTGACAGGCTTGCAAGGCATGGGTACCTTGGTATAGAATGCAGCAACTTTCTTTAACACTAACTGACCCTCTGTGATTCTATAGAACTAAGACTTGTTGTTGTATTCTTGGTTTCTATCACTGACATAAGGCTTGTAGCTACTTACAAAACACAGGCTTAACCTTCTCCATTATGGCTGACAGGACTGACTCTTGGCAGTACACAGCGTCAAACACATATAAAGTAAGTCTTACCTCCTTGTTTCTAACTGTTTTGGTTGTGGTGACCTTGGTGGGCTTCTGGGTCAGCTTGAGGACCCAAGGGTTGATGATCTGCACCCTAGCAGCTTGTGCTCCTTGAACTGGCTGTTTTAGTGCAGCATCACTATTGAACTCTCCTCTCCCATATCCTTCCTGAGTAGGAACTTGGGTTCCACTAACTCTGTTCTTTGACCTGCGGGGGCAACTGCAGCTGTGGCACACAACAGGTGAATTTTTACTCTGTCTTATGTTCCTTTCATTTAAAAACTAATAAAATACTAAATAAAACTTAATTGAGTTATACACTGGCTTTTGCTTTTTGCTTTTTATCTGTATATGGATATTTAATTAGATTTTTTCCCACCCAGTATCCTTATTATAGATTTGTTATCCCTGAATTAGTTGTTTCTGGTTTTAAAACACCCTTTTATAAAACCCAAAATAATTTCCACCCATTTCCCCAGATTTTACACCATATTTAAGAGCCCAACACAATATTTTTCAAATTTATGTCTCAGATTGTATGTCTTATTTTAGAAACTTTGGGATCATTCTTGATTACAATCCATTGCACACAACATTTGAGTGGTTTTGTTTACATAGTGACTTGCTACTGTGCTTTGTTTTTTCATTGAGTTTTGACTCAATGCACTTGGGTGTATTTTGTCACTGATTCATATAGTAACCATATGTACACCAAAAGTCAACTCACCCCATTTTGTTTGTGAATCAGTGTATTTTGGATTGTATTTTGAATTTTCTTGCTTGGCGTGTGAGCAATTTGTTGCTGTGTTGACAATTTTGTCCTTCATTGCCAAAATTCTCTGTTAACAGAGTGTATATTTTAACCTGATAGTTAGAATTGGCTTAAATATGAAATCATTTTTTTAAATCTTAGGTATTTTTGGTTGCCACCATAGCTTTTAAAACTACTGTAACTGGCTAAGAGTGGGCATAGGGTTTGCCCACCATCTCAGCCAGGAGATTATACGACTTCACATGTAACAAGCTGAATTGAGCCTTATTTTCATATGTAGTGCCATTTTTAATAACTGGCTTAAGCCACCCAAAGACTCCCTTGATTGGGTCAGGAATGGCAAATGTGTGAGAAGAAATAATAGGTGTGTAGACCCTGTAGCCTTTACTGGTGGCCAAATTACATTCCTGGATTGATCACTGGGAATCCCTCAAGAATATCTTGCATCTTGTGGAGCCTAATATTATCCAAAGTTGTTGTAAATTGCGCCATTAATGCCATCTCAATATGGCCTTTTAATATTGATATGTGCAAAGGTTTGTTTGGTTTTGCTTTTGATTTTTGGAATTCCTCCCCTTCTGCAAATGGGTCTGGTTCAATATTCACCCATTTCAAAATACCTTACCTGTCCTTGACTTATTCTGGTATGAACTCATCCCAACGTGACCCCTTCTGCCACTCTGTCTACCTAATTAGTGATCATTGACCCTTGTCTACTATTTAAGCAGAATCATTTCTCCTAATAAAGACAAGTTTATCCACATTTGTGTTGGATTTAGTATTCTTCAATCCTTATCCTTTCCTTTTTTCAAAAGGACTTTCACATCTTGTATTCCAGGAAATTAAGGTAGATGCCCTCAATTTTGCCCTGAAGGGAAATCCAAGGCTAGTTTTGAACCTCAAATCTTTTGTTATAAAGATTTCCCGTTGTGTCCTCCTGGATGTTGTCCCCAGGAGCCAAACACAACAAAATGGTGCTCACTACAGGGACTGCAAGCCCCTTGGTTACCCTGTTCCCATGTGCATTCTCTGGTCCTTCTCCCTTTGTTTCTGAAGTACCCAAACAACCTAAAGTTTCTAGTCCTCCTCTAGAAGATGACATCACTGATGCCCCCTCAACTCCCATGGTACTGGTGCTGTCCCCTGGGCCCGTGTAGGCCCCCTTCCAGCTTTCTCTCTCAACTACAAGCAATCTTGTGCTTCTGCCCGCTCTCTCCTCCACTCAGGTACTTTGGCAATTCACACTATCCCTGGTCTCCATCCTGGGTACGCTTCTGAAGACCTGTACTCCTTCCTCTTGGACTTTGGTCTCCCCCTTTGCTGATGGAGTCTATGGATACTATTGGTGTGTTAGTCAACCAGTTTATCCAAACTGCCGTGGTTCACCATCAACTTGCATTAGGATCCCAGAACCAGCTTCTAAATGCTGTGCCACCGCTGTCTCAAACAACCATGCTCAAAATATGGCATATCAAGAATGGTCCCACAGTCTCTTTGTGTGTATTTTGGATAAGCAGCGTGACTTGCTGGCCTCCCAGAAGTACCTACCTCATCACTGAATTCCCTTTGTTCCTCACTCTCTTGATATATCAAGGATCAATTGTGCAAATTGGATGAGCATCAAGCAATGTGGCATGGACAAATTGAGGCCTCTCTTCTAAAGCATTGTTGGGACTTTGAGATTCTGGGTATCAAACTTAACCAATTTTGAGAGCATATTAATTCCTAGCTCAAATTTGTTGGGACTCATGTCAATACCTGGGGCTGCCACCTAAAACAAAAATATGGTCTGAATAAGGCTGCACTAGGTGACACTCTGTACCAAGTACAAACTTACATGGATGATAGAGTAGCGTCCATCAAGATGACACCTCCTGAATCTCCTATTGAGGATCCATCTGACTTTGAAGCCAAGGTATGGGAAGCCATAGCCAAGTTCAAGGCTACCACTTGGCATCAATCTTCTTTTCAACACCCTCCTCCATTAGAGCCTATGCCTTACCCTTTCATTGCTTTGCTCACCAACCAAGTAGCTACCTTGCAAGGAGAAATTGAGTACTTGAGGCAACGCCTCTCTAATCCTGATGATTTGTCCTCTAAATCTGAAGGCAAAGAGGAAGCTGAAGTTGCTAGTACTCCCGCTCATGGCAATCATGATTGTTGCCCTGGCTTGGAAGGCCAACCCTGGGCCAACTGCGCCCTTGCCCTGGATCAGCTAGCAGAAGTCACAAATGATGTTGCTGATAGGCAGGATGCATTAGAGAGAGAGGTACAAAACCTCTCTTGTTTTACCAAGACATTGAATGGACAGGTTATCCCTTTGGTTACTCAAACCACTTCCTTAGCCACTTGCCTCAATGGGATTGCTGGTACTCTATCAGTGCAACAGATTAAGATTGATGCATTTGGAGCTGCTGCTGCCACCACTAAAGATATTAGTGGACAGAACAGCTCTAATTAGATACCCTAGAGAAAAGCCTTCAACTCCTCTGGGCTAGATAGCCTGCTGCTGAATCTGATTTTGAGGGCAATTCCCACATTACCGTCTTCAACCCAGGTGACAACAGCCAATCCACCTCCTTGTTCATTGACCCCAATTATAAGCCTTTGTTCAAACAGATATTTGGCCCTAAACCCTCTACCATTGCAGCCTTTCTGACTATGTACAAGACTGCAATACGTAGGGCCACCAATGAACTTAAGAAGGAACATATTTTTACCTGTCTGCAACTCACAAGCCAAGAAGTTGTGGTCCCTGAACTCCCTTCTATTATCACTTGGGAGGACATGAAGCAACTCCTAATTGAAGAATTCAGAGGAGACCTCAGCTTGGAAGTCATAAAGGATGTGTTTATGCATATCAAATTCAAACCCAAAGAAACCTTTGCTGATTTTTCTGATTGTTTTTAAATTGAAGGACAACAGTTGATCACCAGTTGTCAGTTAACTCCCCAGGAAGCGTACACAGCATGTTCAAATGCTTTGAAGACAAACCAACTCCTATGTCTGCACTTCAAGGCCCACAAATCTTCCCTTACTTCAATGAAGAGTATCAAGACCCTCTTGCAGGACATGCACTTAACCCACAGGGGTACTGTTGTACATGAAAATAAGGCCAACAATGCAGGAACTACCTCCCACACTCCGCGCATTATGACCCTAGGCTCAAGTGGGCAGTCTAAGAGACAAGGATGCCATAACTGTGTTCAAATAGGACATCATTCACGTACCTGCACTAACCCTTGGATAGAGGGTTGCAACCCAAAGGAGCAGGCAGGAAAAGAGAGGTCAGCTTAGAGGCAGAGACTCTCTCTGCTGACCAATCTCCCCTGTCTCCTCCTGATTGCCCTTCTGACAAGGAATCTTCCCCTCAGCTGGACTGACTATCTTTCACTTGTTCCATAACCTCTCTAGTGATTCTGAACCCAAAGACTCTGACTGCAATGAGTCTGATGGTTATGGCTACTCTGTGCTGGAAGTCCCAGAGACAGTCTCATCCCTTACAAGCTATGTTCAGGGAAAACCATGACTACAACTTGGCCATCTTCAAGTGAAGCTAAGATCATAGTGGCTCGTCCTTACTTAGCATAGACCCATTGTCCCTCTGTCTTGGTAGATTTCTCTGAAGAGGCTGCTGAACTAGCAGAAGCTTTCTTTCAGAATGTGACTGTATCTCTTGCCTTGCAGACTGTGTATAAGGAAAATCCTGCTTTACAATGCATTCTGGCAAAATTGGAGAAATAATTGGAGGTAGCTCAGGATGTTCTGGCTGTCTTATCCCCTGTGTTGAAACTTGTTACCAGTTGGTTTCTCTAATCCTGATTGTCATTGAGTACTTCCTGATTGTATTAGATCCTGATTGCCTTTCTAATAAAGTAGTCATTCTGGATGCTTAAGGTATCAACTAGCTTCTGGATCACCATAAAAGATTGACTAGCTTCTGGATATTCATAAGCACTGACTTGGTTCTGGATTAGAAGTCCCACCAATTAGGCGTTAAATCTACCAACCAACTTAGTTCACTGACTGCAGTTAATGATTGACTTCCCAACTCTTGAGTCTCTTGCAACCCCCTTGTGCAGCTGGGGCTGTTCATATCTTCCCCTTATTGTGTATCAATCCCCAGTTGTTCAACATTTATTTCCCCCTTTTTCAAACCCCATGCAATGACCAACTTGCCTTGAGTTATCAAGTAAGTTGTAGTATATAAATCCCTCTCCTTTTTTCAATAAAGATATACGTTTTACACCCCCTTACATTAGCTACACCATTGAATATTTCTGAGTGTATAATCTGAGGATCATAAAGGCTAGTCTCCTCTTACCAACTACAGTACCAATTAGCTCAACTAGAAGTTGCTTATTGAGGTTTTTCTTTAGAGTAGTTGCTGTAGCCACTACTCCAAACCCTTTGTTGTTCTCCTGGTCCAATTACTTCTGTACTACCAAATACCTGTCTGGTTTCCAACTGGTACAGTACCTAGAAATTGAACAACACCTAGATCTGTCTCCTGATCCCTTTATCCATTTCCTAGTCCTTCTACAAACCAGCAGACTAGCCTCACTTATTGTAGTAAGAGTACCACACCACCCTTTGGGAAAGATACTACTTGTGTGGAAGTATTAATCCAAAAGTTTAAAATCAAGGCTATCTTGGACACGGGCTCTCCAGTCAATGTGGTATTGTCCAAGTTAATAAAAAAAACTTAAGCTGGCTCCTAACCTCAACTACACTCAATCTTATGGTACAGCTGACATGGCCCAAACTTGAGCCATTGGTGCTTACTCTGCCCTGCCCATGAGGTTTGGGAAGCTTCTTATTACCTCCCCTGCTGTTGTCCTTGAAAAAAAGTTACAATCTCCTGGTTGGTACACAATTCCTTTGAAAATACAATAGTATTGTGAACCTTTGAGACGGGTACTTATTGCTCTTAGGGTATGAGATCCCTCTAATCTTTGAAGAACCCCCACGTCTTGTGGGTAAACGTCTTAAGACTTGTGTGCTCAAATACCCCACTGGTATCTTCTCACTCAAGTACAGGACTTATTCTTCCAATATGTGTTCCCCTCCTCCTTCCTGTCCCGCTGAGGAAGGTGTGCCTCTTCTTGCCCCTGCAGCTATTACCATCTCTCCAGGCTCCCAAGTGATTATAAACTCCCAGATATCCTACAAACTACCTGAAAAGTCATTCCTGGAGCTATACTCACCTGATTCCTTAAGCCGTAAAGAGCCTTGGTTATGCCCTGGTATTTTGGACCAGACCTATAAGGAGCCTGTACAGCTGTTGTTGGCTAACCTGACTGCTCTTCCTATGCAGGTGACCAAGGGCCAGGTTGTAGGGGATGGGCGTATTTTGGGAGCAGAACAAGTGGCGTCCCTCTACCCCTTTAGAACGTTTAGTGATTTCAACTTGCCTGAAGGAGACCCTCAGGTTTTCTCCTTGTTCACTGCTGCAGACTTCCCACAACTGTCACCCATTTAACAAAAAGATGTTCTGGAACTACTAGACCAGTTTAAATTATCTTTGCCTCTGGATCCACCAACTATGGTCTAGTAAAGGAGGTTATCCACTAGATAGATGCAGGTAATGCCCTGCCCTTTTGTGCCAAACCTTACCGCCGCAGCAGGGTAGAAGATGCTCAGGTCTATAAGGAACTAAAGCAGCTCTTAGATGCTGGGCTACTAGCTCCCTCTCAGAGCCCTTTGGCCTCCCCATTGTTGATTCTCAAAAATAAGGATGGCGGCCACCACATTGTGATGGATTATTGCTGCCTGAACTTTCTCACTAAAAAGGACTCTTATCCTCTTCCTAGAATTGATGATGCTCTTAGAAGATTAGCGGGATCAAAGTTTTTCTCTGCTATGGATCTAGCCTCAGGATACTGGAAGATCAACTTGTCTCCTGAAGATAGAGAAAAGGCTGTTCTTATCACTTCAGAAGGTCTTTTTTAACCCACTTGTATGCCCCAAGGACTCTGCAATTCCCCTGCTACATTTCAACAGGCTATGGACTCCATCTTGCAAGATTTGAAGCTCTCTTATGTTCTTGTATACCTTGATGATATTACTGTGTTCAGATTCACCTTTACCAACCATTTGGACCACCTCAAAGCTGTCTTTCTCAAAATTCAGGAGGAAGGCCTGAAACTCAAACCCTCCAAGTGCTCCCTCTTCAAGGAGCAAATTGAATTCTTGGGCCACAAGGTCACCCAAACTGGAATACGCCCTATGAATAATAAGGTAGAGGACATTGAAAAGATGCAGCCCCCCACAAACCTACAATAGGTCCAAGTATTTCTTGGTATGATGGGATACTATTGAAAATTCATCCCTGATTTCACTGAGTTAAGAGAACCCCTTATCCAACTTCTTTGCAACATACCCTTTGAGTGGACTGACAGCCAACAACAGTCTTTTGAAGCGCTGAAGGCCAAGCTCAAAGAGGCTCCTATCCTAGTCTACCCTGATTATGATAAAGAGTTTATCTTGTACACTGACACAAGCAGAGTAGCTATGGGTGCCCTCTTAGCCCAGCTTGACAATGAAGGCGTAGACCAACCTGTGGCCTATTCTTCATGAGTCCTCAACAAACATGAGAAGAACTATAGTGTCACTGAAAAGGAATGTCTAGCTGTTCTTCATGCAGTAAAACATTTTAGACACTACATTTACAGGACTCACTTCACAGTAGTTACAGACCACTCTTCCCTAAAGTGGCTTCAACAATTAAAGGAGCCCAAATGTTGACTAGCCCATTGGGCCTTATGCCTGCAAGGATACAATTTCAGTGTAGTACATTGCCCTGGTGTGCAACATCAGAATGCTGATGGTTTGTTGAGGATGCCAATACTAGCCATCCATCCCGCTGACGCCAATTGTCTATACAAGTTGATAGGGTACCCTGACTCCTGGACCACTGAACCAGAAGACATTTGTCTGGTACTAGTAGCCCTATCCAAGGATACTGTGATTTGAGATAGAAAACTCTTCAAGAAAGTCAACAACACTTATCTACCCTACTTCCCTCCTAGCATGAGGGTTGCCATCATCCTCCAAGCCTACATTGACACTGGACATGAAAGCATAGCAAAGACTCATGACTGGTTGTGCAAAAGCTTCTATTGAGAGAATATACGCCTCCTTATCCCTGACGTCCTTGCCTCCTGTCATTCTTGTCAGCTCCAACGCCCCCAACATTCACAACATTAGTTCAAGCTCATCCCCCCTAAGCATTCCTTCCACACTATGAGTATTGATGCTGTTGGCCCTCTTCTGCGTTCTAGGTCTGGATGTCAACTCATCTTGGTAGCTGTTGACCACTTTAGCAAATGGGTTGAAGCCAGAGCAACCAAGGATATAACTTCCAAGACCACAGCTAATTTCTTGTTGCAAGATATCTTCTACTGGCATGGTTGCCCCCAAGTCCTGCTTTCTGACAATGGGACCAACTTTAATGTTTGTCTCATAATGACCATTGTAGAAGCTATGGGTAAACATCAATCCTTCTCTGCCCCATATAACCCATCAACCAACGGGACTGTGGAACAAGCAAACTCCACCCTTTTGTACATCATATGGAAGCTTACCCTCTCTGATGTCGCTAACTGGGATATGTTCCTCCCTGCTGCCCTCTTTGTGTATAGACTCAGCAGACATCAAGTGACTGGCCAGCCCCCCTTTGCTATGCTGTATGGACAAGAAGCCACTACCCCCTTAATCTTGGGACCCCTGTTAATTGAGGTTGACGCCTCTACTAATCCTGAAGCTCATATCAAAGACTTGACTAATTTTATCATTGACATCCAAGCTACTGCCTATTCTACTGCTTACAAGGTCAAAACTGGAACTCTCACCCTCTATTGCTTCCAGATCCCCCCTCCCTGAGTACCAAGTGGGTGACCTAATCCTCTATTATCAAAATTGTACTGGAGGTTGTGCTCATAAGCTAGACTCCCTCTGGGTTGGTTCTTGTGAAGTCACCTACAAGAAGGGTGTCAATTATACTGTGAGACTACTGTCCTCTGGCTACCCTTTTGCCAGGGTACACTCCAAATTCCTCTGCAAATATCAACTCCCTGTGTCCAATCTTGAGGGGGGAGATGTTGTAAATTGTGCCATTAATGCCATTTTGATATGGCCTTCAAATATTGATATGTGCAAAGATTTGGTTGGTTTTGCTTTTGATTTTGGCAATTCCTCCCTGTTGCGCTTTTTGCTTTACAGTGCCACAATTATTGAAATTATAGGGCACAGAACATTTTCCAGAATACAGTTATATGTGAGGATATGAGTAGTACTGTATCAGAAGAGCCAGGATTGAACAGAACCATGATTATTGCCCAGCAATGGCTTCTGATTGCGCAGAAGCACTTAAGAATTAGGATAAAGGTCAACCAGATTAAGGATAAAATAAAGATGGTTCAAAGATGATTTTATTGTAAATGATTAATTCTTCTTATATCTTCTGCAAGGGTAATCTCTGGGCTGCTAGAAATGTCTTCTAGGACATTCTAACACACCCCAAATTTTAGTAATTATTAATCTAGGTTTGGTGCTTATTGCACGTCAACCAATAGAATATTTTCATCTTCACCCAACACAGGTGATCCTTGCTGGCATGGAATAATTTAGTACTTCAGGATCACTTCCTACTTCTCTGGCATACTGCAAGCTTAATGCTTATTAATGTGATAAATATGTGAATTTGAGATTATGGGGAATCAAACCCAGCACCTTGGCACTTGATGTAAAAGTAAAGCAGCGCCTTGGCGCCTGCAATATTTTCTAGGCGGTGCCGCGGCGCTTGCAATAATTTTTAGTTGGTGTGGCAGTGTTAGACGTAAAAGTAGTTTAGCACTTTGGCGCCTAATCCAATTGCTAGGCGGTGCCGCGGCACTTTTGTATTTTTAAAGTGCTGTGGCGGCAAATCATGTATCATTTAATTGCCGTGGCGGCGCTTATTATTGGCTAGTTTAAGGCTCAGGTTAGCAGACTACTGCTGATTAAATATGCATATAGTTTATACTACCAATTTATGTAATTTGGTAGCTGTAATTCATATCTGCAAGCTCCATCATAATCAGTATCATTGTATTTTGTACTACTAATTTATGGATTTGGTTGTAGCAATCCCAATCTGTGGGCTTTATCATAATTGGCATCATTGCTTGGTCAAAATTCCTAACACTCCCCTTCTGCAAATGGGTCTGGTTTAATATCCACCCATTCTGGAATATTGTACCTGTCCTTGACTGATCCTGGTATGACCTCATCCCAACGTGACCCCTTCTGCCACTCTGTCTACCTAATGAATGATCATCAACACTTGTCTATATGCAACTACCAGAATTAACTCATTCTGCAAGTTGACTTACTATATGTCAACAATCAGAATTAAAAATACTTTAATTTCAACAGCATTAAAAAGTCAGAATTAAGTTTTAACTCATGCAGACTACTAAATGTTGACACTTTTTTAATAAGCAGAAACCTGTTTCCTGAACATTTTACTTAATAACAATTAAGCTTCAAGATATTTTTTAAGGTAATGTGACAACATAGATTTTAAAAAGTTAATAAAAAATTATACATGGCAATTAAAAAAATTCATAAAAAGACACTTTTATTTTATTTTACTATGAAATTAGCTATCTTAACTGTAATAAATTTTTTCCACTTAAAAACAAAAAAAATCCAATACACAAAAAAATACTACATAAAGTTTTACGTATTATAGGGAAATATATTAATCAGAAACAGTAATATAAAGTTTTTTCTATATTGAAAACTACAAAAAACATATAATTTACTAGTAAAATACCAATATAGGCCATGTAATACAGTATAAAGCATCAAACTATCAATAGAAAATCAATGATTTTATAAAAACAGTATCATAAATTATTAATTAATTATTTATAATAACTATTTATTTAAAAAAATTATACTTAATATATAAGAACTATATAAAAATTAGGCAATACTCAATAAATTTAATTGAAAACTAGACTGTGATCACCTGGTTGCCATTAAGAACTGTGGCAATCTTCTTGATGTAATCCCCAATCTCTGAAAGCTTATACTTGGCCTTGACAATGTCCTTGATCTTCTCTTGATACTGTTTCTCTTTGGTGGCTCTCTTCTTCTTGGATGGGTGGTTCTCAATATCTCTTATGGATGCAGCAGTCTTCCCCTGTTGGGCTTTGAGGTGCTCATAGAAGGTGTTGTATCTGGGCTTGATTCCAAAGGAGGACTTGATATGCTTATGCCAGCCCTCCAAAGATGAAGTTGTTTTCATCTCATCCTTAAGAACTGCCTGGTAGCAGTTCCAGTTAGCTTTGGCTCTGGGCTTTCTCTGGCGCTTAGTGACTTTACGTCTAATCCATTGTGGTTCATAATATTCAATGAAAGGGTAGAAGGCAACATCATGTTTCTTGGCATATGGATCTTGGCATAGGAGGTCAAAGGCTTGTCCAGTATGCTCTGGCTTTACAAAGGCTAGTGCTACAACCTGCTGAATTAAGAACTTGTACTTTCCTGATGTATCTAGACAGTGGAGCTTTCTGAGCTCAGGTAGACCCTTTAGTTGCCTGTTGACAGCCTGTCAATAATGGAAAAAACACCCCTGGACCTCTCCATCAAAGGTATTTACAAAAGCGTTATACTGATCAGTTTCATAGTCCATGATTATAGTTGAGGGTCCAAGTACTTTATCTTGAGCTTCTTTTTCTGGAGCAAGGGTGGCTTCATCCTTTTCATCATCATCTGGATTGGTTCTAGTGTTATGGCCAGGGGGACTCTTCCTATTACTGGGAGGGCTTTGATGCCCTCCTGAAGGAGTTTAAAGGCCTTTGTGTAAATCTCTTCTGTTGCCCCAGGAAGCAGAAAGTAGGCAAATGGGAGCACCTTGCTTTCAATAAAGGAATGTACAATCCATAGTTGGTAAAAATGGTGGGGGAATACTGCAAAGATACCATCACATAACCAGGTCTCTGAATCCCTTAACTGCTCTGGGTTCTGTTGTGTAGCATAGCATATAATTCTTGCCTCTGCTGTAGGCCCATCATCATGTAAAAGGAATACCTCATCACCATTAGACATCTTTAACTCATCTGTCAATACTAACTCTCCTTGGACCATGGCAGATTTCTTATGGGGGAATAGATCATGGTGTTTGTCACATATGTACTTCACTAACTGGTTGTGGTCAGGGATGAGCTTCAGGTTCTCATTACTTAGGTGTGTAGTAGCCTTAACTACCAGATAAGAAGCCTTGACGTCTTTGGAGACTGGAATCATTTGGTAGAGGTACTACTTTAGAAGCTTTTCAATAAGATTTATTGGAGCATTGCATGTGTGTTCTCCTTTTTCACTAGTGACTTTATCCCATCCTTCTGTATTGATCCTGGCAGCGCAGCTTCTATCTTCACATACATAATGCTTGCTTCTTCCTGCTCTCTTCTGATTGTTGCAATTGAAAACATAGCCATCACAGACTAAACTTGCACCTCCTTTGACAGACATTAGAGGGGAAACCTGAGGGAACTTCTTTGGGTGCTTAAACTCTCCTTTGATGTTACATATATTATGAACTTTTAGGGGATCTCATGGGCCAATTAGTGCTTGATGATAGTCAGACAGGTAATCATCATCATGATCTTCTTTATTGATACTTGATGAGGAGGATGGAGGTGCAGATTTGTTGGGCGGTGGAGGGGAATTATCTGGAGTTGGATTCTTGCGCTTCTTGGACTGGGATGAGCTTGATTCCTTGGGGCTTGATTCCTTTGAGCTTGACTCATCTGGGCTTGACTGGGGTTCTGGACTCTTGGGTATCTTCTTTCTTCCTTGCTTGTTTAGTGGAACCTCATCTCCTTCTGATTGATACCAGCTTGGAGAAGAGGAGGGGGCAGGGGAGGGCTCTTTGCTTTCAGGGTCTGGGGTCTTCTCCTTTGTCTTCTCTTTCTTTGAGGGCTTTTTGGCTAGTTTTTTGTTAGGGTAGGGACTTTGGGCTTTTCCAGAGGCTTTGGGTACTTTCTTGGTTGACATGGGGTTCTTTTGTGGCTTCTTGGAAGATTTATCCTACAATAATTATATTATAGTTCATAAAGTAATAATAATCATGTGAAACATGAATAAAATTAAATAATAATCACTTGTTTTACTTTTTTATTATGAATCAAATAGTTTATAGAAGTATGGAAAGTAACTTTAGAGCTAGTTTATTAGTAAATAATAGAAAAGAACCATGTTTAAATAAAAAGTTGACATTCTGGTAGTCAAATTCAAAAATATTTAATTTAGTTTTTCAGCATAAAAGAATGCTTTAATTTTGACGTCAACATACTGACAGTCAGCATAAAAGTAGAAAAACACTATGTAAATCACTTATAAAGCTTAGTTAATATTTTCCAGAGTTGGTTTTTTAAGGCCAAAATTAATTATTTTTAAATTTAAAAAATTTGAAGATTTGCATGTGTAATTTATGAAAACTTAAAAATAGGGATTATAGAGGGAAGTCTAAAGTACAGCCCTGGGTACCTTGGCCTGAATTATCATACCATTGTATGTGTGCTTTTTGTTAAGCAGTAGTGTTTTACTAATAAACAAGTGAAGGTGTCAACATTCAGGCAGTCAGCGTTCTTTTATAGTAACTCTCCTATTAAATCTTGCTTAAATTATGTCACTTTGTTTGCTTAGCCAAACCCCTTTGTTGCAATTTAGGCAACGTGTTGATTTGACACAAAGTTGACATTATACTTACATATATAATTTCTAGTTTTAACATATGTGTTTTGGCTTAAGTGGACTTCTGGAAATAAGCTATAGTTTATCCAGTGAGTTTAAAATAACAGTAAATATCTAAATAATACAAAGAATGCTCTGAAAGTTGGCATATGTCTTTGTTCAATGCTTATCTTATTTATTTAATAAAAACAGTAGATTAAGTATAAAAATATTTATTTTTAGAATATTGTATAATTTATTAAGAAACTCATGGATTTCTATTTGGGGTTGACATCCAGATATTACTTGCTGTAGTTGACCTTAATGTAAAAGTACAAAGAAACTTACATTTAATATTAAATTATATTAGTTTTTTGGCTTAAAATTAAGCCTTTTTTGAATGGTGTTGACATTATGTATGTTCCTTTTTAATTTTGAAATTCTGACTTAATAATTCACTATGAAAAATTAGCTTAGTTTTGGAAATGCCCAATTCTGGCAGATAAATACTAAAATAATGTCAACTTACTGAATGTCAACAAATTGTTGACATTCAGTGAGTCAACTTGTGGAATGAGTTAATTCTGGCGGTTGCCTTGTCTACTATTTAAGTTGAATTTTTTCCTGATAAAGACAAGTTTATCCACATTTGTGTTGGCTTTAGTATTCTTCAAGCCTTTTCCTTTCCTTTTTGTCAAAAGGACTTTCACATCTTGTATTCCAGGAAATTAAGGTATGTGCCCTTAATTTTTCCTGAAGGCTAACCCAAGGCTAGCTTCAAACCTAAAATCTTTTGTTATAAGGATTTCCCGCTGTGTCCTCCTGGATGTTGTCCCCAGGAGCCAAACACAACAAAAATCATGGCATTGATAAAACTACAGCTGTTTTTCTGAGATGATCCTACACACTCTGGAGGAAGGTCAGAAATGCACCACTGTTGTGAGCCCTTGAACCATTTGTGGACCTCAATGTCTTTAGGGCTGAGGAGAGCCACCATAGATTAGGTCACAGCACAAACTGAAAAGCGCCAGGATACAACATCCTTGGCACCTTTGGGCACATAGCCATGTACATTGTAAATGGAGGGCGCAAAAAACAATTCATTAATATAGTAAAATTTTGCTGGGCCCTTTTTCATTTAGCTTGGTGTGTGTCTTGGTGTATCTGCAACCAGTTGTCATGCTTGTTGGGCTATTCTGATCACATTCAGATATCCCAAGACTTTTTCACACAACACAGGGCCCTCTAACAGATCAGTAGAAATAGAAGATCAAGGTATCAATCCCATACATTGACTTCACTATTGTCTGTATATTTGACAGTTTACAATGGCAATTTCAATTGATCCATTGGCAGATTAAATGCTTGTGCTCCTATTTGAGAGTTCCTAGTAGCTGTTTGGGCTTGTTGATTAGGTTAAGTTACCCGGTCTTTCTATAGGCTTGGTATAAGTGATTGGCTAACTTCTGGAAGATTGTGATAATACTTGTGGCCTCCTTGTAGTCAGCCATATGTTTCATAAGCTTGATGGATATGAGACGCTTTTTATTGGGGATGGGCTGCCCAGTCTTTGGAGTGTGCTGGGTAGTGATATCTGATTGGGTGATAATGAATGTTGGTACCTGGGTGTAGAATTTGACATCCTTCTTCAAAACCTTATGTCACTTTACAGTATGATAGAATTAAAGCTTAATTCTTTCTCTACATCCCCTTCACTTGCACAGGGGTTCTATTTAGTGTCAAGTATACCTTTTGAGCTTTTATAGAAAGCTTTGCTACCTTGGTATTGCTACTCCTGGCTCTTACAGTATAAACAACCTGGGTCTGGGTTTGGTTTCTGCAACCTTCTTTTCTCTGGATGTTCTACTGACTGCCTCATCATCTTCACATACAATAGCTCTGTTGGTAGATCCTCTTGGTCACATGCAGCCTTGTTGCTCTCTGCTGGGTAAACTTGCCTGTCATTTGGGCAGTGTGAAGTTTTCTATTAAAGCAGAAAAAATGGATATCACTGGTTTGATGTAGTACTTTGGAATCCCTTTGCTTTTTTTTATGCCAGATTGTTGCCCCTGATTCTGTGTTAAATGTCTATCATGTTCCTATATCTGTTTTGATTTCCCCAATTGCTGTTACTTTTATCACCTTTATAAAGTTCCTTTGATCTTATGCAATCTTTACACCCCAAACAACGCCAAGGATAATTATATTCAGGTTCCTCTTTGGACTGTATGGATTGATCTAGGTAGCTTAGCAATGAGATGTGGTCTGACATGGTCTGTTTGTACTTTGATTTTGTGTGCTATGGATTTGGTTTTGCTGTTGCTCCTGCTTTCATGGGTGAGTTTAGTACTATGGTGTACAACTTTTGTGACCTGCTCAAGGTATAGTAAACGTTATAAGAGATTAGATGTGTGGGGGTTGATTTGGTTGTATTGATAAGGAACGCCTTTTAGGGAAGCTTCAAATATGGAATTAAGAAAGAAGAGAAGTATATTTATTGGATAACACTTTAGACTTATATAGACTTGACTGTGGCAGGGATTTAGTTGGATTGAACCTAGGGGTTGGTCATGTGTGAGGTGGGTTTGAGCCACTGGATACTTGGACAGTCATATAGATATTGATTGGTTACCATTCTTGGTAGGTCAAACAGTATATTGGAAGGGCACCAAATTGGGCAATGGCTGGATGTTAAGCAGGTTGGCAGTAGCTGGAATGCCTGTAAATCCAGACCCTCAACACCCCCCTTAAGGTTACTCTGGTACATCAGGAGGGGGCTTTGTTTTCACAGCTGCCGCCTGATGCTCCTGGAGCTGTTTACTAGTTGGAACCAGTCTGGTTGAGTGTTCTCCTTTACTAAAGCGGAGACAGGTTCTGAGGTATCTCTTGAAAATTGGGGTTTTAGCACCTTGGAATTTTACTAGATAGGTGTTGTGATCTGGTCTGTACTTGATGTATCCTGGTCCCTGGTGTACCAAGTCTAGTTTCTTTCCTTTGCCAGCTAGAACCCAGACAGGGGAGTCAATTGGAAGTGGTTCCTCTGTGGAGGTTACCTTTTGTGTTTTGAGCCTCTTTATTTCTGCTATTTTAGCTTTGAGGTGGATGTGTTGTAGATTTGGTGCTTGTTCTACTGTGGAGGGTTTCCCTGGGGGGATTTTTATGTATGGATGTTTGTTGCGGGTGATTATTTCTGGTTTGTGCCTGTAGGTTAGCTCAAACAGTGAATAGCCTGTTCCTTGATGGTGCGGACTCAGGGTACTAGTAATGCATGTTTTGCGTATAGTGGCCATGTGTCTTTGATTTGTCATCCATTATTTTCTCTAGAGTCCTGATAAGGCTGTTGTTGAGGTGTTACACTCTGGCGTTGGCCTGTGGCCTGTATGGAGAGGTTGTGGAGTGTTTAATATTTTAATTTTAAGTTGTTGTTTACTATTTGACCTGATAACTTGGTTGTTCCATCAGTTATAATGTAGTCTGGAGTGCTGTAGTTGGCTATGATTGCTTTTTTAATGAATTGGTTGATGGTCTCTGCTTTATTGTCCTTTGTTGCCCAGCAGATGGGCCAGCGTGTGGCAAAGTTGATAGCTACAATTAAGAAATGTTGGTTTGTTTTTGTTTCTGGGAAGGGGCCCACTATGTCTAGCCCCCAAACCTTGAATGATTCAGGGTCTGGTACTGGGTTGACCGTTGGCTGAGGAGCCTTTGTACTGGTGTATTTCTTGCACACTGTGCACTTTTTCAGAACATCAAATATATCCTGTTTGAGGTTGGGCCACCATAATACCTCTTTTAATGTGATATATAGGTTGTTATCCTTTGTATGTCCTAGTAGGCGGTGATGTCTTAATATGGTGTCAACTCTTTATGCAAGTGGGATGTACAGGACGTGCTTGTCATTAATAATTTGGTATACTGTGCCATTTGAAACATGGAAATACTTTTTGTTCCTTACTAATGTATTGTGGGTCATTTGATGTGTTGAGGGGTCTTTCCCTTTGGTTTTATACTCAGTGTTGTACAGGTTTGGCCAGTCAGGGTCCAGGTGGTCAGGGTGATCCTCTCTAGGCTGACATAGTCTAGAGAGAGCATTTGTGTGACCAGCTCTGCCCCCTTTTTGTATTAGATGTCCAAATTAAGCTGTTCCAGCAAGGACATCCATTTGTCTTGTTGCTGTGCAAGTGTGTTATGAGTTTTGAAATATATTAAGAATTTATGGTCAGTTAGTACTTGGACGTTTAAATGTCCTTATAAGTAACATCTCTATTTCTTGCATATGTGGTATATTGCTAGCAATTCCTTATCATGTATTGGGTATCTCTGCTCTGTATTAGTTAGTTTTCTGCTTTCATAACATACTGGCAGGAAGTCTTGCTGCCCTGGCTGGCAGATGTGCAGGACTGAATCAATGGCAGTATCACTGGCATCTGACTCAAGCTTGTAGCACCCGTTATTATTAGGGTATTGCAAGATTGGTGCTTTAATCAGAGCTTGTTTTAATAATTGGAAATTCTTGTTATATTCTGGTTTCCAGATGAATTTCTTTTTGGCATTAACCTTGGTTAAGTCATTGATTGGTGTGGTTAGTTTTCTGCAGTCTTTGATGTATTTCCTTAGGTAAGCTACCATACCAAGAAAGCATCTAACTTGTTTAACAGAGGTGGGGCGTTGTATGTTATTTATGGCTTTTATTTTGTCTGGATCTGCTTTGATGCCACTGTCAGAGACAATGTGGCCCAAGAACAGGAGTTCCTTTTCCATAAATTGGCACTTACTTAGTTTTGCATAAAGTTTGTGCTTTTCAAGTCAATTGAGTGTCTTGCAGACATGCGTGAGGTGTTCCTCTTTTGTTTTTGATAATATGATGATATTGTCAAGGTAGCATAATGTATTTGAGAGACTGTTTAGCGCTTTGTTCATCATAGTAACAAATGTTGCGGGAGCGTTGGTCATCCCAAAATTCATTACTCTATACTCAAAGGATCCAAATTGTGTACAGAACACAGTTTTTGGTATGTTCTTTTCCTTTACTTCAACTTGGCTGTACCCTGAGGTGAGGTCAATTTTGGAGAAAATTTTGGCTCCTGAGAGTCTTGCAAGCAGATCCTCTATAAGTGGAAGAGGGCATTTATTCTTTACTGTTGTTAAAACTGTGCTGTTTTAGCAGAGTTACACGGGGGAAAATATTTAGAAGATAGATAATAATCTTTATTGTGAGATAATGATTATATAGTTCATATCAACCAAGGATAACAGGAACATGATTGGTGATCACACGGCTGGATGGAAGAAGCGGGTGGCTTGATCCTGATAATGAGTCAAGCGCCAAAACAAGGTATCCACTGTAAAGGATCATCATCTGTTCATGTTGCTGGATTTGGTAATTTGAGTTGACTTCCTAGTCTGGCTTCAAGTGACCAGATAATTGGATTGTAGGTCACAAACCCACTTAGTTGGAACCTTGCTGACGGGTTGAGCCTGTGGTTTTGACACCCCCCTCCCAACTGAAGGTTGGCCTCCTCTGGGGGCAGGTTGTCAGGGAGGTTGTCAGGAGCCGGGGCGCCGTATTGGACTAATTGTTGTTCTGTGGCGGGCAGGGAGGTTTCACGTTGTTTCTGTCTTGCTTTGCAGGGTTATAGGCAATCATGGTGTAGGGTCTTGTCTTGCTTACGTTTTCCAAGCCCTTGCACAAGGTAAGTGTTATTGTTGTTTACCTTCAGAATGATTGCTGGCCCCACTTTCTTGGGTTGTAGCTTGCTCTTGTCAACATTCATGACCCAAATTTTGTCCCCAACTTCATATCTATTGTGGATGGGGACAAATGTCTTTTGCAGACGTTCATTCTTCTTTGCTGTTTTCTTGCTGTTAGCCTCTATCACTTGAGGGTCTGAGCGTGGAGGGACTTCACTTGGAATTTCCAGTTTAGGTCCTGTCAATGCTTGAATGATATTTGGCTGTGTGCCATATACCAGTTCAAACAGGCTTTTTCCGGTGGATCTGTTCACTTGGGTTTGACACACAAGTAATGCAGTCAGTAGCTGCTTATACCAGTCTTTAGGTCTCCTGGTGATGAGTTTGGCTAAGGCTTGCATTAGGCTACCATTAAGCTGCTCCACACGTCCATTGGCCTGTGGGTGGTATGGTGTTGTCACAGTATGCTTGACCCCATTTTTGGTGAGGTATACATTGGTGTCTTCAGAGGTCAATTCTTTGCCTCCATTGGTTATCAGGAGTTCTGGCTTTCTGAACTTGCTGATTATCTCCTTGCCAATAAATTATTGTACATCATTGCCAGTGTGTTCCTTTACTGCTTGGACTACTGACTATATTGTAGCAAAGTCAATGGCAGTGATGATGTATTTCTTATCATTATGTTTCCCTGGCATAGGGTCAACAATGTCAAGAGCCCATATTTTGAAAGGTAGTTGTGTGTGGATGGGAAGTACTGACTTTGGCGGGGTTTTGCTTTTGGCAAATTTTTTGCATACCTCACACTGGTCTAGAACTTCTTGAACATTGCAATATAAGGTTGGCCACCAGGCCTTGTGCTTAAGGAACTCATATAGGTTTTGGCTCTTGGTATGTCCAAGGTCTCTGTGATAGTGTAGGATGGTGTCAACTTGCTGATGTGTGAGGATGTAGGGAATGGTTGTGCTGTCAGACATTTTTCTGTGTAGGGTCATGTATACGTCAGCAAATAGATGCTCATTTTTGATAACTGTTTCCTTTGTTATGTTGGTTGTGCCAAGGGGGAAACTTTCATCTTTTGTTTGTAGTACTAAGAGAGGCCAGTCTGGGTTGAGCCCATTTTCCCCTCTTGAGGCACGGACATATAGGCGGGAGAGGGTGTCTGCCATGGCAAGCTCGGCCCCAGGTTTGTACTGGATGAGCATGTTAAATCTCTCCAATAGCTCCATCCACCAGGCTTGGTGGCGCAACAGATTTGCTTGGGTTTTGAAATAAATGAGTGACTTGTGATTGGTTAATGCTGTGAATTCTTCCTGGTGTTTCAGGTAACAGTGCCATTTGACTAGGCAGTGTACAATAGCCAACAGTTCTTTGTTGTGGATAGGGTATTGACACTCACCATCTGTCAATTTTTACAATTCATAAGCTACAGGCAGGAATTCACTGTCATTGTTTTTGATTTTTAGTACTCCCCCAATGGATGCATCTGAGGCGTTGATTTCCATTTGGTATTCCCTATCATGTTTGGGGTATTGTAGGATGGGAGCTGTTGTGAGTTCCTCCTTGAGGCGTCTAAAACAGAGGTCATGTTGGGGGTCCACACAAACTTGGACTTGGCGCCTGTTATGGCAGATAAGGGGGAAGTCAAAATGCCACAGTCAGGTATGAAGCATTGTACATAGACCACCATTCCCAAGAAGGTGCGGAGTTCTGACTTATCCTTGGGTGGTGGCATCTTGCAGATGGCCTGTATCTTTTGACTGTTGGGTTTGATGTCATCCTTTAAGACTATGTATCCCAAGAAGGGTAGTTGCTCACAGAAGAACTGGCACTTGGAGGGTTTGGCCAACAGTTTGTGTTGTTCCAAGGTAGCAAAGACTGCCTCTAGGTCTTTGTGGTGTTATTCCACCAAGGGACTGTATACAATAATGTTGTCTAGATACACTAGGGCGTGCTTGCCTATGTGGGGCACAAATACTTTGTTCATGAAGGTTACAAAGGTGGACAGGGCATTGGTCATGCCAAAGTTGAGCACCACGCATTTGTAGGAACTGTATTTATTGCAGAAGGCTGTTTTGGGGATGTCTTCCTCTTTAATACAAATCTGATTATAGCCTGCTGTCAGATCAATCTTGGAGAAGACTGTGGCTCCTCCCAAGGCATCAAAGAGGTTATCAATCAGTGGCAGTGGGTAACAATTCTTAATGATAACTTTGTTTAGGGCGCAGTAGTCTGTGACCAGACGTAAGGTACTGTCTTTCTTAGCCACAAAGAATACAGCGGCCCCAACAGGAGACTGTGAGGGGCGGATAAGTCCTTTTTCTAATGCCTTCTTGAGGTAGGCGCGTAAGGCGTTGTCTTCATTTGGGGTCAGCCTGTAGATAGGGCGCGTCTTGGGTACAGCCCCCTTGAGTTGGATGGCGTGCTGAATATGCTTTTTAGGGGGCAGCCTGGGTAGCGCTTCCTTGAAGATTTCTGGATGGCAGGCCACAATGTTGTGGTCATGCAGCGTGGAGGTATCCTGGTAACCTTGAATTGTATGATCCTGTACTGGCAGGAGTCCCAGTCAATTGCCTTCAGGTTTTTCTTCTTGTCCTGGGTCTCTGTGATATGTACAAAGGTGTGGTTGTGTAGCAGTTGGTCCACAGAGTCAGGATAGATCTGGTGGTTGACACCTTCACGCTTGATGGTCAACACTGAGGTTGCCCATTCTACATGAGTATTGTTCTTTTGTAACCAGTCTAGTCCCAGTACAATGTCAAACTTGGGAAAGTCAATGACAGGACCTTGAATGGTGGAGTGGAGGTTCTCAAGCATGACAGAGAAGGGGCAGTTTCCTTTGTCACAGCAATGTGGTGTTTGTCAGCCAGGACCATGTTTTTAATCTGCAAAGGATTAGTGGCCAGTTTGAACTTATCCACAAAGCTACTGTTGACCAGGGTTGGATCTGCGCCCAAATCCAGGAGTGCTGAGCCTGTGTAACTACAAAAGCGGAAAGGATAGCACATCAATTTATTGGGATTTCTGGAGATGATGTACAGTACCAGGTCCTCCAAGAGCACCTGTATCATTGGGCATTGGTCCACGTCCTCAGGTCAATATTCATCATTGGGAGAGTCAGGAGTTGCGTGGGAAGAGCTTGGCTTGCTTAGTGCTCTCCCCGGGCTTTTCCCTCATCTTGGTTACCTTGTGTGGCAGTGATACAGAAATGGGTCTGGTTTGACTGGACATTGTTTCCATTTCCCTGTCCATTTGAACCTGTGGGTTTGTGGTTGGTGTTGTTCCCATTGTCTCCAAGAGGTGATTGAGAGGAGCGCCTGCCTGGATGGGAATCCTTGGGTCTTTCTCATTTCCCAGTTTTTGTCTTATGCAGTGTGTTGGATGTTTGCTCTGCCTTCTCTGCTTCACAGTACAGGCTTTTCAGGTTGGTCACCTGATCCAGGTTTACATGTCTCATCACATGCAACTTAAGAGTGTTGTAGTACATGAGGTGTGTGGCTGGGGTGTCAAAGGCCATGTTGGATGGTGCACAAAGATTGAGTTTCTTGTAGGCGCGGGTGAGTTCCTTTACAGTGCCTGTCTGGGTCAGGTTCTTCACTTGGTGTATGATCATGAGCGCTGTATCTTTAAGCACAAATCTTGTCAGGAATTTTTGCTTAAAGGTATCCCAGTTCTTGTTGGTGTGCTCTTCATGCCACTTTTGTACCAGGTGCCAGTGTCATGGGTCAGGCAAATGGAAATTTCTGCAATCCAAAACTGTTGTGGGAATTCCATCTGAGCCAGCTTGCTCTGGGCAGACTGGATCCATGTGGCGGTGTTGTTGTTGTTGGCCCAGGCAAAAGGTTCCAAGGCGGCGCTCCGTAGTCTTTGAGCTACGTAGGCAGGCATAGTGGTTTTGTTGGCTGGTTGCAGCATCAAGGAGGGAGCCTGAAAGAAACCTTGTGCAGGCATGACTTTGAAGGCGGGTAGCAGGATTACCGTGTTCTGGTACAGGACAAAGCCATTGGGTATGGCGGTACCAGGGGTGTACAGAGTCTAGTCAGGCAGGAGGCCAGGCATAATTCTGTCAAGGATTTGTTGGCCGCGGCGTGTGCAGGCAACAGGCAGAATTTTTTCAAGATGAGGTAGGATGGAGAACCTACCTGTGCTACCAATGTCTTAACTGTGCTGTTTTAGAAGAGTTACACGGGGAAAAATATTTAGAAGATAGATAATAATCTTTATTGTGAGATAATGATTATATAGTTCATGTGAATAAAGGATAACAGGAACATGATTGGTGATCACACAGCTGGATGAAAGAAGGGGGTGGCTTGATCCTGATAATGAGTCAAGCGCCAAAACAAGGTATCCACCGTAAAGGATCATCACCTGTTCATGTTGTTGGATTTGGTAATTCAAGTTGACTTCCTAGTCTGGCTTCAAGTGACCAGATAATTGGATTGTGGATCACAAACCTGCTTGATTGGAACCTTACTGGCAGGTTGAGCCTGCATTTTTGACACTGTGCTTGAATTTAGTGCTCTGCAGTCAGTTAATAGATGTAGAGTGCCTTACTTTTTCTTTACTAAGAACACTGCTGCCACCCAAGGGGATTCTGATGGGTGGATGAAGCCTTTAGCTAAGTTGTCCTCAATATGGGTTTTGAGGGTTTGTGTCTCCATGGGGGAGAGTCTGTAGAGGGGTGCAGGTTTTAGCATTTCTTTACATAGGTCAATGCCATGTTTGACCTCCTGTTTGGGAGATAACTCTGTGAATTCTTCTTTGAATACATGGGTGTATTCATTTAGGAGTGCCGCAAGTTCTGGGCATTGGACTTTGGTTGTTTGCATGTTGTTGAATTCAGTGTACCTCATTATGTGGAGGGTACTATCTTTAGTTAGACGGTCTGAGTTGTCTTGGTTTATGACCTGGACAAATACTGTGTCTCTTAGAATGAGGTTGTTGGGTTCTTTGAGGATGTTGAAATTGACTCCATTGTGTTTGATGGTCATGGTTTTTGTTTTCCAACATACGCTGGGGTTCATTCAGGGTGAACCAGTCCATGCCTGCTACAAGTTCATAGTTTATGTTATTCATGACAAGTCTTTTGATGGACGTTTGTATGCCTTGGAGGTCAATTCTGAAGGGATTTGTTTTGCCTTTGAGTAGAACCTTTGATTTATCTGCCATTCTGGTGTATTTGAAGTTGGATTTGACAACTGGTATTTTGTACTTGGTTACAAATGGTTTGCTAACCATAGTGTGCTGTGCACCAGAGTCAAATAAAATTTTATGTGTATGTGATTTGTAAGTGCATGGATAGACAAGAATTTGTGAGTGATCTTTTATTTTTACGTTCATAAAAATGGAGGATTGCGGGACATGTGGATGCAAGCAGCAAAGTTTGTGCCTTGGTACAATTTCTTGTCAAGTTGGGGGAACATAGGGGCACTTAAGCCTGTTCCCCCTCCTCTTTTCCCTGTTCCTCTGTTTTGAGACCTTTGAGGTCAGAGAATGTGGGGTCAGATTCATAGTGGGTTGCTACTTCAGCATTGTTAACTTTGGTGGTGTCCTCTTTCTTGGGACAGGAGCAGTTTGCGCTTTGTCTGCAATTGCCACTGTTGCAATTAGAGTTGCTGTTGCTATGATTGGTATTTTGGTGTTTATTGCCATTGGAGTTTTCTCTGCCATTGCTGTTTGAGGAGAAATTGCCGTTACGTGCAGCATATTCCATGTTTGTGTGTTTTTCTGTGTGCTTGGCTTCTACAATGAGTGCAGGCATGGAGGTATTGGCCTCTGGACAAATGAGGGCAGTGACAGAGGGTTTCATTCTGTTGATGAATGAGGTTCTGATATGTATGTTATCAGCTTGTGCTGGGTTTTGGATTTTGCGACATATTTCCTCAAATTCATTGGCGTAAGCTGCAATAGTGGTCTTCTGAGGAAGATCACTGAGCTGTATTGTGATGTCTTGGAGGGATTCAGTGATGCAGAAATTGTGCGTGATGTCCGCTTTGAACTCTTCCCAGTTGTCAAGCTGGTTGTCAGTTTGTGAGCCAACCCAGGTGGCAAACCAGTTAGCTGTGGCCTTGTACAGGCACTTGCTGGCTTCCTGGACCCATTTCTCATGAGGGATGTGGCTGGCGCGGAGTTTAGCGGCTGTGTGGTCTAGCCAGTTGATGATGTTTTCTTTGTTTTTACCAAAGAACTTGTCAATACCAATGCATTTGGTGTTGGTCACTTAACCTGTGATAGGTGGTTATGTGTTTGTTTGTGGTTGTAGAGAGCAACTGTATTTAATTATCTTGGTACATGCTTTGGGCATAACCAGACCTTCAAATACAGTTCATCCACTAAGTATATCTTTGTCGATGTTGTGGGCGCGGAAGTAAGTTTTCCAGGTCTCCTGGGATGTGGTTTGATTGAGTACATGAGCAAAAGGTGGGCAGGTTTTGGTCAGTCATTTTCTCTTTCATGGGTGTGGTCAAAAAACCGTAGCTGCTACCAGTGATAAGGAGCGCCTTTTGGGGAAGCTTCAAATATGGAATTAAGAAAGAAGAGAAGTATATTTTATTGAACAATACTTTAGACTTATATAGACTTGACTGTGGTGGGGATTTAGTTGGATCAAACCTAGGGGTTGGTCATGTGTGAGGTGGTTTTGAGCCACTGGATACTTGGACAGTCATGTGATATTGCTTGGTTATCATTCTTGGTAGGTCAAACGGTATATTGGAAGGGCATCAAATTGGGCAATGGCTGGATGTTAAGCAGGTTGGCGGTAGCCATAATGCCTGTACATCCAGACCCTCAACAGTATCATGAGATCCTGATCTTACTGCATGGCTTTGATTTTCTGTGTGTCTGGTGTGAATGTTGTGTATTTGATTTGCTCATTAAAGCCTGGATTTCTGTTGGTTTGTATCAAATCATGTGTTTGATGTTATGTTTTGTTATATGGACAACTTAGGTTTGCTCTAATCTGCTTTGATTTGTCCATTTCAACAGCTGTGAACAGTATAGCATAATACCTGCTGGGTGTTTATGTGTTGGCTTGAATAGAGTCAGAGTTTAAAATTTGTATACAAGGGATGGGATGTATAGGAGTGAATTTGATATATCATTCTGAAACTTGAAAGTATCTTAACTACAAGACAGATGATACTTTTGGGGACATGTTTGATAACCTCTAGAAGCATACAAGGTGGTTCCTATGATTGAAGGAGGATGCTTCTAGAGCATGTACATAGTTTAGATTGTATCGTTTGATAGGGGCTTGAGCCATATTGTTCATCTGGGGCTGCTTCGGATAAGAATTTAAATTTCGTTGGTTGATGGAATAAGCTAACTACTTTGGGATCTGAAGTAGGTATTTTTATTGGGGAATGGATTGGAACTTGTTTGGGGAAGTGGTATAGCCTTTACTATTTTTTGCGGACTCGGCACAGGTTGATGGCAGAGGTGATGTTGAGCATACCATACCCGAATTCATTGTTGGGAAGGCTGGTTGGGGTATCATTTCCACATCCAAGTGTGGGGTATAGTGGGGTGGCGGATGCCTGGAGGACCTTGGCCAGGGCATCTGGTTCACGTTGGAGGTGGGGGCAAGCTGCCATGACAAGCAGTGCACTGCCACCAACAATGGCAGCGGCCGCTGAAGTTCCGGTGCTGTAATCGTACTGTTGGTTACGGTTGGCGACGAGGAGGTGTTGGGCGGGGACAACGACATCGATGGCGTTGGGGCGGAGGCGGCCAGGCCCCATGGAACTAAAAGCCGAGCGTCGGTTGGAGTCGGATTCCAGTGCCCCAACCACAAATGCATGGATGTTCTCAGTGGGCGGGTGATCTACACTGCTGCATCCCTTATAGCCAAAGTTTCCTGCAGCTGAGACACTGAAGATGCCAGCAGCATGGATGGCGTTGTCGGAGTGCTTGAAGGGATCGGAGAAGCAATTCTCTTCTTTGGTGCATCCCCAAGAGTTGCCAATGACGTGGGGGCGCAGGCGTGGGAGGGGGGTTTCGCCTTTGAGGTTGGTGGGGGCGAGAAGGAACTGCTGGCAGCTCAGATAGAGCTCAGTGGGATTGGCGTGGTGCTTGTTGCTAAGACAGGCAATCCACTTGGATCTGGGCGAGATGCCAATAGGATGCTTTCCAACGGCGAGTGACAGGACTTTGGTGCCATGGCCAAGAGTATCCTGAGGATAGAGGGGAGATACGTCCCTGGAGGCATCAAACCAGGCATAGGAATGGTTGAAGCTCTTGCCATTGTAGCCCGAGTAGCTGTCGGCCAAGGAGGGGTGGGAATAGTCGGTGCCTGAATCCATGTTGGCGTATTTAAGTTTTTTGGCTTTTCTGACGATGCGTGGGTTGACTTGGTGGATGCCAATCCTCTTGAGTGCAGGGCCATAAACTACTGGGGCCTGGGCGGGGTTGGCTTGTGTGCCAGACTCGGGATAAAAGTAATCCCTTCTGTGGCGGAGTGGAGTGCTGATAAAGTTAGGGCCAATCTTATACACGTCGTTTAAATCATATATCTGCGCAATGGCCTTCTGGGTAGCTTCCACAGCAACAGTGTTGGAAACAAAGTAGGAGCGGAACTGTGAGGCTTCGTTTTCAGCCCTGAGTTTATCTAGCAGTGGGATTAAAAGCTTCTGCGTGCGAACAGAAAAGGCTTGCAAACGCCTGACAAGCTCCTCGGCACGCGCGTCGCTGGAGGGAAACGTGGCATTCCTGATCTTCTCAATCAGCCTGGCGGGGGCCTTCATTTGGATTAGGACTGGAACCAAGCCATCTCCTTGGTAGTTGAGGACCGAGTGCAAAATCTGAGCCTGCACACCAATCACAAGGTATCTCAGCATGCCTGATGCTACCTTATCACTCCACATTTATACAAGTCTACTTCCACTAATGAAGCCCATATCTCACCAGCATCTTGATTCAACATTGCTAAAATCCCAATGCCATTTTACAACCCTTAAAGTTGTAATTTAAACTGGGAATTTATAAGAGAACCAATTTCCAGAAAGCTAAGCCTACAGTAGACAAACTCAGTGATAATGAATCTGAACCGAATTTCCCCCAAGCCTTTAATAAAACAATGTCCTACTAAAGTTTGAGCATCCCCAGAGCCGTCCTCTTAATCCCATACCAATTTATTTTTTAGCCTTTTTAGAAAAAAAATCAAAAGCTTCCTGCGGAGATCACCAGCAGCCCACTAAGCTAAATGGCCCAAACTTACCCCGCCATCCCACATTAACATCCTTGCTTCCAAGTCACCCCAATGCTCTCCCTCCATCGCTTCCCCAATATGCAGATCTATGCCAACATTCTCACATCTCCACTCCCGGCATCCAAATATCTTACCTTTGAACAAAATGATCAATCGACCATCCCCCTCTTTATCGGTGGGGTAACTACCACAAATGCTGAAATTTGGGCCAACCCAGAATAAACTTTTTGCAGATCATTTTTGATATAGGGCTTGCATAAGGTTTCATCCCCTTATCTAGGAAAGGGCATCAATATAGCATACTCCTCTCTTTGATCCCAAACATATTCCCTTGATTATGCTTAGCAGTTTCACCTCGCAATGTCCCATTGGAGTTTTAACCTTTGAGGAATCCCTGATCGCTTTATTATTCCCTTTCCTGAGCTTAAATAGTAGACAGGTTGATAAACAGCCATCAACGCTTCCACATTCTACCACCTGGTGTGTCTGGGTTGGTTGAGGTCCTGGGTACCCAGGTTGGTTGAGGCACTCCAACTCGGCCCCATGGGTCCCAGGTTTGATTCCAGTGGCTTTCACTTACCCTGTCTCTATATTTTTGTTATTGTTGGACCTTACCTGTGGTTGGATTTCTAGCATAGACAGGCCATACAATCCCATAAATGATGTAACAGCATCAAACTAATCTTCATATCCCCACTTCCCCTAAGGCTGTGTTCCTTTATACTGCCACTCTTAAAGAGCTCTACTAAAGTTCTATTTTAAATAAGTGTCCAAGTTGGTTAAGATATCCAACTTGGTCCCAGGTTTGAACCCTGGGTTTTTCTTTTAGCCCAGCCTCTAAAATGATTAAAATGTATTAGGATTTTAATTTGAGGGTGCAAATGTTGCAGGAAACTTCAGCTACAGGTACCCGTGAGATAACCAATGTTTACATTAGGACTTTAACTTGAGAGTACAAATATTGTAGGGGAGTTCTTTAGGCACCTAGGAGACACTGATACACTAATGACCCATTTCCCTCATTTCATATCCCCAATTCCCTAAGGTGGTGGTCCTTTATATTGCCGCTCTTCAGAGCTTTAAAAAGTTATATTTAAAAAACAGCAATGCTTCCACCACCAGCAAGAAACCCTTTCTTTGGGCCCTCAACTATGACCATAAAAATATTCATACCAGATCCCCCCAAGGGTCAGACAGTACCCCCTTGGGACCCTTTAGCCTCCTGAAGGTGGGAGGCAGATTTTGCCTACTACTTGAGAGACCCACATTAGCCTATCACCTTAACAGGATCTTTCTCTGCAACCCTTTGGTGCCACTTTGTCAGGGATTTCAGTTTTGTATACCCTAGCAGTGGATATATACTGGATGCTATAACAACCACCAACTTTGCCCAGCGCATTCCAGTTAGCCAGGGCAAGGGTGGATCTATGGGATCTGGATTCTTGATATAACAGCTGCCACCCTGTTTACCAAGGGGAGGTGTGATTATCACACATGGAGCTGTTGTGCAGGTATGGTCTGATGTTGTCCAAGTAGAGAATGGTTGTCTGAGAGAGGTAAATGGTTGTTGTTTTGTTTGATTGACCAGCTGTGGTGGCTGGGGTTTTTCTGAACAAAGGTGGCTGGAGTTTGATCTATGCCTTGGGAAAGTAGCAAGGTGCCCCTTGCTAGTGCTTTGGAAGGATAGAGAAGTTGTGTACCCTAAGATAGTTGTACCAAGGGGAAGGATCATCCTGTGGCTAGATGGAGTAATAATACAGCTAGAGTTCTGCCCTGGGATAGATGTGCTTAGATAGCACTGAAATCCTGATCCCAGCTGGGGTGGGAATACAGTTGGGTAGCTTTATCTGGAATATGGGTAAAGTTTCTCTTTCTATGACTTTAGAGTAGCATCAAGGAGTCTTAAAGTTGTTGGGCAAGCAATGATGGCCCAGAACCATCATCAGGGTGGCTGCCCAGAGATACAGCTGTAGAATAAATGATTTGGTGTTTTCTGAGAAGTGAAGTTGGTTAATTTGTGCCTTAAAGCTAAAGATAATCACTTGAGCAAGTGAAAACAGCGGCAAGACATGAGGTTTGTCTGTTGCTGATGGCCTAAAGTGTAGGTCACTGATGGGGGTCAAGTCTAAGTTGATTCACTTATGGAGACTTATTGCCTGAGTCTGAGGTATTGACTGATGGAGACTGCAATGGTAGAGAAACTCAGATAGAAGGAATTTGTGAAGGTTTCAGAAGTGGCTTAATAGTTATGTGGAATTCTATACCAAGAGAAGAAGTTGGGAACAGAGCAAAGTGGTCCAGAGAAATAAGCCAATGTTTTGCCAAATGGATTTACCGAGTTGGAAAGAAGTGGAATTTTTTGCTTTATTTTAGTAGTACAATCAAGAAAAATGTTGATTAAATTTCAGGTAAGAGTTTTATTTGTTAAGTTCCTAGGGTAGATAAAGGTATGCTGCTATGAGAGCCAGATACAAAGCTGTTTTGGTGGGACATTTTCCTTGGACTTTACTATAAGAGTAAATATATGGGCAAAACATTAAAGAGGATCAAGAAGAACAATATAAATATTATCCTACCTTTTAAATTGGTTAAGGTTTAATGCATGGAAGACTGATGCTGGAACAGTGAATCAGTTAATGCTTTGATGCGCAAAGAGTTGACGCTTTGAGCAGTTTGAGCGGTGGAAACTGATTTCCTAGTTGGATCACAGTGAAACTTCAGAAATAGTCCAGTTTTGCGCTCTGCAATCATTTATTGAGTTCTGGCATGTTTTCTGATGAATATGATTGGTTAGAAGTCAACCACTTAAAGTATAAACAAGAAAATGTTGAAACAGCAGGCTCAACTTGCCAGCAAGGTTCCAACCAAGCAGGTTTGTGACCTGTGTTGCAACATCTTTGATTACGCCCTCTTGGGGAATTAATGCCTCAAGTAAATCACCAAGCAGCTCACCGAATGGTTCACCACCCAGTCAATAAACTGGTGGCATCATTATCAGTTAACCATCTATGATGGGGATCTCTCAATCCAGGTCCTAAATGGAACACAACTTGATTAAGCCTCATGACTCAAGAGGAACATTACTCAGATAAGCCCCATGACCTTCATGACATACATGGACAACATGTGGCTTATCATGATACTATATATTAACCTATATTCATATTCAATAAAGTATCATTCTCTTCTTAATCTTCCCCTTTATTTTGTTTATTATACTTCCCAGAAGTATAAACTTGACAGTGGTAGCACAGGTAGCTTATCCATACCTACCCAGCTCAAAGGAAAAATTCCTCTCAAGAAAAGAACCCAAGCAATGTCACTCCCTAACAGTTGGAGAAATTACAAAGTAGGAAAGGAGGTCCCCCCAGGCCTTGTCATCTACAATAATCTCCTTGTACCCATTGACCAGTACAATGCTCTTAAAACCCGCAAACTGTTCCCTACCACGCCAGCCACAACAGCACCTACACAACCTGAGATACCCAATATAGTGTTTCAGTGTTTACATACCGTTGAGATTGGCGCCTTTGCAGGACTACGCCGTGAGAACGCCTTGCTTTGGATCAACAGCACCGAGAGCAAGCTCAAACAAGTGGAGTACCCCCAAAGACTTTGGGTTTGCAAAATTGCCTCCGCGTCACAGGGACTGCCTCGCGTTTTGTTACCAAATGGCTGGCTCAACATCCTGACCAGAAGGAAAACTGGGAAATGTTCAAAGCCGCATTCCTTGAGAAATTCTCCATGAAGGATTCAGACGTGGTGATTATGACCAAACTCCAAACCTTCAAAATGACAGGAATCATTGAGGAATACATTGCCACATACAAAGGACTACGTGACCATGCACCCAACACCATCAACTTTGATGAACCTGGGCCACGCCTGGACTTCTACAATGGCCTCCCTACCCATATTAGTTTACAGTTCAACATGACCCGCTGCAAGAACCTCAAGGATGTATTATTAGAGGAAAAACACACAGCTTAGAAATCTGACAATCTACATGCCTCCAACAAACGCAAGGAAAACCCCGCCGTTAAGAGAGAGCCTTGCCCCAATAAACAAAACAACTGAGCCACCAGTACCCAACCTTGACACAGGAATCACACTGCACAAGCCAACCAGGCCAGCACCAAAGATACTAACAAGGAGAGAAAATCTCAGGGGAGTGCTTAGGCAAGCCACCCTCTCCCTCTTCACAAGACTTGTACAGAGAACAGGACATGGACTCAATCACCATGATCCAGGTTCCCTCCAGTGATCCTCTACTGTTTGCCGCCCAATCTGGAAATAAACTCCTTATCTATCCTTTCTGTTTTTGTAGATACCAGGGCACAGCACTATTTGATACTGGAGCAGACCAATTGCTTATCAACAAGAGTTTCACAGTCCTCATGAAGTTGCTTACCATTTGAAGTAGCATCAAAAGGCTCATCATGGCAGACAACCGCAGCACACCAGTTACCCACAAGACCAGACCTTTCTGGGCCTAAATTGGAGACATCCAAACAACAATTAGTGGTCCCATCATCCCAATCCCTAAATACAAAGTCATATTTGGATTAGATTGGATGCAAAAGACAAAGCCTCACATAAACTGGGACAGTACCACCCTCACTATCCAGAGAGGAGAAGTTCACTATCACGTGTACCCAACACATCTTGACACCCTTATGAGGGACCACATATTTTTAAAGATCATTGAAATGGAAAAAGAAACTGACATCAGCAAAATCAATTGGAGCACATGTACATATGAAGTCATTCACTTAAAAAACACAGAAATCCAACACAAACAGAACCCAATTAGGGACCAGATGGTCAATGAATTTCCCTCCGTATTCCAAGAGTCACTACCCAGGTTGCCCCCTGACCGGGGTATACAACATGAGAATAACCTGAAAGGTAGCATGCCCAAAGCATGACCCATCTACTGCCTCACACCACAAGAAGACAACGCCCTGAAAGCTTACCTTGACAAATCACTCGAGAAAGGCCTCATCAGACCTTCAAAGTCACCCTTTGGTGCCGCTGTCTTCTTTGTAGCAAAGAAAGATGGAGGCCTCCGCCTGGTCACAGACTACAGGGCCCTCAACAAGGTCGCAATAAAGAACAAGTATCATCTGCCCCTAATTGATGACCTTTTTGATGCCCTGGGGGGTCCCAAATCTTCACAAAAATTTATTTGACAGCAGGATATTACCAAAGTTGCGTGAAACCTGAAGACATTCCAAAGACCGCATTTTGAACTAAATACAGGTCCTTTGAATGTGTTGTCCTCAATTTTGGCATGAAAACACTCCCAGCACCTTTGTAACCTTCATTAACAAAGTATTCAAGGAACACATTGGGAAAAGAGTAATCATTTACCTGTACAACATCATCATTTACAGTCCCAACCTCCAGCAACACTGGGAAGACGTCCACGCAGTCCTCCGTACCCTGCAGGAAAACCAACTAATTGCCAAACTGTCCAAATGCAAGTTCTTCTCAACTGAAATCCCCTTCCTTGGTCATATCATTAGCAAAGACGGCATCAAGCCTAATCCAGACAAGATACACACCATAACAGAAATTCCAGCCCCAAGGAACAAGAGCAAACTCTGCACTTTCCTTGGAATGGTAGCCTATGTATGCAGGTTCATCCCTGACTGGGGCGCCCTAACAGCTCCCCTATCAGCTATCACTGGGAAAACAACTAAGTTTGTCTGGACACCTTTATGAGATCAACATTTCCACCAACTGAAGGAACACATGGTCACCGCCCCCATCTTACAATACCCAAACCGCAAGGGCATCTATGAGCTGGAAACCAACGCCTCTGATTATGCCATAGGAGGAGTCCTCTGTATCTAAACAGCCAAGAAAGACTTCCTCCCTGTGGCATATGAATCCAGGAAGCTATTGGACAGCAAACAAAGATACCCTATACACAACAAGGAGCTGGTTGCCATCATACACTGCCTCATGAAATGGCAATGTTATCCAGAAGGAGCCCAGACGTTCAAGGTACTCACTGACCACAAGTCATTAGTATTCTTTAAAACACAACAGCACCTGTCAAGAAGACAAGCTGAATGGATGAGTATCATACAGAGATACCCCATGCAAATTGAATACAAGCCAGGCAGAGAGATGCTTACTGCAGACGCCCTATCAAGACTATACAATAAACACATCCTCTGCACCAATGGCAACCCCAACTGGCCCATGTTAATCATGGGGAATCTCCAGGAAGGGTTCCCATCTGGCACACCAATGGACATCTAAGAGAAAGTCCTCAAGAACAAACATCTGTTCAAAAATGTATATGGTACCCTTCACTGAATCCTTCCAAATGGTGACACTGTACCCTACGTTCCGTCAACACAAAGGATTGACACAATCCTCTGTAATCACAGAGACTTGGGACACACCCATAGAAGAAACTTGCATGAATATCTCAAGACCCACTACTGGTGGCCCAATATGCTAGATGATATCAGAGAAGTACTAGAACAATGCAAGGTCTGTGAAAAGTACACCTGAACCAAAGCTCCACCCAAGTCAGTAGTACCCGTATCCATCACACAGCCCTTGAAGGTATGGTTGTTAGATATTATGAGGCCTATGCCTGGTGAAAGCAAAGGCAAGAAGTACATCATCACAGCCATCAACTACGCAACCAGGTGGTCTGTGGCACAAGCCACAAAAGAGCACAAAGGCAATGACGTGAGACAATTCATTGGCTAAGAAATCATAGCTAAGTTTGGAAAGCCTGACCTCTTAATCACAGACGGAGGCACTGAACTTAAAGCTATTGACATCAATATCTATCTTGCCAAAAATGGGATAAAGCACGCCACAGCCAGCCCATATCACCCACAAGCAAATGGACACATAGAACAACTAAACAGCTCTCTAATGGAAGCCCTCAGTAAGTTGTCTGCCAACAATCCAAAAGCCTGGGTTGATATGCTACCAACCGCCCTTATGGACTGCAGAACACAAGTTAACCACAAATTGGGAAAAAGCCCTTATGAACTTGTCTATGGTCAAAAACCTTCACTTGTCAGTACAACCACAGGGCCATAACTGCCACTTCCAAAGAAGATACCAGACAGCAATGACCCAAAAGTACTACAAGCCAGAAAGGACCAAGAGACAATGGAACAACAAAGGGTTCAGAAAGAAGAAATCCCATTATAACAAGAAAGGTTCCAAGTTGGAGACAAGATCTGGGTTGTCAACCACAACCAACACAAATTAGACCCAGGGTTACGTGGAACAGGCATTGTCATGGAATTGAAGCCCAATAACACCTACCTCATCAAAGGGATTGGAGCCCAAACCAAACTAAAACATATATATCATGATTGACTTTGTTTGTGTAAGGCAAGAGCAGCCCAACAAAATTCAAGATTCCCTGTGCCTAATGCCAAACTGGATCAGTATCAAGCCCGTATACTAGACACCCTAAAAAAGATTCCCAAGGCTCTGCCTTTCAGCACCCCAGGGGGAGATGTTGCAACATCTTTGATTACGCCCTCTTGGGGAGTTAACACCCCAAGTAAATCACTGGGCGGCTCACCAAATGGTTCACTGCCCAGTCAATAAACTGGTGGCACCATTATCAGTTAACCATCTATGATGGGGATCTCTCAATCCAGGTCCTAAATGGAATACAACTTGATTAAGCCTTGTGACTCAAGAGGAACATTACTCAGATAAGCCCCATGACCTCCATGACATACATGGATAACATGTGGCTTATCATGATACTATATATTAACCTATATTCATATTCAATAAAGTATCATTCTCTTATTAATCTTCCCCTTTATTTTGTTTATTATAATTCCCAGAAATATAAAATTGACACCCAAAATCCAATTACCCAGCCACTTGAAGCCAGACTAGGAAGTCAACTTGAATTGCCAAATCCAACAACATGAACAAATGATGATCCCTTACAGTGGATACCTTGTTTTGGCGCTTGACTCATTACCAGGATCAAGCCACCCCCTTCACCATCTAACCGTGTGATCAACACAATCATGTTCCTGTTATCCTAGATTCACAATGACTATATAATCACTATCTCTCAATAAAGATTATTATCTAGTATCTAAATATTTTCCCCTTGTAACTCTGCTAAAACAGCACAGTTACAACAAAACAGTGAACCAATACTTTAAGATTTTGATAAAGTAAGTATGTTAGATTAATTTATTATAGGGAAAGATGAGCACCAATGGTTTAAGCTTTTGAAGAAAGCCATTCTGGAGGCAGGACCATCAAGAAGAAGACACTATAAGAAGGAGGCTGGCTGGAAATTCGATGGAGTCTTTTGACCGCAAGCAGGATTTTTGTTGAGCGCTGGATCTGCAGCTTGATAGTTACACGTCTGGTTGGTTTGTAGCAACTAGATGTCTTCTAAAGTGTTAAAAAGTCCTTTTTGAAGGAGTAGATATTCAAAATGACTCAAAAACAGTGGCAAATTATAAGATTTTTAAGGGAATCTTCCTTCTGCTAATAAATAATATCACAAAACTTATTCTCTCTTTGTATGACAGATAACTTCCCTAGTGATAATGATTTTGTAGTTGGTCAAGAAGATTAGAAGAAGCAGGACTTTAGTCTGTTCAATCATAGAAAAATACTGGTTGAGGAATGAGTAAAGCAGTGCAAATAAGCTTAAAATCCAAAAAATTGTTGTACTAAAGATTATGATGCAAACAGCCCCTAGATAATGGAGCTGCTTTGGTAGCCCATGCATTGCTATGAAATATGCTTTATTATATTTATCAATCACCAATGATGATTAGGGGCATGGTGAGTTCCTTTTGGAGTGTTTAGATAATTAATTTTTGTCCTTTTCATAGAAAAATATCTCTTATGATGATATCCTCAACCTAGCTGGTCCCTGGCTTTGACCCAGGACACACCTTGGTGACCTCCTAGGAACAGGAGCACCAAATTCACTATCATTTTTTATTTTATTTTATTAAAATCTTTTTCCAATAATTTAGCCCTAAGATGTTATGCTGAACTTAAAATATTTAAGGCTTTGTCACATCACATATTTTCTATGTTTTACTTTTAGATCTATATTTTTTGTTTCTATTCTGCTTTTCTTTACTTTATTGTGTTTTTTTCATGCTAAATAAGACTTTATATGTATTATTTTACTTATATTTTACTTTTCTTTACTTCATTGTTGCTTTTATATCTTTCCTATTATTTTATTTACAATGCTAAACTTTTTTTAGACAATATCTAACAAAAACGCCAAGCAACCCAAGCTCCAAGCCTCTAAAGGTTCCAAGGTCCCTGTCACTAAGCATACAAAGAGCCCTCCTAAGGCTAAGACTTCCTCTCCCCCCAACCCCATCCCCCCTCCACCCTCATCTTTCACCCACAACTTTTCCCTCAATAAAACTAATGATCTCACTGATAACTCTTTTTACCAGTCCAAGGTTGACTCAGAGCCCACCAAACAGAGCTGCACTAAGAAGGGAAAGGCTGCTAAGGAGCCTAACTATTCTTCTGAAAAGGAGAAGGAGGCCTCCAAGCAGGCCTCAAGGAACACCTCCTCTTTTTTCCTGGTAAATCTTCTCCCCTCTTTTCTTCTGACTATCAGGAGGAGCCAGAGGAATATACAAAAAATTAAAGCCACTGGCCATCAACATTATCTGCAAGTTGACTGGGGAGTTTGAAGTCCCCAAGCACTTCCCCTGGTTCTTTAATATCATTTTGATAAAAGGCCCAGGTTATGTTGCCAATAAGTACATCTTCAACTGTAATAATCAAAAGCAGCAAACCAAGAGAAAGCACTTTGTTTGTGAGGACAAGTCTTGTGGGGCTGCCTGAACACCAAAGGCTGGGAAAGGGTGACTGCCAAGAAGGGGGAACACACATGTGAGCCCCCCAATCACCTTATTATGAGGATGCTCAAGTGGTATCTTGTGTAAGTCATTCCTGCCTCTGCCCACCTCCACATATCTTATATGATCATCAAAGCCTTGTAGCATCTAAATCTTAAAAATCTAAATTTGGTGCCAACCAAAGAGCAGTTGATAAATTTCATCAGCAATAAGAGAATTGCTGCCAATCCCCCTCCCCCAAGGCCTCCAATGTCCTTTCTGAGCTTACGCTCACTCATGATCTCAAGCAGCTCCCAAGTGGGGAGAGCTTCCTCCTGCACAATGACATGCCAGGTGTCAAGGAGCAAATTATCTGCTATTTAACTCAGCATAATCTGATGAAGTTGAAACAGGCATCAACCTGTCTAGTTGACAGTACCTTTGCCACTTGCCCCCAGATGTTTTACCAGCTCTGGATGGCAACAGTCAGCATTTAAACTGTCTGTGTGTTGAATGTCTGCATGTTGACTTTCAAAATTATTGTTTTATCTATGTTTAAGCATTACTAAAGTCTAGATAAAGTTTGTTATTGTGTAGCCTACTGGAAGTTGGCACTTTTTAACAAGCAAAAAATCAAATGCTGAACATTTTACCTTGTAAAAAAAAGCTCCAAATAGTTTTAGGGTAACTTAATCATGTAAAATCCAAAAATAAAATAAAAAAGTGCACAGTAATTGAAAGAGTTAATAAAAATACACTTCAAAAATAATTTACTATGTAATTAATGTTTTTACTATGAAATTATTTTATTTACCATATAAAAAGTGCTTACATTAAATTTCAAAAAAGTTAATAAAAATTAATTATATTGAATAAAAACTAAAAATAAATGTTTATTTTTGAGATTTTTTGATATAAAAGCAACCTAAAATTACATATACTTTAGTAATAAAACAACTATTTAAGCTAGATAATCCAGGCTCTAGCATAAAATCCTTTTATAAAAACTATTAATTCTTTCTAACTTTAAATGTAATTTATCTAGTTAAATGATGTAATTAGTTTTAACATTAAAATTATACAATAAATACCAGAAAGAACCAAACTTGTTAATTATAAACTAAGTTGGAGGTTTGTTGCAAGAGAGTGCAGTGACAATCTTGCCTATCTGCTCCCCAATCTCAGATAGCTTGTACTTATTCTTGACAGCTGTCTTTATCTGCTCTTTTCTAAATGCTAGCCTTACACTGATTTCTCTTCTTTGAAGCCCTTAATTCCATATCCTAAAGGGAATAGAAAGTCTTTCTCTGTTCAGCCTTGAGGTGCTCAAAGAAGGTGCTGTATCTGGGATTAACACCAAACAAGGGCTTAAGATGTTTATGCCAGACCTCCAGCCTGGATGTTCTCTTCATTTTATCCTTGAGTAAAGCCTGGTAGTGATTCCAGATGGTCTTTGCTGCTGGTTTGCCCCTCCAACTGACCACCTTTCACCCTGTCCATTGTGGCTCATAGTGTCACAGTAGGCTTCATTATGCCAGGAATTATCTGGCCAAGTAGGAAGGCTCAAAAAGCCAACAAACCATTAACAAAATTGACCCAATTAACGGATTTAAATCAAACAGTTAGTTGAAAATGGGTTACAGCTGCTCCAGTCTGCCAGCTGAAACCAATTCCCCCTTGCAAACTGATGTTGATAAATTGACATAATTTAAGGGTCACCAGATATGAACTTGTTAATCAGCATGGTTGTCAGAAATTGGTCACTCAAGGGTTCTTTACAACCTGGACTAGATACTTACTTGACAATGTGGAAGAAATAGGAGCCCAGGATCTAGGTGGTATTGCTTAGTCAATTTTTTTATATATTGAATATTTTTTGCTGTTTTAACTCTAAGAGTTGAGTCCTCCCAAAATTTACTCAATAAAAATCAAATATCCCTTGGTCTAATTTACTTTTTAAAAAATGCATCCTGTAGTTGGATTGTTATGATACACCCCCTACAATCTTATTCTAAGCCAGATCATTACTGGAAGATGGAGCCCTGCAGTTGGAACTTTGTTGTTGGTACCGCCCAATATTAATTCAATGCCTGCCAATCTTGGAGTGGTTCCCCCTTTCTTTGAACCTGAAAATTATGTTGCATCTTAATGTCCTGAATTTTATTCTGAAGATACTTTGATGCTTTCACAGGCTATTTATCTTGGGCTAGTTTGGTTAGGATTAATTATTTTACTTAATCCTAGTATCTTATTTGGAAATTTTACAAAATGGTATCTGAAGATGTGTTGGTGGTTAATCATTAACTCTATGTGGATTTGGGTGGTGATTCCCCATCACTTAGAAACAGCTTCATACTATCCTGCAATTTCTGTCACACATAGTAGTCACAGAAGGGTTGAAACTCAGCTTCATGGCTCAAGGCATAATGGTCATTACAGAGAAGCTCAAATCCTTGGCCAACATTATCAGGCTTAATAAATGCAAGGGCAACAAACTTCTGGATCATAAACTTTCATTTACCAGTTATATCTTGTTGTGTGAGAGAGCTGAGGAGGGTTTTGCCCTTAAGGAGTCTATTAATAACCTGTTATTAATGAAAAAACAACCTTGTACCTTGGTATTGAAGGTTTTTACAAAGGCATTGTATTGGGCTGTCTCATAATCCATGATAATTATTTTTGTGCCAAGGGCTCTATTGCGTCCCTTCTATTCAGCAGAAAAGGTGACCTAATCTTTATCAGCATCATCAGTATTAGCCCTTGTTGTTGGACCAGGATTCTTTCCAGCCTCAGTGGGAATAGCTTTAACCCCCTCCTGTAGAATCTTGAATGCTCTTAGGTATACCTCTCTGAGGCTCCAGGAGGAAGAAAATAGGTAAAGAAGGACTTTATCATCAAGCTGGGCATGCACTACCCACAGCTGATAGAATAACTTAGGTCATGTTGTGAATTTCCCATCACAGAGCCAAGTCTCAATAGAGCACAGCTTCTCCAGATTCTTATAGGTGGCATAACATATAATATTTTTTTGCACCAAGTCCATCATTGTGAAGAAGGAACTGTTCATTGCCTTGGGTCATCTGCAACTCAGGAGTAAGGATCAGGCCTTTTAGTTGGGTTGCAATTTTTCCAATTGGGTTCAGCTTTTGGCGCCTATCACAGATATACTTAATTAGTTGTTCACAGTCAGGGACAATTTTAAGGCTCTCTTTGCTCAAGTGCTTGGTGGCCTTTACTGTCAGTTGAGTTGCTTTGATGTCTTTCAATACTGGTATTATTTGAAATAAGTACCACTTGGGCAGCCTTTCAATCAAATTAATGGAAGGCACGCAGGTATGTTCCCCCCTTTCCAAGGTAACTTTATCCCAATCTTGGGTGTTTAGGTGTACAGGGCAGCTTCTGTCTTCACATGTGAAATTTTTTCTTTTGCTTTCTTACTTCTGATTGTTGCAGTTAGAACATAGCTATCACTGGCCATGATTGGGTCACCTTTGACTGACATCAATGGAAAATATTTTGAAAATCTCTTTGGGGTCTTGAAGGAGCCCTTAAAATTGCAAATATTGTGGGTTTTTATTGCATCCCATGGCCTGGGAGGAGCAGTTGGAAACCAGGAAAGCACTCATGTTGCTCATAATATTCATGTTCACCAGTAGAGGATTTAGGGGAGGGCTCAGGAGAGGGCTCAGTAGAGGACTTGAAGCTTGCCTTTTTTCTTCTTGTTGATGGAATCTTCAACTTCCTCAGACTCATACCAGCTATGGGAGGTTAAACTATCATCAAAATTCTTCTCAGAAGCTGAAGGTGTGGGTTTTTTTTCTTTTTTCCCCATCTTTTTAGGCTGTTTCTTAAGCACTTTCTTTGTGGAATAGAAGCCTTAGGCTTAACAGTGTCCTTGACAGTTTTTTATTGGGTTTTTTCTTATTGGTATTGGGTTTCTTTGATTTACCCTATAAAGAAAAAGGGGATAGAGAAAGGACTCTGGGTAAAGTATAGAAAAAGAAAGTTAAAGCTGGAAATATATTAATTTATGAAGAATTGCTATATGAAACATGCAAAAAACCTTTCAATATATACATGATATGCAGTTATGAGACTTTTTATAAAGAAAAGATTGAAAAAACCTACATTTAAATGTTTAGTGTCAACATTCCAAGTGTTGACATGTAGTAAAATTATGATTATAGACAGTTGGCCTAAAATATTGTCTTAATTCTGTCAATTGAATTGTAGACAGTCAGCATTATTCAGATAAATCACTATGTAAAGAACATATAAATCTTAATCAATTTAAGATTGGGGTTAAAATCTAGTCTGTTTAAAGGCTGTTTTGGTTTTTGGCTATAAAAAAGTTATATTCACATAACTTTTAAATAATAAGTACTACATATTGTAAGTAGTAGTTTTATTATTATTTGAAGTTTTGGGGTTCTAAGCTTACCATCATGTAAGCTGAAAATTTTAAGCCAGCTTTTTTCTTATCAAACCACTGAAGGTTTTGACTTTGCTGTTGTTGGCCTGCTTTTATAGTGGAGCCAGTATTAAATCTTGCTCAAATTATGTTGTTGTGTTTTCTTAAATTATTCTCTTGTCTCACTTTTTTTGTGTCAGCTTTCCTTTGTGTTGACTTTAAATGACACTAGATAAATCCTTGTTTTAACATATACAATCTAGCTTAATTATGTATTTAGGGGTTGACCTGAACATGTCCAATGGTTTCAAAGCTATAATAACCACTAATATAATATACAAGAAAGCCTGAAATTTTACCCACTATATGTCAAACAACTATGAAACAAAGAGCCAAATATAATTATAAATGACTTATTATAAGTGAAGATACTCCATATTATGAGTATTTTTATTAAGAGATATAAGAAGCTGTTAATTTATGGCAACATTGTGTAGATTCATTATTAAAGTTGGCCTAAAATTATTATTATAATAATTTGGCATTTTTAAAAGTAATTTCCTTCTTATTTTGTAATAAAAATTAAGCCTATTATTAATTGGTGTTGAAATTGGCTTTTTTCATTGATTATGAATTCTGACTATATAATACAATATAAAAATTAGTTTATTTTGCAATTTCCTAGTAGGCTTTAGCCTAAGTGCTAAATTAAAGTCAACTTTCTGCATGGCAACACTTTTTCACCATGCAACAGTTGACATGCAGACAGTTTAAATGCTGACTGTTGCCTTCTCTAGAAAGCCACCATAATAACAGTTCTAGCCCATCTAGGCTTGCAAAGTAGCAGTAAGACTTCCTTGGAGCTATCCATAAGTCATGGACAGAGAAAATTTACCTGTGATGGGAATCTTTGGGTAGTATGAAGATGTCTCCAAGTGGTGAGTAATAACCACCCAAATCCACAAGGAGTTGATGATTAGCCACCACCAAAGCTTCAAATATCATTCAATGAAATTCCCAAAGAATACACTAGGATTTAATAAGATAATTAAATTCAATTAAATTAGTCCTATATAAATAGCCTGCAACAAAATCAAGGAATCCTCTGAATAGAACTCAGGATATTGAGAGGTGGTAACAGTCTTAGTTTTGGATTCCAGAGCAAAGGCACCAAGACTGGCAGTCATTGGTGTAACGTTAGGCAGCATAGATGGCTTAGAGTCCAAAGTAGGACCCATCTTCCTGTTAAAATTTGATTTAATATCAATTTTTAAGGGTATATAGCAGAGAAGACCCCCTACAGGATACATTTTAAAAAATGTTTAACCAGGAGATGATTTAAGCTTATTGATTGTATTTTAAGGAGGGCTCAACTCTTGAGAGTTGAACAGTAAAAATTTCAATATGTACCAAAGTTATTAACTTAGCAATACCACCTGGATACATGGCTCCTATTCCATCCAATTCCAAAAGTACCTTTTCCAGCATGCAAAAAACCCTTGGGAGATTAATTTTTGATGACTGTTCTTATAAACAAGGTTTTTTCAGGTGACCCTCAGATTATGGCTATTTATTAGTTTCAATTTTCTCTGGGAAATCAAATTATGCTGATAAACTGGAGAGGCAGTAACCCATTTTCAATCAACAGTTTGATTTAAATCTGTCAACTTGGTTCACTGTTTTCCTAATTCCTTGGCTTTCTGGTTAGGACAAAAAATACCCAGTTTTATGAAAACTACCATGACATTACCCCCTTGCTAGAAAAATTATCCCAGGTGTATTCTCACCCCAGCTGGTCTAAGGTTGCCTATACCCCTTGATATAACTATACCATAACGCCACCCTATCCCTCCAAAGCACTAATAAGGGGCCACCTTGCTAACACCTCAAGCCATAGCAAACCCAACCCAACTACTAAGGCTAGACAGATCAATAAAACAGCAACCATCTACCTTTCTCAGGTAACCCATATTTATTTAACTAATACTAGTCCTCAGCTGCAAACAGCTCTCAATGTGGACCATCACAGATATAATGGAGAATCTTTCCAAATGAGAAAGGTGGAACTATTTAAAGGGGGCACTGAAGATTCTTCATTGCCTGCAGAAATAAGATCCCTTTTGAACCCTTATATTATAACATATTGTAATATGACTTGGCTATACCTTCAGCTTCAATGTCCTGTAGCCCCATTTCCTTTGCTTTCTTGTAGATTAGTGTCAGTGTATCAGCTTTGATCAATGTTCAAGCCTCCCAAATGCTTTTTTAAAGATCTCCTGGATGTTCCAAGCTGTCAAGTTCAACCATCCAATCTCTGATACATAGCCCCACATTTCAACTTCCCTGTTTAAACTTCTTGGAAAAGCTTAGGTGGTTCCTTGCCACCTTAATTTCACCATAGAGTATACTTCCAGTATGCCTTACAAAAAGCCCTAAATTGTTCTTGGTATGCTTGTTGGATCATTTGATTGAGCTTTAAATCCTTCACCAATGACCTTCATTGATAAAATGGACCTCAAACTTAACTGGCAATATGTTTATCAGCTGCACTGAAGTGCTTTGCTCCTTGTCTGGGCAGCTTATATGGACCTGACTAGGAGCTCCCATGTTTTCCCATCAGGGGGTTAACCTTTTGCCACTTAAGCCTCAATGCTTCCCTGTTCCTTAAAAGGTTTGCTGGGGTTGGCCAGCACTTTACTGATGTAGGGGTGGGCTATAGAAGCATTACTGGGAGTTGCTCCCCTCTGGTTGCTTCAGCAGCCTCCCTGGCACAGCCATCTGTCTCATTGGTTCAGGCTTCCCTAGAGCCCCAATGTTTTCTACTGGCAGGCAACAATATACCACCCAGCTTAATGTCCATCCCATAAGGTAGACAGCTGTACCTGTGAGGATTGGGGGAAGGTTATACAGAACAAACCCAGGGCCCAACCTCAATAAAAGTCCCAGTTTTAGCAGCAACCAAAAATCTGTCACTAACAGTTCCCAGGAGGCAACAGGGGAGGGATTGACTGACCATCAAAAGCAACAAAAAAGCCTAAATTGGCTTAAACTACTGACAGGTTTGAACTCTATTATGTTGGAGAACAATGAAGCAAGGTCCTTTGCAGCTCTTGCATCCATTTAAGGGGCAAGGATAGGATCTGCATGGGGATTTAGATGCCAACCCTTATCTGCCAACAATACAGGGGAGCATGGATGCAAACCTTGAGGCAGCAAATATGGGAAAATCAAAACAGAAAAAATAATAGGGGGAACTGACACCACTAAAGTTGAGGGGTCTGTCTCAGACACAGCTACCACTTCTCTTGGCCACTCTTGCACATGAAATTTAACCAGGGGGGTCTCTTGGGTGGGTTAGGCGGGGCATCTTAAAACTGATCCTGCAAGCAATAGTATGAGGACCTTTCTTGGGGAGTTTCAGTAAATCTTTGGGTAAGTATCCAGGTGTAAGTTGGAAGAGACCTCTAAGCATTTGGTGGGGATTGGAGTTGAGGTCCAAGGGGGAGGGTCAAGTTTATTGCCCCCCTCCATGGTTCCTTATGTGGCCTGTTACAGCTGGTACCCATTGCCCTTCATTACAATGGTGTTTGGCCTGGGCTTTCCACACAAATCAACCATCTCCACTCCTTAACCATCACAGGCCATTGATTTCAGTAGCTGCTTCTTCAGATAGCTCCTAGCCATGTATGTGTGACAGAAATCACTGGATAATATGAAGCTGTTTCTAAATGATGGGGAAATTACCACCCAAATCAACATAGAATTTATTATTAACCACCAACGTGGCTTCAGATATTTTTTTGTGAAATTTCCAATTGTAACTCCAGGATTAAGTAGAACCAGTAGTCCTAACCAGAGTAAACCAAGATAAATGACCTGGGAAAGCATCAATGCATCTTCAGCGTAGAATTCTGGGCATTGGGAAGGGACACAATTTTCAGTTTCAAGAATGGGGGGAGGAGCTACAAAATTGGCTGGCATGAAATTGACATTTGACGGCGCCAACAACAAAGTTCCAGATGCTTGGCCCCATATTCCTGAAATGATTTGGTTCAGAATCAGATTGTACAGGATATACTGCAACAACCCAATCACAGGATGCATTTTAAAATTTAAAATTAGAACTTGGGATAATTGATTTTTATTGAGTAAATTTAGGAGGACTCAACTCTTAGAGTTGAAACAGGGAAACTATTCAATATATATCAGAAAAATTGACTAAGCAATACCACCTGAGTCTTGACCTCCTATTTCTTCCACAATGTCAAGTAAGTATCTGGTCTAGGTTGCAAAGAACCCTTGCGTGACTAGTCTCTGATGACCATACTGATTAACAAGCTCATATCAGGTGACCCTCATATTACGTCAATTTATCAACATCAGTTTGAAAGGGGGAGCTGGTTTCAGCTGGAGGACTGGAGCAGCCGTGATCCATTTTTGATCAATTGTTTGGTTTAAATCTGTTAACTTGGTCAATTTCAATACAGGTTTTCCCGCCTTCTGAGCCTTCTTACTTGGACGGACAATACCTGGCATTATGGAATCTACCGTGACAGTATGGCTCTTGGGGCAGCATTTAAGAGGACACAGCAGTGTTGTGAATGCCATTATTCAGCATGTTTCAATTTTGTCTTTGATGGGTTATTTTGAGGACAAATCTCTCTCTTTTGCTTTTGCTCCTCAAAATGAGTCTTTACCCAAACTGGGAAATTCAATTGTTTGGTTTCCTGATTCTGTGCACCTCACTTGCCCCACTCATGCTTGTGGTGAGTGATCCTACCGTCCATGTACTGTTTTGTGGTAAAGCTACACAGTATATATTCCCAATCTTTATACCCAATAAAATGGAAGTTCTATTCAAATTTTTATCTTTGTGACTCTAAGTACTTTGGCGCCTCTCTAGCCATGTCTAGTATATATGATTCATTCAGGGCCACAAGATAATCACATAGCCTTCCCTGCCATCTAACCAAGACTTAGTATGAATCCAATCCTAAGGTTAGGATTCCCAGTTGTGTGTCTGTGCCGCGCCTCAGAACACAACAAAAATAATGCTCACTACAGGGGCTGTAAGCCCCTTGGTTATTCCTTTTGCAACCACATTTTAAGGTCCTTTGCCTCCTCCCATACAAGAGACAACTTCACCTGAAATCACCAGTCCTCCTATCAAGGAAGACATTGAATACCCACCTATTATCCCTACTTTACTGAACCTTGGGAATGGTCCCTGCCTAGTGGCCTACCCCTTGGGTACCCCTGACTTAGAACAAGTCATGGAAGTAGCCCTTGGGATAGCCTGCAAAGGGGCCATCCCTTGCCTCCAATTCCAGTTCAGTTGAGCAGAACACTATAAATTGATTGTAGTGCCACAATTTACACAGCATCTTCTCTCAGCAGCTGGCTCTGCTGAACACCTATTGTACTCCTTTTTACAACCTGTCTTAGCCTCCATCAAATGGTGTTAGGGCTCCACATTCAGGAGATTTTGTCCCTACAAGAAGCCCTCACCAACCACTGGGATCAGTTTACTGCCTATCAATAATGGATACATTCTTTGTCTTCCTTGGTGTCCAATAATTAGCACAACTCTATTACTTCCCAAACCTGCTGGCTCAACTCCATTGAAAGAATGCGCCAGTCCATCCCTGAATATGTGAGGGAGAGTCTACATGAGTTTCACCAGTTAGAACAGGCCTGGAGAACCCAAGTAGATTTCACCTCAAACTCCTACCTTACCAATTTCAAATACTTGTACAGCAGCTCAATGTGTTCAGTGCTTATTCCTTCAATAAATTACAGCAAGTGGCAAACCTTGTCACCAGAGGCCTCTGCAAGCTCAATGAAGAGTTTGACCAAGAAAGGGTTGCCACTGCTGCTGTCATTGCCAAACTCCAGACTCAAGTGAATGAGTTGTCTATGCCCAAGTCAGATGTCCTCCCTTCTCCCCCATTGTTGTGAAGTGATTGGATATAAACTAGCTGTCACTATATTCACGCATTAATTCATTAAGCTTGGTGAACCAAAGGGCAATGGTACTCTTGCCCTGGATAATAAATAGTCTAAATAATCAACTAGGTTGTATTACAAGTTCATATTAACTGATGATCATCCAATCATTAGTTTAATATTGAGCTAAGCAATAGAGGGAATTGGGCTGTAACCAGAGGATCCTGGCGTTCTATTGACTCTCACTAATCCCCTTCTTTACTATATAACTCTCTCATTGATTGATTAAATAAAGATTGAATTACATAAACTCATACTTATTATACACATTAGGCTGAAAGATTTATCTTAGCTTAATCTTTAGTAACACATAAGGCTGTAGTCAAGTTAAGCATTAGTAGCTATCAACCAACTAATAGTTGAAGTTACAACATTTGGTGCTCACTCTAGCATGCAATTGTCCAATGGTACTTGTTGCCCTGTTGGGGACTTGTCTTTTTTGCGGGGAGGTGATGAAGATAATCTTCTCCCTGCCTTCCTTTGTCACCTCCAGGACCACCTTGATGGGCTTTTCTTGGAGACCAATTGCCTTGCTAGAACAAGGGATGGCCTGCCTAAAAAATTTGTGACTTTTGGTCAGTTCATGACTGACGTACAGCATCCCCGTCAAATAGAGGATCAGTCTTCTCTACATCTCAATGTCTCAGTGCCACTTGAGGTAGACAGATACGCAGAGCCTACCCAGTAACAGCTGGAGCAAGCCATTAGCAGTATGGACCGGGGTGCATACCAAAATGGGGAAGCCCACAAGAAGCTTGCTGTACTGCCATCCTATGGCACTATGGCTAAAGAGAAATTCTGCAATTTCACAGGAATAACTCCCAATTAGCTTTAATTACAGATGAAAACAATTGAACAAGCCAATGAGTATATCCATACTTTTTCACATCCTGCCATTTGCCACAACTGTACTCACTTGGGTTATCAACTGTCCCTGATCTTGCATCAAGGAAATTTGATAAACAATCAGCAGGCTTTCCTCCATTGCCTGTATGACAAACTCACAAACTTGATGGCCAATATCAGTCACCAACTGAACAGCTTGGCAATCCACCAAAACTTCACTGCAAATTGGTTGAAACAGCTGGAGGAACGCCTGACAAACTACGTGGTCACAATGATTGGTACCATGCTTGAACACAAAGGGTTGGATAATAATTGGCTAGGCACAGTAACTCACCACGTAAAAGGGGCAGAAGCCACCTTTTGCTACCTATGTAGCGAGGTCAAGTTGCTTGGCTGCTCTGTAAGAATGATCAAGGATGGGGTTGTGTTGGAAAGCAACAAGGAAGCTACTGCTTCATCAAACGGGACATGGAGGAGTTATCCAAATAGTCAGTGAGATTGACAAGGGCCTTTGTCAATCCCTCTCTGACTGCAACCATTTTAACAGGAAATTTCCTAAATTTGCAAAAATGATTGATCACAACCACAACCGCACAGAAGAAAATCATGATAATCTGGAAAGATTAAGTGATAGTCACCAGGTTATGCAAGAAAAGAACATTATGTTGTTTGGGAACTAGGAATCACGTATGGAGAAGTTTGAGGACAAACTACACGTAGCAAATCATACAATAAAAGATCTAACCCAAGAAGTACGCTTGCAACGTAGCAATATTTTGCATCTTCAAGGACAAATAGAGCAACTACTGCAGGCGTATTCTAAACAGATTGTGCCCAACCCTGAACTATAAGCAACTACAAGATGAAGTCAAAGCGTCTTGTCCACTGCCAGCCCGGCAATGTCAGAGGACCGTTGCTCCTTCCATAGCTATGAGAGCAATGAAGACAACATAGGCCGTACAATGAGGAAAGTCTATGGTGCAGAACTAGTTCTGGATAGCAGTGAACCACTTCTTCCTGGTGCCGCTGCCTCAACTTCCAGGACTAGCAACAACACCAGAGATGCGGCTTCAGAAGCGCAATTCCGCGCATTGAAACAGAGAAATACCTCACCTCTTCCTAGAAGAAGCTATAATTTTAGCACTTCTTCTGTGATCCAGAACTTTAAGCCAACAAATTTTCCAAAATTTGACAAAAAGGCCAATATCCACATGTTCCTCTGGCTATACAATAACTCTATGTATGGAGCAGATGATGCCATGAAGAATGTGGCCATTTTTAATTGCTTGGATTCAGAGACCCAAACAATAATTCCAAGACTTCTGGAACAAGGCTGGACTTACAAGAACTTATCCAGGGCCCTTATTGCAGAGTTTGGCAGTGAAGAGTCTCTATTTTGCCAAAAAATGGAGTTTACAGAAGGGAAGATAAAGAAGGGGGAAAGCCTAATGAATTTCTCAGAGCGTTTTTATCTTGAAGCACAGACCCTAGTCTCCATGGGAGCCGCCACTTTTGTTGACGTAAAAGGAGCACTTCTTAACTACGTACGCCCCAATAGAGAGCTTTTCATTGCTCTCAAATCTGGAATATATGGTGCAAGAACAGTCCCTGAACTCATGTGCCACTTGGGATCTTTTAAGGAGCAGTTCAAAGTTCCTTTTCCTGACTATAAGAAATCCACTTTGTCCTATTCTACAGATTCCAAGGGCAAGACTTGGGATAGGGACGCTCCAAAGAAACCAACAATTGTAGCTACCCCCAGTTAGCAATCTGGCAAATAACTGCAAATGCTACAAGTGTGGGCAATTAGGACATCTTTCTCAAGACTGCAAGCAACCCAAGTCTAATGTTTGCCATCTGATCCAGGAAGACAAAATGGAAGACAAGCTGGATTATGAAGAAGAAGTTGAGGCCAGAGAAGAAGATGGTGAGGAGTCAAAAAACTGCTAAGCAGTCAGGTTGAGGAGAAAACCCTGACTGCTAGTAGTAACTGACCCTCTCCACCTATTGACCTGGACCCCAACATCTCTGATTGCAGCGTTGGACTGCTGGACCAAGAAGCCTGCCCCAAGAGATACTTGCCTGATAAAAAAAGACTTGCTTCATAGAGTTTTAGCCGTCAATGCAGTCACAAGGAAGCAAGCAATCTGTACGGAAAGTATACCTTCCAAAGAAGCTGTTGACACCATCTCTATACCCTATGCTGAACGAATTTCCATGCCATACACCAAGGTCACCCATGAAAGCAATGGTATCAAAAAGTTGTCTCAACTATTGAGATTGGTACAAGTCTCCACTAATCTGGACACCTTAAAATCCCTGAAGCCCAAATTGACAACTGCGCTAGAGTCATTTCTCTCTCAGTTTAAGGGTTTAGATATCCACAAGGTTACCAAAATTGCCTTTCCTCATTATGGGGAACAACACAACTGCACATACATTGAACTGGTGGTTCATAAGCTCTGGGTAAGAGCAATTCTAGACTCTGGAACTCTGGGGAATATTGTGTTGACCAGGCTAGTCAAGAAGCTAAAACTTGCACCTGACCTAGATTACAATGAGGAGTTTGGTACTGCAGGACCCAACAAAACAAAGGCTCTGGGAGCCTATTCATTCTTACCACTTTGTTTTGATAAATTGGTGGTAACAGCCCCGGCAATAGTGTTGCATAACAAAAGCTATGATATCTTGATTGGAACAAGCTTCATGATAACCTACAGGACTACCATCAACCATCAGGATAGTACTTTCAGCATTCTAGGTCACTTGGTACCAATGTTTTATCACAGTGACAGACCAAAGGATCTCCCTACAAAGAAAATTCATTATATTAATATGGAATACGCTGATGGAGATATGCCAGTAGCGTAAACCTTGCGCCAGTGCAAAATCAAGGTTCTACCTCTGGCCAATAAAGAGTATAAGGGGATTCCCTTATATTCCTCTAGTGAATTCTCCATCCCAACAGGGTCTCAAGTCATACATAACACAGGTCTAAGCCTCAGCTTCCCTAAAGGTATGTATGATGAAGTATCTGGACTCCATAATGGTTTGCAACTGGAACCTTGGATCCTACCTGGGATTGTCATGCCATCATTGGAAGAGATTCTGGTACTCTTGGGAAACCTTTCTGATAAAACACTGAAGGTGAAAAAACACCAACTGCTAGGCTACATGAAGTTGGAATAAAACTCTAGCCTTATGGATGTCACTCCCTTTGGCAAGTTCAGTGAATTTGCGCTACCTTGCAACCAACCAAGTGTTCTGTTGCTTATCCCACGTGATTCTTTAAATGGGCTAACAGAAGATCAGAAGGACCAAGCTATTTGGCTCTTTGAGAAATATAAGGATGTATTTGCAGAGAATGATCAATACCTAGGGAAAGCTCTTGGGGTTGAACATGTATTGGATACGCAGGGTACTGCCCCTATACACTCTAGACAAATAAGACGCAGCCTGGCCAACCAAGCCATTGTCAACAAAGAGCTTCAGAAGTTACTTGCATCTGGCCTTTTGGTACCCAGAAAGAGCCCCTGGTCTTCACCACTGTTGATTGTAAAGAAAAAGGACAGATATAATTGCGTATTAATGAACTACTGCAAATTGAACTCTGTCACAAAAAAGGATTCTTATCTGTTGCCCCGCATTGATGACACATTAGACAAGCTGGGTGGCACAAAATACTTCAGCGCAATGGATCTGATCAGTGGGTACTGGCAGATTGACCTTCCAGTGGCAGATCAGGAAAAGTGTGCCATAATTACAGAGCAAGAGCTTTTTTAGCCTACTAGGATGCCACAAGGACTTGCAAATGCGCCTGCAACTTTCCAAAGAGCCATGGACTCTGTGATGTGAGACCTCAAGTTGACTTGTGTTCTGGTTTACCTTGATGACATTAACATATTTTCACAAACTTTTGGTCAACACTTGGACCATTTGGAGGCCATGTTTCAACGTCTTATTGCTGCCAATCTCAAGCCAAAACCAAGGAAGTGTAACTTCTTTAAGGAACATTTGAAATTCCTTGGTTATATCATCAGCAAAGATGATTTACAACCTGTTCCTGTTAAGGTCAAAGCTATTACACACATGCAAACGCCTTCCAAGAAGAGTGTTGTTCAGGTGTTTTTAGGAATGATTAGTTACTATAGACGTTTTATACCAAACTTTGCAGGTCTAGGAGGACCACTATTCCACTTGTTGAAAAATGATGTCAAGTTCTCATGGACATAAGGATGCCAGAAAGCCTTTGAGGACTTGAAGGCCACCCTAGTGACAGAGCCAGTACTCTCCTATCCTAATTTTGAGCGCCCCTTCATTGTACACACAAATGCCAGTTTGACAGCAATTGGTGATGTTCTTTCTCATCTGGATGACAATGATCAAGACCATCCTGTAGGTTATTGTTCCCACACACTCAACAGTCACAAAAGGAACTACACAGTAATCAAGAGGGAATGCCTAGCAGTCATTTATGCCTGTCAACAATTTAGAGTGTACCTCCACAGAGTACAATTTACGGTGGTAACTGATCATGCCTCACTTAAATGTTTGAAACCCCTGAAGGATCCTGAAGGCACTGGTATAATGGGCTATTAAGCTACAAGCTTACAACTATGAAATAATCTATTGCGCTGGAGTCATGCATCATAACGCAGATTGCCTTTCACGTCTTCCTACCATAGCCTTGGTTTCCTCAGCAGCAGACAAACTCTATAACAATCTGATGCTGAAACCTTCTATGTGAGGGGAGGAGCTGCTTGAGATTAAGAAAATTCTAAAGTTCCTTGTGGTGGACACATGTGTCAAGGATAATCAGCTTTTTAAGTTGTATAAAGGGAAGTGGCTACCATACATTTGCCCATCCTTACGTACAGACGCAATAGTATCAGCACATTGTACTGTGGACCATGGCAGTATCCATAAAGCCCATAACCTCCTACAGCAGCACTGCTATTGGGAAGGTATGCATTTTTATGTAGCAGAAACCCTGGCTGCTTGTCATGACTGTACAATAGAGTAACCAAAGGTCTTGCACTATCAGCACCGGCTAATTTAACCTGGCTTTGCGTTTCATACTGTTGCTATAAATGTAGTAGGTCCCCTTCTGCTCACTGCCAGCAATAACAAGTTCATAATTATAGCAGTGGATCAGCTTACAAAATGGGTAGAAAAAAAAGCAATTCCTAATCAGTCAGCGCTTACCACAGCCAAGTTCATTCTAGAGAACATACTCTACAAACATGGCTGCCCACAAACATTGCTAACAAATAATGGGACAAACTTTGCGGGATATATGATACCCAGGCTGAACAAACTTATGGGTATTTCTGGTACCCTTTCAACACCATATCATCCCCAAACAAATAGAATGGTAGAGAGAACAAATGGAAGTCTTGTACAGATCCTAAGGAAGCTTAGCCAACAGCACAAAATGGAATGGGATACATATCTTTTGGCAGCTATCTTTGCGTACAACATAGGATTTCACAGGGCTACAGGAAAAAGCCCCTTCCAGCTTCTTTATGGTTGACAGCCAAGCCTCCTGCCACATCTCTACAGTTTAGTTAAGACCAATGATCCCCTCACTCCTGACGCTTATCTGAAGAGACTAGAACAGACACTAATCAAGTTGCAGTCTGAGGCATACTCTACCAATTTGGCAACAAAGGAAAAATATATGGATTGTGTGGTAAAAACTTGGCCAGCCCTCCCTGCATACAAGATAGGAAGTTTGGTATACTTCTACAGCAACCAAGGGTACAGTCACAAAAGTAAACTTGCCTCATTATGGCAAGGTCAATCAAGGTAGTCCAGAAAGTGGGAGTAGATAGCTACACTCTCAAGGATCTGGAAACTGGCAAACTGATCACTCAAGCCCATGTGCAGTACATGTGCAAGGCTCTAAGGGATCAAGCATAAACCCCTTTATGAATAACAATTTGGAAAAATAAACCTAACAAAAATAGTCCATGAGTTGTTATCCTGTTTGTATCAAGAAGAGATAAAGCTTATAGTAAAAAGGATTAGTATGGTTTAGGCAATTGGTTCTTTATTGAGATACTATTGCCTCTAAACCCAGATGCAACTGGATGAGGACTTTGGCAATGGCTGCATAGATTATTCAGACATTAGGAAGCCAACAGAATGCAAATGGAAGAAAAGGAGAATCATCAACAGGAAGGAAATTGACACGGTTCACACCAATGGAGTAAGGAAAAGCAAGTCCAAGCAAGATGCATTCCCAGAGAAGACTTTCTCACTGGGAATATTCCTTGGGTGTTTTGCCTCCTACTGAGTACATGACTCCTAACAGCCATTCAATATATTTGAGCATGTGGTGCAGTCTCTGGTGATAAACAACCTTGGAGCTGCTGAGCACCAAGTTTCCTACCAATGTCATGGATTGTCTACTTCCTGAAAGACTATAACTAAGGAGTTTCAGGGTAGAACCCATAGCTTATTGCAATTGATATTTGTGACTATCTGAACCATGCCACAGGGGCACTGGGCTGACCGCAGACCAAGGATCAGACCACGCTGCAAAAACCAACTCCAGAAGCTTGAGAGCACAAGAGAATTGATTGTCTGTCAAGTATATCCCATTGAAGGAGAAGTCCTGTAGGCACAACTGAACATACCTTAACAGTTTCACCCTAGGGATTTTCCAATGAATGTTATTTCCAACTTTGAGCCTTTTTGTGGAGATCACGTAAGGATTTTCCAGAGCTAGCATCAGGGTGGACCACATAACTACTGGTCTGCGGAATTGTAGAATGGGAATCCTCTCCCAGAAAAGATAGGCAACCATTTCAATGAAGGAACCTTGACTATCTTCTTGAACTACTACAGAAGTAGAGCTCACCTCACTTTTGCTCAAATTTTGGAGAAGATTGGCTAAGCTTGGTACAGGTTCATCGGTCATATCAGTTGGAGTGATTGTAGTAGCTTTACTCTTGCTACTACGGCTTCTCTTCTTTGCAATTGTGAAAATCTGGCTAGATATAGGCATACCAGAGTCTTTCACTACCAAATTACTCAAAGATGCACTTGATCTATAAGAGACAGTACTGGACAAACTATAGAAAGCTGTGTCTATTTTGCCGCCTAGGATCTTGGTGAATTCAGCTTTTTCTGAGGCTAGAACAGGCAAGTGTACACGTACAGTTCCAACCAAAAATTTGGGTATTCCCCTTTGGGCCTTGTTGATTCTCTGTTCTGAAACATTGGTGTATTGTATAACTGGCTTTTTGTTCCTTTTTGGGTGGTTTACCATACTGAAGGAAGTTAAAAGACTTTTACAATAACGTCTAGTTTAGTGGGGAAAATGTTGTTAAGTGATTGGTTACAAACTAGCTGTCACTATATTCACACATTAATCCATTAAGCTTGGTGAATCAAAGGGCGATGGTACTCTCACCCTTGATGATAAATAGTCCAAATGATCAACTAGGTTGTATTCCAAGCTCATATTAACTGATGATCATCTAATCATTAGTTTAATATTGGGCTAAGCAATAGAGTGAATTGGGCTCTAACCAGAGGATCCTGGCGTTCTGTTGACTCTCACTAATCCTCTTCTTTACTATATAACTCTCTCATTGATTGATTAAATAAAGATTGAATTACATAAACTTATACTTATTATACACATTAGGCTGAAAGATTTATCTTAGCTTAATCTTTAGTAATACATAAGGATGTAGTTGAGTTAAGTGTTAGTAGTTATCAACCAACCAATAGCTGAAGTTACAACACCCATCCAAGGATCTGATGGACATAGAACAAAAACTATGGGAAGCCATTTGAGAGCCACAAGCATCCACCTGCAGTCAGAGACGCCCTGCAGAGTTGCCACAGCTGGACCCTCAGGTGCTTGTCTTGACAACCCAGGTTGCTGAGCTACAGCAAGAAGTTGTTGCTTTACATAAGATTGTGGTGACTGCTGCTAGTTCAGCTGAGGTTTTAAATGAAGATTCTGTTGCTCAGGACTTCCAGAAACCCCCAAATCCACTGTTCTAGAGAGTTGATTGCTCTAGCCAATGAAGTGGACCTTTTAAAGTGGGATTAATCCAGCCTCAAAAAGGATGTCCAGGAAATGAGTGAGTTAATTGATTTGGTAAATGACAGGTTTGCCCCTTGCCTCTCTGTGGGACCTTTGTTAACTTCCTGGTTGGCTGAGCTTTCTACTGTGGTAACCACGCATGGTCAGCGCCTGGACGTTACTGAGCAGCAGACCATCCTAGCCAATGATACAGGTGCCCACACTTCTGAGACCTTGACTACTCTTGAAGAGAGTGTTTGTCAGCTGTGGGCTAGACATCCCCCCTCCAAATCTGAAGCCAAGTTCTACCCCATATAAATGTGCTAGATAGTAACAATGATGGCCCTACTCCCAAAGCTCACTTTAAACCTACCTTTAAACAAGTTTTTGACCCTAAAACGTCCACTATTGCAACCTTCCTGACCATCTATAAAACAGCTATGTGAAGGGCCTCTGATGAGGTTAAGAAGAGGAACATTCTAACCTGCCTGCACCCAATCTTCCAGGAGGTGGTAGTGCCAGAGCTGCCCTCTATTGAGACTTAGGAAGAGATGAAACAGCTTCTGATTGATAAGTTTGGTGGAAACCTTAGTTTGGAAGTGAAAAAGAATGCTTTTATACACATTTTCTTCAAACCCAAAGAGACTTTGGCCAAGTTTGCAGACAGGTTCTATAAGAAAAAATAGCAGTTGATAACTAGTAGATAGTTGACAGCTCATGAGGCTTACATGGCTTGTGCTCAAGTCTCAAAGTTAACCAACTTCTGTGCCTCCATTTCAAAGCTCACAAATCCATGCTCTCCTCTATGAAGAGCATCAAGACATTGATGCAGGATATGAACTTGACCCATTCTGGAGCTGTTGTATGTGAGAATTAAGCTGCCTCTAACTCTGGTTCTTCTTCCTGTGGCCCGCACATCCTCAATATGAACTCTCAGAACCCTCATAGACTCAAGTTTGTCATAACTGCGGCAAAATAGATTACCACTCTTGAGTCTGTACCAATTCTTGGGTTGAAGGAGCTAATCCCAAAGAGAAGGCGGGAAAAGAACAGTCAACCTAGAGGCAGAGACACTCTTGGTTGACAATCCTTCCCAGTCTCCTCCAATTCCCCCCTCCATATCAGACTCTGAGCCTGCTGACACTAAGACTCCTCTCATTCTGCTGCTGTTCCACAATATCTCTGATGATTCTGACATGGACAATTATGATATAGAAGATCCCAACGCATATGAGTATTTAGTCCTGGCTGTCCCTAAAACATTTGCAGTCCCTTATAAGATATGTTCTGGAAAAACTACAACAACCACCAAGCCTCTGCCTGAAGCCAAAGAGATTGTCTCTTGCCCATACCTCACTCAAGCCAAGAGGTCTCCTGTGCTTTTCAAATCTTCTGAGAAAGCTGCTGAGGTTGCTGATGCTGTGTTCAAAAATTTCTCAGTCTTGCTCCCTCTCCAGACAGTCTATAAGAAGTTCCCAGGCCTAAGATGCATGATCAAAAAGTGGGACAAAGAGCTATCAGAGTCCCAGGAAATCCTAGTTGTCCTCCCACCTTTTAGTTGAACTACTACTCATGTAGAGATATCCACCCAAAAGGTGAAAATCAAGGCCGCCTTGAATACTGGATCTTCTGTTAATGTTGTCTCCTTGAAGCTTGTCAAGAAGCTCAAACTTGCCCCTGACCTTAACTGTCACCAGTTGTATGGTAAAGCTGAGCTATTCATTAATTGCGCTATAGGGGCCTATTCTGCTCTTCCCATGAAGTTTGGCAAGCTACTCTTAGCTGCTCCTGTTGTAGTCCTGGAAAATGACAGTTACAGTCTCCTAGTTGGTACTCAATTCCTTAGGGAATACAATGGGATCATCAACTTAAAGGATGGATATCTCTCTTTCTTAGGGTATTAAGTCCCTTTGATCTTTGAGTAGCCTGTCAAAGTTCCCAGAAAGAGCCTCAATATGTGTGCCTTAGAATACTTCACTGGTGTCTTCACTCTAAAATAATGTACCCACTCATCCAACATGAAGTGTCCTCCTATGGCTTGCCCTGCGTCTGAGGGGATTCCTCTCCTGGCCACCTCTACTGTGATCATTCCCCTTGGATCCCAAGCTATCTTAGACTCTCAGATATCATATGAGTTACCTGAGTGTAAGTTCCTGGATTTGTACTTTCCTCCCTTGCTAGGCTGCAGCAAACCCTATCTCTGCCCAGGAATCTTGGATGTCTCTCATAAGGACCCTGTTTAATTGCTGGTAGCTAACTTGACGGCTCTCCCCATACATATGTCCAGAGGCCAAGTTGTTGGTTATGGCAAGTTGTTGAATTCTCCTTAAATGCTATCCCTACATCCCTTTGGTAAGTTCCAGGACTTTAACTTACCTGAAACCAAGTCCCAAGTCCTGTCCTTGTTTACTGCACAAGATTTTCTGCAACTATCCCCAGTCCAACAGAAGGAGGTGCTTGACCTGCTGGATCAGTTTTCAGATATTTTTGCTAAAGATATCACAGATTATGGTCTAGCCAAAGTAGTTATTTACCATATTGATACTGGCAATGCTCCCCCCTTTTGAGCTAAACCTTATTGTTGCAGTTAAGTAGAGGACGCTCAGGTGTCTAAAGAGCTCAAACAATTATTAGACCCTAGGATACTTTCTCCTTTCCAAATTCCATGGTCTTCCTCTTTGATCATCTTGAAGAATAAATACAGAGGTCATTGCATTGTAATGAACTACCAACAATTGAACTCCTTAACCAAAAAAGGATTCCTACCCCTTGCCGCATATTGATGATGCTCTCTGCTGCCTTGGAGGCTCTAAGTTCTTCTCCACTATGGACCTAGCATCTTGATAGGGGCAAGTTGATCTCTCTCCCAAGGATAGACAGAAGGCCGCACTTATCACCTTGGAAGGACTATTTGAGCCTACATGTATGCTTCAAGGGCTCTGCAATGTCCTGGTTACCTTCCAACAAGCCATGGACTTCATCCTCTGTGACTTGAAGCTTTCATGTGTCCTGGTGTACCTAGATGATATAACAGTATTCAGCGCTACTTTTACAGATCACCTGGCTCACCTCAAGCAAGTGTTCCTAAAGATTTAAGAGCCTGGTCTCAAACTAAAACCATCAAAGTGTGCTTTCTTCAAGGAACATCTTAAATTATTGGGCCATGAGGTGACCCAGACTGGGATTTGCCCAATGACCAAGAAAGTTGAGGTCATTGACAAAATGCTTCCACCCACTAACCTACAAAAGGTAAAAGTCTTTCTGGACATGATGGGTTACTACAGACAGTTTATCTCTGACTTTGCCAACACTAGTGAACCCTTGGTCTAACTGTTATGTAATGTCCCTTTTGAATGGACTGCTATTCAGCAACAGGTCTTTTTGACCCTTAAGCAAAAACTCAAAGAGGCTCCCATCTTGGTGTATCCTGACTATGACAAGGAGTTCATCCTCTATACAGATGATAGTGGCCTAGATATTTGGGCCATTCTGACTCAACTAGATGACATAATAGTGGATCACCCTGTAGTTTATACTTTTTGTGTCCTCAACAAACATGAGAAGAACTATAGCGTCATGGAGAAAGAATGCCTTGCCATATTGCATGCTGTCAAAAAATTACAACATTATGTATATGTCACACATTTCACTATGATCACTGATTACGCCTTACTAAAGTGTCTGCAGCAGCTCAAGGAACCAGAAGGACAAATTGCTAGATGGGCCCTTTACCTGAAGGGCTATGGCTTCACTGTGCTACACTGTCCTGGGATTTAACATCAAAACACTGATGGATTGTCCAGAATTCCTATCCTTGCTCTACACCCTGTTGAAGCTGACCAACTATATGAACTGATTGGGTACCCTTCTTCTTCAAAGAGAAAGACAGAAGGATTTTGAACTGCCCTGTCCAAGCTATCTGAGGATACTCTCATTTACAACAACCAGCTCTTTAAAAAGGTGTAAGAACAATACCTGCCTTATGTACAGCCTAGTCTTTGCCTTTTGTTGGTGCTTCAAGCTCATAAGGAACCAGGACATGAAGGCATTGCCAAGACCTATGACTGTCTTCAGAAAAACTATTTCTGGGGAAAACTTTTCCTGCTGATTCCAGATGTCATTTCTAGTTGCTACAATTGTCAGCTCCAGCAACCTTGATCTGCCTCTCACAAGTTCAAGCTAGTCCCCCCTCAACATGCATTTCACACTGTCAGCATTGACACTGTAGGGCCTCTCCCTTGCTCCTTCTCTGGTTGCTGCTTTATCCTAATTGCTGCTGATCATTTCAGCAAGTGGGTGGAATCTTGCCCTAATAAGGAAATCACTTCCAAGACAACTGCCACCTTTCTGTTGCAAGACATATTCTACTCTCATGGCTGCTCTCAAGTGTTGTTGTCTGACTATGGAACTAACTTCAACGCAAATTTAGTGACTTCTGTTGTTGAGGTCTTGGGGTCTCACCAATCTTTCTCTGCCCCCTATAATCTTTCTACCAATTGGGCAGTTGAGCGTACAAATATGACTTTGGCTTCTATCATGAAGAAACTCACTTACTCCAACACTGAAAACTGGGATTTATACTTACCTGCTGCTCTCTTTGCTTATTGTATAAGCAAACATTGGGTTGCTGGATATCCCCCTTTTTCTATGCTGTATGGACGTGAGGCCACCACTCTGTTACTCCTGGGGTCCCCCTGCTCTCCTCTGATAAGGCTATGAACCCTGATGACCATATCAAATATCTAGTCAACCGCATAATCAACGTGCAGGCTACAGTGTATACCTCTGCATATAAAACCAAAATGCTTGAGCTCTCTCATGACAATGCTGGATGTTCCCCTTTGCCTGAGTTCAATATTAGAGATCATGTTCTCTACTATCAGCATAAATTAGGAGGATGTTTATAATCTAGATATGTTGTGAGTCAGGCAGAAACAGCGCCTATGCCAATACTAAAAATGTTGACAGTGGCCATATTGACACTTTTAATGTTGACACTATAGTAAAGTGACAACCCGGTTTTACATAATGTCATCTCCTGGATGTTGACACTTTTTTAAGTAACAGCACACTTTACCCTGAACATTTTCAATGTCAAAACTGCAGGCTTGACCCGCCAGCAAGGTTCCAAACAAGCAGGTTTGTGACCTGCAATCAGATTATCCAGTCATTCAAAGAAAGACTAGGAAGTCAACTCAAATTACCAAATCCAACAACATGAACAGATGATGATACCTTATGGTGGATACCTTGTTTTGGCACTTGACTCATTACCAGGATCAAGCCACCCCCTTCACCATCCATCCATGTAATCAACACAATCATGTTCCTGTTATCCTTGATTCACATTGACTATATAATCACTATCTCCCAATAAAGATTATTATCTAGCTTCTAAATATTTTTTCCCTAGTAACTCTGCCAAAAAAACACAGTTATGACATTAGTAGCACAGGTAGGTTCTCTTTCCTACCTTAACTTGAAAAATTCTGCCTGTTGCCTGCACACGCTATGGCCAATAAATCCTTGACAGAATTATGTCTGGCTTCCGGCCTGACTGGACCCTGTACACTCCTGGTACCAAGATACCTGATGGGTTTGTCCTGTACCAGAATACAGTGATTCCACTACCTGCCTTCAACACCATATCTGCACAAGAGTTCTTTCAGGCTCCTGCCTCCCTGCCGCAACCAACCAACAAAAGTGTCATACCAGCCTATGTAGCATAAAGACTACAAAGCGCCACCTTGGAACCTTTTGCCAGGGCCAATAACAACAACGCTGCTGCATGGATCCAGTCTGCCCAGAGCAAGCTGGCCCAGATGGAATGCCCACAGCAATTTTGGATTGCAGAAATTTACATTTGCCTGACTCATGACACTGGCACCTGGTGCAACAAGTGGTACAAGGAACACACTGTCAAAAACTGGGATACCTTTAAGCAAGACTTCCTGGCAAGATTTGTGCTTAATAATACCGCGCTCATGATAATACATCAAGTAAAGAACCTTACCCAGACAGGCACCGTGAAGGAGCTTACCTGCGCCTACAAAGGACTCCAACTTTGAGCACCATCTGACATAGCCTTTGACACCCCAGCCACACATCTTGTGTACTACAATGCCCTCAAGTTGCATATGATGAGGCATGTGAACCTGGACCAAGTGACTAACCTGCAAAGCTTGTACTGTGAAGCAGAGAAAGCGGAGCAAACCTCCAACGCACTTCATAAGGCACAAACTGGGAAACAAGAAAGACCCAAGAATTCCCATCCAGGCAGGCGCTCCACTTGACCACCCCCTGGAGGCAACAAGAAAAACATCAACCACAAACCCACTGGTTTGAATGGACATGGAAGTGTAAACAATGGCCAGTTGAATTGTACCCATTTTTGTGCCACTGCCACACAAGGCAATCAAGACAAGGGAAAAGCCTGGGGAGAGCACTAAGTGAGTCAAGCTCTCCCCATGCAACTCCTGACTTGCCCAATGATGAGTACTGACCCAAGGACGTGGACCAATGCCCAATGATTCAAGTGCCCTTGGAAGACCCAGTACTGTACATCATTGCAAGACATCCCAATAAAATGATGTCCTATCCTTTCCGCTTTTGCAGTTACAGAGGCTCAGCACTCCTGGATTTGGGTACAGATTAAACTCTAGTCAACAGTAGCTTTTGTGGACAAGCTCAAGCTGGCCACTAATCCTTTGTGGATTAAAAACGTGCTCTTAGCTGACAAACACCACATTGCTGTGACAAGGGAAACCACCCCCTTCTCCACCATGCTTGAAAACTTACACTCCACCATCCAAGGTCCTGTCATTAACTTCCCAAAGTTTGACATTGTTCTGGGACTAGACTGGTTACAAAAGAACAATCCTCACGTAGACTGGGAAGCCTCAGTGTTGACTATCAAGCGTGAAGGTGTCAACCACCAGATCTACCTGGACTCTGTGGACCAACTCCTACACAACCACGTTTTTGTACACATCATGGAGACCCTGGACAAAAAGGAGAACCTGAAGGCAATTGACTGGGACTCCTGCCAGTATGAGATCATACACTTCAAAGATCACCAAGATACCTCCATGCCTCAGGACTGCAAAATTATGGCCTGTTATCCAGAAATTTTCAAGGAAGCATTGGAGAAAGGACTTATCTGCCCCTCACAGTCTCCCTATGGGGCCACTGTATTCTTTGTGGCCAAGAAGGACGGTACCTTACGTCTGGTCAAAGACTACCAAGCCCTAAACAAAGTTACCATCAAGAATTGTTATCCACTACCACTGATTGACAACCTCTTTGAAGCCTTAGGAGGAGCCACAGTCTTCTCCAAGATTGACCTAACTGCAGGCTACAACCAGATTTGCATCAAGGAGTAAGATATCCCCATGTCAGCCTTCTGCACTAAATATGGCTCATACAAATGTGTGGTGCTCAACTTTGGCATGACAAACGCCCTGTCCACCTTTGTAACCTTCATGAACAAAGTATTTACGCCACACATAAACAAGCACCCTTTAGTGTACCTGGACAATATCATTGTCTACAGCTCCTTGGTGGAACAGCACCACAAAGACTTTGAGGCAGTCTTTGCTACCTTGGTGCAACACAAACTGTTGGCCAAACCCTCTAAGTGCCAGTTTTTCTGCAAGCAACTACCCTTCCTGGGACACATAGTCTCAAAGGACAGCATCAAACCAGACAGTCAAAAGATACAGGCCATCTGCAAGATGCCGCCACCCAAGTATAAGTTGGAACTCCGCACTTTCTTGGGAATGGTGGCCTATGTGCGCCGCTTCATACCTGACTGTGGCGTTTTGACTTCCCCCTTATCTGCCATAACAGACGCCAAGTCCAAGTTTGTGTGGACCCCCCCCAACATGACCTCTGTTTTAGAAGCCTCAAGGAGAAACTCACAACAGCTCCCATCCTACAATACCCCAAACATGACAGGGAATACCAAATGGAAACCGACGCCTCTGATGCATCCATTGGGGGAGTACTACAAATCAAAAACAATGACAGTGACTTCCTGCCTGTAGCTTATGAATTGCAAAAATTGACAGATGGTAAGTGTCAATACCCTATCCACAACAAGGAAATTTTGGCTATTGTGCACTGCCTAGTCAAATGGCGCTGTTACCTAGAACGGCGGGAAGAATTCACAGCATTAACCGACCACAAGTCACTCAGATATTTCAAAACTCAAGTGAATCTGTCTTGCCGCCAAGCCCGCTTGATGGAGCTATTAAAGAGGTTCAACATACTCATAAAGTACAAACCTGGGGCCAAGCTTGCCATGGCAGACGCCCTCTCCCACCTAAATGTCCGTGCCTCAAGAGGGTAAAATGGGCTCAACCCAGACTGGCCTCTCTTAGTACTACAAACAAAAGATTAAGGTTTCCCCCTTGTCACAACCAACATAACAAAGGAAACAGTTATCAAAAATGAGCATCTATTTGCTGGCGTATACATGATCTAACACAGAAAAATGTCTGACGGCACAACCATTCCCTACATCCTCATGTACCAGCAAGTAGACACTATCCTACGCTATCACAGAGACCTTGGACATACCAAGAGCCAAAACCTATATGAGTTCCTTAAGCACAAGGCCTGGTGGCCAACCTTATATTGCAATGTTCAAGAAGTTCTAGACCAGTGTGAGATATGTAAAAAGTTTGCCAAAAGCAAAACCCCACCAAAGTCAGTACTTCCCATCTGCACACAACTACCTTTCAAAATATGGGCTCTTGACATTGTTGGCCCTATGCCAGGTAAACATAATGATAAGAAATACATCATCACTGTCATTGACTTTGCTACAAGATAGCCAGTAGCCCAAGCAGTAAAGGCACACACTGAAAACAATGTATAACAATTTATTGGCAAAGAGATAATCAGCAGGTTTGGAAAGCCAGAACTCCTGATAAACAATGGAGGGAAAGAATTAACCTCTAAAACCACCAATGTATACCTCGCAACAAATGGGGTCAAACACACCGTAACAATGCCATACCACCCACAGGCTAATGAACGTATAGAGTGGCTTAATGGTAGCCTCGTGCAAGCCTTAGTCAAAATCACTGCTAGGAGACCTGAAGACTGGTATAAGCAGCTACTAACTGCATTACTTGTATGTCAAACCCAAGTGAACAGATCCACTGGAAAAAGTCTATCTGAGTTGGTATACAGCACACAGCCCAATATCATTTAAGCATTGACAGGACCTAAACTGGAAATTCCAAGTAAAGTCCCCCCTTGCTTAGACCCTCAAGTAATAGAGGCCAACAGCAAGCAAACAGAAAGGGAAAATGAACGTCTACAAAAGACCTTTGTCCCCATCTGCAATAGACATGAAGTTGGGGACAAAGTTTGGGTCATGAATGTTGACAAAAGCAAACTGCAACCCAAGAAAGTAGGGCCAGCAATCATTCTAAAGGTAAACAACAATACCACTTACCTTGTGCAAGGGCTCAGGAAACGTAAGCAAGACAATATCCTACACCATGATTGCCTGAGACCCTGCAAAGCGAGATAAAAACAACAAGAAACCACCCTGCCTGCCACAACAACAATTAGTCCAATACGGCGCCCAGGCTCCTGACAATCTGCCCCCAGAGGAGGCTGACCTTCAGTCAGGGGGTGTCAAAACTGCAGGCTTGATCTGCTAGCAAGGTTCCAAACAAGCAGGTTTGTGATCCATAATCCAATTATCTGGTCACTCAAAGCCAGACTAGGACGTCAACTCAAATTACTGAATCCAATAACATGAACAGAGGATGATCCCTTATGGTGGATACCTTGTTTTGGCTCTTGACTCATTACCAGGATCAAGCCACCACCTTCACCATTTATCTGTGTGATCAACACAATCAGTGTTCCTGTTATCCTTGATTCACATTGACTATATAATTGCTATCTCCCAATAAAGATTATTATCTAGCTTCTAAATATTTTCCCCTTATAACTCTGCCAAAACAGCACAGCTACAACATCAATAAAAAAAATTTAAACACTTTATTATACTGAAATGACCCCATAAAATTCAAAAATGCAATAAAAAATTACTATAATAATAATAAGGAGATATAAGCAACTATTTTTCAATTTACTATGTAAATTACACTCTTTATTATAAAATCATTTTTTATTCCCATAAAAATTAACATTCCAATAATCCAAAAAAGATATTTTATATATCATAATAACTGCAAAATATAAGAAAATTCTAATTTAAAATTTTTATACTTTATATAAGCACAACTGAAAAAATCCCATGCCTTAAAGATAAATTAACAAAATATAAGATATTTCTTACAAAACTACATTGAAACTGTGTCTGAAACTTACTATTTATACCTAAAAAAATCATTACTATATAGATAAATTAAAAAATATAAAAATCTAAAAGTAAAAACAGTCCCGGAAATTCAAAGCAAAGTTTATTAGGCTAATTAAACCCACCAGTAAGAGCAGTTGCAACATCTTCAAGGTATTTTTTAGTCTCTTCCACCATGTATTTTTTTCTTCAAAACCTTTTGCACTGCCTCCTGGTACTCCTGCTCTTTACTCTTCTTCTTCTTGGGGGCCACCTGGTTGGCCAAGTTGCAAAACTTGGAGACATTTCTGGCCTGCTCCTTCTGTAGCTTGGCAAAGAGCTTGTTGTATTTGGGGTTGGACCCAAACTTGGTCTTAAAGTGCTTGTGTCAAACCTCAAGGCTGGAGGTGGTCTTCATCTCCCCCTTGAGGCAGGCGCCCTGGCAATTCCAAGGGGCAGTGGCCCTGCTCTTTCTTCTCCAGGCAGTCACCTTCTTGCCTACCCATTGCTTTTTGAAGTACTCAAGGTAACCCTTGAAAATGGTGGAGTGATTCTTCACGTAAGTATCCTCCAGGAGGGCCTCAAAGCCAAGCCCAGTATGCTCTGGCAGCACAAAAGCCAAGGCAGCAAACTGGGTGATGGCAAAGCGGCACTTCCCTTTATCATCATTAAGATACTTGTTAAAAAGCTCCTTCTTGCTCTTGAGATTCTTGATGAGGGCCTGCCTAAAATGAAAGAAGCATCCCTGGACTTCTCAATTGAAGGTGGCATCAAAAGCTCTGAACTGAGCTTGCTCAAAGTTCATTATGATCATCTTTGGCCCAAGTGAGCACACATGAGCTAGCTGCTCTGCAGCTAGGGTGGACTCATCCTTCTCAGCGGAGGAGGGGTTTTCTCTGGTGGCGTGGGTGGGAGGGGGGAGCTGGTTGGTGGGAAGGGAGCTCAAAGCATCCTGGACAATTTTTGAATTCTCTGGTATAGACTTCTGTCTTGGCACCAGACAGGAGGAAGAACACAAGAGGGATCACCTGGTCATTGAACTGCCCATGCAGGACCCAAAGCTGCTTGAAGATGGTTGAGCAGGTTGCAAATGTGCTGTCACACAGACAGGTGGTAGCAGTATTTAGCTGCTCCAGGTTTTGGGTTGTGGTGTAGGCAATGATCCTATATTCCACTTCATTTCCATTGTCATGAAGCAGGAACATCTCTCCATCCTTGGTTTACTTGAGGGCATCAGAAAGGACCAGGTCTTCAATGGTGGTGGTACTCTTGGCCAGGGGGTTTGAGGCTTGGCGCCTATCACTCACAAAATTGACCAACTGGGTGTGGGTTGGCACCCTCTTGAGGTTAGTGGGGGAGAGGTACTTGCACACAAGCACAGCCAGCTGGGTCAGGGAAAGGTCCTTTGAGGTGGACATGACCTGCACCAGATATCATTTGAGAAGGCAGGCAATGGTTGTGTTGGGCATCACACAAGTGTGCTCACCATTGATGGTTTTTACCAAGTCCCAGTGCTCAGTATTGAGCCACACTGGGCAGGAGCAGTCCTTGCAGGTATAGTGCCGGCTCATGAAGCCCCGGTTGGCTTTGTTGCAAGAGAAAATATACCCATTGGCCACCATGGATGGCCCGCCTTTGACACTCATGATGGGGGAAACCTTTGGTAGGGAAGAAGGAACCTTAAACTTCCTGTCAATGTTGCAGATATTCTGGGCCAACAGAGGGTCCCATACGCCAGCAGGAGCATGGTGAAAGCCAGGGAAGTAATCAGGGTAGGGATTTGTATTATCCTCAGATGAACTTGAAGGGGGAGTTTGGTGGTGGGGGGAAGCAGAAGGGGGCTTATCTTGGTGCTCCTCATGTGCAGGAGACTTATCCTTGGGTGGGGTCTTTTTGGCCTGGCGCCGCTTCTTGGTAGGCTCCTTGTCTGAAGCCAAGTTGTAGAAACTGTGATCTGTAAGGGAACCATCAGTTTCTTCTCCCCCAGTGGAGTGATTGGGGCTCTTTTCAGGAGAGGGCTCAGGGGAGGGGCTTGGGAGTGGCCTTCTTTGATGAGACAGGCTTCTTCCTGGTGGCATTGGTGGGCTTGGAGAGATGCTAGGTACCCTTTGGTTGTTTTGAGGTGTTCTTGTCCTAAAATAATAAGTAAAAGGGTTTAAAATAAAGCAATGTATTTAAAAAACAAACAAAACAACTTAAAAAACATAATATATAAAAAGTAAACCTTATATGGTTTTTATTGGCTTTTAAAATTTGAAAAATTTGTATAATTTTTATTTTATTAAAGTTATAAATAACAAGTTAAAGGCTAAGAGAAATATGTAAAAGTACTATATTTAGATATAGATTTTATTTTAAAACTTAAAAAATATGAAAGAGAAAAGGTAAAAATACAACATATCAAAAAATCAGATGATTTATTTGTGTAAAACATAAAGTTTTATATGTGAGAAATGAAAATTGTCAACATTATGAGTGACAATTAGTAAAAAAGCTGAAATCTTGCTGTCAATTAGAAAAATTGTATACATTATTTTTGAAAAAATTGTCAATATCAACATTTTTTTTGAAAATTTACTATGTTTTTTCATAGTACACTTAATTAAATTTACGCGGTGTTGCAACCAAGCTTCCAGACTCGCCTGCTATTGTATCTTACAATACACAGGGGGCGCTCAATGAGTTGCCCCTTGACGTATCTAACAACATGAGTCAATCTGATGGTAATGTCAAATGGTGGGCACTTTCTCCTAATTAGGAGTGCTACCAATTTAACCTGCTGACCCCCACACAAGTTATTCCTTGGCTTTGAACCTTATATGGAACACACCACTATGCCACCCCCGTGTGGTCTTGTGGCTTTCCTCATATGGTATATTAATCACAATATTCTACAATAAACAATACCTTATTATTATTCTGTCCTTTCTATTGGACTGTTATCTTCCCCAATTCCAAATACTGAATCCTCATTGGTTCAGTTGCAACAGTGGTAGCAGCAGTAGGTTCACAACCTACCTAAAACAAAAATTCCCCCTAAGAAAGGACAGAGTAAAGGCCGTATGGCTACTCCCCATCAAGAGACCTTCTTACCAATCCCCAAGGGGGACATCCCCAACAGATGTGTTATTTACCAAGACCAGCTAGTCCTTACAAGTGTGTATAATTGGTTCCACCTTGGGCAGCACAACGCAAGTGTCACCCCTCCCCAGTTGGACTGTTCACAACGTATGATCAATCTCTAGCTGGAATCCTTTGCAGGTGGGGTCAAAGGGGCCAACATTATCAGTTGGCTTCAATCCACCAAGACCCGCCTCCGTATCTGTCAAGTACCTGAGCCCATGTGGATTGCCACAGCGTCTGGGCGCCTCACAGGGCTTGCTGCTGGGTGGTTTACCAAATAAGCCAGCCAGGAGATAGAGGTCACCTGGGCAGCATTCAGGGACACTGCAAAGTCCCGCTACAGCAAAAATCTTCTTGCCTATTGTGGTGGGAACTCCCCTTCTGGCAATCAAGAAGACTGGCTCTGTTCACAAATACCTTGCTGCCACCCCCAAAGCCATGACTGACGGGAACACTATGCTTCTGACCTTAATAGTCAATAGTCTCAAGCCCCATATCTGTAAGTGGGTCCCCGTAGGTCACTGCACCTCCATTGATGACTGTTACAAAGCCACTGTGCAGGACAACAATCAGGATTTGATGGGCTTCCACCACATAAACAATGCTCCACCTCAACCTCGTGTAACACCTGGCAGCACCCACAACCAAGTAGGTTGCCGCCAGCCACACCAACAGGAAAATGGGGTTAAGCGTCCCCACAAAAGGGACCTCCAGCTAGAACAAATTGAGGACCCGGGGAAAGCCTGGGGGTTGTAGTTACCAGAGGTTTTACAACCCCACTTGACCCTCACTCTCAATCCCTCTTAGCAAAGAATCCCTGTGACTACAACATCTATGAAGTGGAAACCCTTGACGTCTTCCAAGTTCATAGCAACAACCCCATACTTCAAGCCAGTCACTCTCCAAATAAAGTAACTTTCTTGGCCTATCCCTTTTGTTTCCGTGTTAACACCCACAAACTACTGGTAGATACTGGGGCCAATTACACTATGGCTGGCCAGACGTTTGCAGATGCTCAACAACTAGACCGCGTGCTGAGCAGATTCCAGGAAGTAAAAATAGCTGACTCCTGTAGAGTGGCAATCACCCATGAGACGGTACCCTTCTCTGTGAGAATGGGGAACATCCAGGCTAAGCTCTCTGGGCCAATCATGGCAGGTCTCAGCCACACTTTAAATGCTGGCCTTGACTGGCTTTGTCACAACTGTCCCTACATTGACTGGGATACATCTGTTATCACCTTCAATAGAAATGGGGTGAGCTTTCATGTCTATCCTGTTGAAATGAGCAAACTTTTTCACAATACTGTGTTTTTCAGAATAACCAAAACAGGCTTGTACAATTTCAAGGGGGGAACTAGACTTCAACCAATGCTCAGTCAAAGTTATCTGCGCGGAACCACCTGTGGCCCCTCCCTTGACCACTTCACCTCCACCAGCGCTTGCCACACTCCTTGAGGAGTATAAGGATGTCTTCAGTGAAACACTGGACCAACTACCTCCTCCCTGAGAGATTCAGCATGCTGTACAACTTCAAGAGTTGTTATCCAAAGCACGTCCCTTATATTGTCTTACACCAAAGGAATATGAGATCCTCCAACAGCACCTTGTGAACGCGCTTGACAAGGGCTTCAATTGCCCCTTGCTCCATTCACACAGAGCTGCTGTCTTCTTTGTAGCCAAGAAGGACAGGTCCCTTTGCCTAGTCACAGATTACCGCGCATTAAATGAGGTGATTGTTAAGAATAAGTACCCCCTGTCATTGATTGACAACCTGTTTGACACACTAGCGGGTTTAAAGGTCTTTAGCAAGAGTGATCTCACTGTGTGGTACAACCAGGTCTGCACTGCACCAGGAGATGAGGCAAAAAAAGCCTTCTGCACACACTACTGGTTGTTTGAGTGTTAAGTCATGAACTTTGGGATGATCAATGCTCCTTCTATCTTTGCCATGTTGATGAACAAATTGTTTGGGGAATTGTTTGGGAAATATGTGGTTGTGTACCTTGAAACATTATTGTCTTCAGTCAAGATCAAACCATGCACCTCCAACACCTCTGTGCTGTCCTTGACACCCTTTGGAAAAAACAGCTAAAAGCTAAACCCTCCAAATGTTAGTTTCTCAAGTTGGAGTTGTTGTTCCTTGGGCACACCATCTCTGCCCAAGGGATAAAGCCCAACCCTGCCAAAATCAGGCCATTACCAGCATGCCGCCACCCACCAATGTGGGTCAGGTGTGTACCTTCTTAGGCATGGTTGCCTATGTGCGCAAGTTTATTCCCAATTGTAGAGAACTAATTGCCCTCTCACCAAGCTCCTAAACACTAAGAAGTGCTTCCATTGGACTCCTGTCAGAGATATTGCCTTCAAGACGTTGAATCAAAGACTTACAACTGTGCCTGTATTACAGTTTCCCAATTTAAACTGCCAGTACAAAATTGAGACTGACGCCTCTGACAGGGCCATAGAGGGCATACTACTGATAGAAACCAATGAAGGTGTCTTCCTCTCTGTGGCATATGAGTCCAGGAAGTTTACTGACTTGGAACAACATTACTCTATACATGATAATGAATTGGTGATAATTGTACACTGCATTGAGAAATTTCACTGTTACCTAGAAGGGGCTACCTTTCCACCCTGCGTCCTGACAGATCACAAGTCACTCCATTACTTCAACATGCAGTCCCACTTGACACGCCGCAAGCAGGCTGGGTTGAGCGTCTATCCCCCTACCAGCTGTGCATTGAGTATAAGCCTGGGAAGGAACTTGTCACAGCTGATGCCCTCTCATGGCTCTACACAGCAACCATCACCAGGGATGATGGCTTGGATCCAGACTTGCCAATGTTGTACCTCCGCCTTGAACCAACTTGTTACAAAGGCCTTAACTCAGTAATCATCTCCAAGCTGAAGGACAACAAAAGCCAGTTCACCACTGATGCTGGCAACGTCTGCTGCCGGTCAGAGACAGGTGAGAAGACGCCTTACATTCCCACCACACAACAAGGCAACACAATATTGCATTACCACCTCACCTTGGTCCACATCAGAGGACGCAACCTCTTTGAGATTATGAAACAAAAGGTTTGGTGGCCGCGTATGCGTCAAGATATCTTGGATCTCCTCAAACCATGTGTGCTGTGCAAAAAGAATACATCTAAACCTGCACCCCCAAAGTCTGGCTTGCCCATCAAAGCAATGGAACCCTTTGAACAGTGGGCCCTTGACATTGTGGGGCCCCTCCCTGAAGACAGACAGGGAAGAAATACATCATTACTGCCATCAACTATTTCACTTGTTGGCCAGTGGCTTGGGCAACAGCTAACCATACCGCCACCATCATCACCCGCTTCATTGATAAGGAAATGGTGGCCTGCTTTGGGTGGCCCAAACGTCTCATCACAGATGGTGGTCCCAAACTTTTTGGGAAGGTCATGAAGGCGTACTGCATCAAGAATGCACTCCAACAGATAGTAACAACCCCATACCATCCACAAGCCAATGGACGTGTAGAGCAATTAAATGGCTCACTGGTTCAATTGATTGCCAAGCTCTCACAGGAGCACCCCAATACCGCATGAACTGAACACCTGCCTACCACTCTACTTATTTTACAAGCAAGAATCAACAGAAGCACCGGGTTCAGCCCCAGCACTTTGGCCTTTGGAACGCCTGACAGTCTGACAGTCTGACAGGAGTTAAACAGGGGAATTTACGGTCTACAGTTCCTGGGAAGCCCCCTGTTGACAACTCCATCCCTAAACCAATGGTGTGCCAAATCCCAAGAAATCAAACACAAACAAATTGAAGTAGGGACCAAACATCTTGGAGCCAGGTACACTGTAGGCAACCCTGTCTACACCCTCAACCCCAATTCAGCTAAGTTAGAACCCAACCACTTGGGGCCCTTCAAGATAGCCGCAGTCTATGACAATCACACCTACCAGCTTGAAGATGCCCAAGGGAACACTAAGAAGCTCCACCACAATTGCTTGCGCCCCTGCTGCACTATCCCCACACAAAGGTTGTTTGTGTGGACCTTCCCAGATCTTCCACAGACTCCAATCCTGGTGTCTGATAACAAGCAGGGGGCAAGAGGGGTGTTGCAACCAAGTTTCTAGACTTGCCTGACAATGTATCTTACAATACACAGGGGGCGCTCAATGAGTTGCCCCTTGACATATCTAATGACATGGGCCATTCTGATAGCAATGTTGAGTTGCAGGCACTTCTTCCTAATTAGAGGCGCTGCCAATTTGACCTACTGATCCAGTATGAGTTATTCCTTGACTTCAATCTTTACATGGAGCGTGCCACCATGTTACCCCCTTGTGGCCCAGTGGCCTTCCCATATCATATATTAATTGCATTATTCAGAAATAAACAATACATCATTCTTATTATTTCTTTCCTTTCTATTGGACTGTTGTCTTCCCCAACTCAAATATTGAATCCTCATTGGTTCAGTTGCAATAGCAGGCTAGCAAATATTAACCATTTTCTGTGTGTTTTTGTTCACATAATAAAAATATATAAAAATAAGCTAAAAATAATCAAAATTAAGTATTTCTTTATTAAATATAATATTTTGGGGGTGAGAATATGATATTTTACCATTTTGTATATAAGAAGTTGTTAACACATTGGTTAAGATAATGAAAAGGGTAAAGTGTTGACAGTGTCACTTACGACATCCTTTATATGAGGTGGCATATTAATTTAAGCTTAATTGTGCCACTCTGATTTGCTTAACTCCACCCTGGCGGATGATTACAAGCAAATAGACAACATTTACAAGTGTCAACATTATTTTCAATCATAAACTCTATAGTAACTTACATAGTAACTCACGCTTAAATTATTGGATTGTTGTTAGCCACCAATCCATTTATGATATTAAAGCTGGAATAAGTGCCACATATATATTTATAAGATGAACATTTTAACAATCCACTGTATGCGCAATGTTTTTTTCTATATATTAATTTAATAAAAAAATATTTTTAAATGTGCACTTAATTTTTTGCTATAGATGTTTCAGTTTTGTTATTAAAAATAAGTTTGGCTTAAAAAGTGTATATATTGACACTTTTATGCCGTGAAAACAAATAAAAAATAGACTCATTTTTATTAGTAAACATAAAGGAAAAATCATGGTTAAATTGAGTTATATTAAGCTTAATATTAAATTGTGTCAAAATGGCCACAAGTTTATTGTGTTTTCTGGGTTCACACCCCTGAACGCTTTAAAAAGAATTAAGCTAGTCCAACTAGCAAAAAACATAGGAGATTTAGAGTTTTGAGTTGACAGTTGCCATGTCAACAAAGTGTTGACATGACGCTGTTGTCAGTCAGTCCTCTAGAAGTGACCTTCAAACAAAGATCAGAGTACACTGTGAAACTCCTCTCTAGTGGTTGTCTGTTTGCCTGAGTGCATGCCAAGTTTCTCCACAAATACTACCCCCTAAGTCCAATCTAGAGTGGGGCAATGTTGTGAATGCCGCCATTCACCATGTTTTGATTTTGTCTTTGGTGGGCCATTTCAAAGACAAATCTCTTTTTTTGCTTTTGCCTCTTGAAATGAGTTGATGACTGAATCAGAAAATACAATTATTTGGTTTCTTGACTCTGCACATCCCGCTTGCCCCACTCATGCTTGTGGCAAGTGATCCTACCTACCATGTACTAGCTTGTGGTAAAGCTACACAGTATATATTCCCAATCTTTATACCCAATAAGATTTAAGTTCTATTCACATTTTTGTCTTTGTGTTTCCCAGTACTTTGGCGCCTCTCTCTAGCCACAACTAGTAGAGATTATTCATTCAGGGCCACAAGTTAATTGCATATCCTTCCCTTCCATCTAACCAAGACTTAGTGAAAATCCAATCCTAAGGTTAGGATTCCCAGTTGTGTGTCTGTGCTGCGCCTCAGAACACTACAGGCGGGAACCTTTATTGAAAAAGGTTTGAGGGTTGAATCTAGCCTTGGTTTAGCCTTCTGGGAAAAATTAAGGGGAGATACCTTGATTTTCTGGAACAATTAAGGAGATTTTTGTTTGGCAAAAATTAAAGGAAAGGCCTGAAGATGATAAAAGCCAATGCAAACATGTAAAACTTAAGTTTATTTAGGGACAAGATTCTACTTAAACAGTAGACTGAGAACGTAGATCATTCAATAGGTAGACCATGCGGCTGGTGGGCTGGACTGGGCTGAACTTGTACCAGGATCAGAATAGTGCAGGTAGCACAATCTGCAATGGGTGGATATTGATGTTGACACATTTAAGGAAAAAGTGCAACTTTTGAATCTGAAGACAAAATCACCCAAGTTGTTGCAAGCATTGCAGCTTGCAGGCCAGATCAAAATAGCATTGATAGCACAATTTAAAACACCCCCAACAGTGCTCTCAGGATTCCCATGCCTGAAGGGTACCTTATAGGTGTCTCTCCTGTAAGCTACTCAATAGGACTGACAGGAGGAAACACCAATGATTGTGGTTGAATACCCGGCTGGATTGTTTCCCCAGTTGGTCCTATGATTGCATATACATGTGGCATCCTCATCCCAGGGAAACTTTCATCCTTGTGCGGGACCTGTAGATGTCTCAATATAAGTAAAAGGGGGATTTAGGCCAAACAGCCATGATAATGTGGATCATCATGGTTAGGCAACAGCCCTTTATCATGGCTGCCAACTGCACATACCTGCAGATTCTGTGTACTTGGGTTCAACCAATTCCCCTTTCTGGGGTTAGCCCTATACCATACTAGCAGTAAACTTACAAGATAGTCCAGAAAGTCTAGGTTTTGGTTGACCTTTAACTCCAGGTAGATTTTAGGGATATATTTATCCTTCCTGGATCCAGCTGCTTACTGCCTTCCCCTTTTTTATCCAGCCCTGATGTAGGAAATTCCATGTCCCTGCACCTCTAAGTGATTCCATGTAGGACCTGTATGGTTATGAAGGGTTGGCAAGGCAGAGGGATCATCAGGGACATATTAAGACTGGGCAGGGTGGAGAGAGTCCATCTGTTCATGGATGATGGTGGGGTGTCCTTAGCTCCCTTGGGCCTGGGCCTTTTTTAGGTAAATGCTGTTCACATGCCTTGGTATGCCTCCTTAGAAGAGTACGCTGGATCCCTGCTGGTCCTGCATTCTGGCAACCATGTTGCAGCTGCATCTGTTAGCATAAAGGGCTCCAAGATCTAGATTTCTGAGGATGAAGCATTTTGGGGGGTTGGACTTGATTTACCAGGAGTCTGGAGAGAGCCCTAGATATGTGGGCAGGTTAGCAGTGTACTTTTCATCAGGTTGGGTTCAGTAATAAGTTTGAGCATGGGGAGATATACTAAGGCATTGATGGTATTGAAACTTGTACCTGGGATCAATAGTTTATCTTAAGGCCAAGGGATCTAATATTTTATAGCATCTATGAGGAGCATCAATTGGAGCTGGTGGAGGATTTCTTTCACACAAGCAATAATGAGGCAACTTTTGGAGGGGAAGCAAGAAGTTAATGAGAGAGCAATATTTCTAGTGAATAATTGATTTGCCATTTAAGCTAAAGATATTGTGGTATGATCTTATTAGTGTCCAAGGATCGAGTATGAGTGGGACAGTTAGTGTAGTTGATCATCATGTGAATGAACTATCATATTGGCAAAGGGGAGGATGAGGGGAACCAAATGGAAGTAGGGAGGTTTCAAATCTGCTCCCTTGACACTTTATTGAAGGTTAGTATGATCTAGTGTGAATTTTCATTTTTTAATAGATTGGATTGAGAAGCTGACAAGGTTTTTCTGACTTGAGCTCCTGAAACGTTGGCAGGATGTTTTTGGTTGGTCTAGCTTACTCTTCTAAAAGGCCGTCGGCTTCTGCATCTATGCTATTACCATGTTTGCATCCAACGCCGACTTTCTTTCGTCGTAGCGGTTGCATTATTCTTGGGATGGATTCCGATAAAATTTTATATCGTTTCTGAGGGCAATTCAAAGTAAATTGATTTTTGATTTAAATTTTGATTTAAATTGCCGTTTTGTAGACCAGTGGATTGGAATTGGTGATCTGTTATTCAGGTTGGGTTATCTATAAGTTTGTTGATAACTATTGTTGCCCTTTAATATTATCATCGCTGAGGAGCATCTAGTGTTTGGAAAGTTGCGGTTGATTTTAGAGAACTCTGCTAAGCCAAGGATCCTCTGGCTCGTGCTTCAAATCGGACAGATGTATGGAGTTCTAGCAGCCATGAAAGGGAATTGTGATGTTCTCCTATAGCTGTGGCGTTTAAGAAATGGTTTGTTTTATTGAATATATGCTTTATGCCAAGCATTGTTATGGACAGGGTTTATTTGAGAGTACTTTTCAAAGTGGCTAGGTTTATAATTGTAGCTGAAGCAATTTTTTGTTGTGGTCCTTGATGTCTAAACAGCAATAAGCCTGTTTGGTGAAATGTAAACTCTGACTAATTCGGGTGGATATGGTTATACAAGTAAATCGCAGGTTGGATTTGAAATCAATCTTGAACTTTGGATTTCAAGCTGCGCCACAAATTAAATGTGTAGCTGACAAGGTGGACAGTTTATTTTAGATCCGTCAAATCATTACGCTTCAAAATTTAACCAACATCAATTAGTTTCACTTGATTTCTACTTATAAAAGCCCATTTCGCATTTTTCTCAATGTGGCTCCGCTCCAGGATTTATGCTCTAGAGTTGTCCTTTGAGCATGCTTCTGCAGCTTGGCTCGAGATCTGGCGCTTCACTAAATCAATCTTTGCCAGGAAAGTATATTATTTAAAATATTATTTAAATATTATTTAAATTGTCCTAAGTTTTTCTTCTCGCTCAGGCAGTCAACTGCCGCCCTGAGCGTAATAATAAAATATGCTCCAACTCTTGATAAATTCTAATGCAAAAGCAAGCATATTCATTAGACTCGGTTTGACCAATTGGGACTCGCCAATGAGATGACCTAAGCCAATAGGAACAATCGAGTGGGGAACTATGAAGGTAAGGAGTTTCGATATCTGATTTAATTTTAGTTCAAGTGAGGGACATCTGGAACTTATGCCATCGGAGATAATCGGGACAGGTGCAGGTTAAAAGAGGCGGCTTGACAGTAGACCCGAAACCATGAGCAAACAACTTTCTCACGTACTCAAGAAGCAATTCTTTTCGACCAACAATCAGATCCGCCTCGCTGGCTCCATAGCTCACAGCAAAGCTCTGCTGGAGGGGATGCCGGCTGAGCTCCGCCGTCCCATCCATCCCCAGCCAGTGAGAAACGAATTTTTACGCACTCTGAACTCTGACCAGTTGGAGAAGCTGGATATTGGACTCTCGTCGCACAGAGAGCCCAGTAGTCTTGGAGATCGACTGGCCTTCTCCGTTGTCAAGATGCTTCGTGTTCCCACTGATCTCTTCTTCCGCAAGAAGTATGTCCATCGTGCCGTGATGCTTGAAACGGTAGCTGCAGTCCCCGGAATGGTGGCAGCGTCTCTCCGTCACTTGAAGTCACTGCGACGACTCCAGCACGACGGTGGCTGGATCGCACATCTGCTCCATGAAGCTGAGAACGAGCGCATGCATCTGCTAACTTGGATGCGTATCTCCCAGCCCTCCATAGCTGAGCGGTGCATCGTGACAGTTGTGCAGGGCGCCTTCTACAATGCCTTCTTTGTGCTGTACTTGGTCTCGCCCAAGACTGCCCATCGCGTTGTTGGGTACCTCGAGGAAGAGGCCGTCATCTCTTACACCGCCTTCCTTGCCGAGATTGACGGTGGGAACATCAAGAATACCCCAGCCCCTCAAATCGCCATTGACTACTGGCATCTTGGCAAGGATGCCACCCTGCGCGACGTTGTCCTTGCCGTGCGCGCTGACGAGGCAAACCACCGCGACACCAACCACCACTTTGCTGATCGCATAGTCCTTGGCCAGGAAGATCTGCGCTCGGCAATCAAAGAAAACTTTGAAGAAACCCATGCAGACCTCCCCAACCCCACCACCAAAGCTAAATCCGTATGGTAACCCTGTGCCCAACACGCCTTCTAGCACCGCTTGAAACGGCTTATCAAATACGCTTCTTCTCTGAAGCCAACACTACTGCCCTTTTAGAGAAATCCCAGATTATTAAACCAAACTTCTTAAAACAACTGCCCATACCAAATCTTCCCTATGCTTCTCCACTCCAAGCAGATCTCATAACTAATCAACCATACCCTGCTTCAGAAGTGTCGTGCTGGCTTCTCTCAACCGACACGGCAACGTGATCTAATTAAACCATGTCCACAACTCAGCTAGGCTATCAATGTGGCTTAAATGGGCAAGTAATTTGGTCACAAAGCAAAGCAGCTAAAATAAGAAGCCATTCACCTCTTCTACACCTGGAGATAATCCCGTTTCATATTACATCATGTTGAGTAAAGATGGAGGCCTGTACTAGGTAGGAATGCAATTAGATACAGTAAGTTTCTCAGCTGAGCACTTATTGGAGCAGGCCCATCAATAAGCTGCAAAGCAAGCATCAACTTTGCACGTGATGATACCCACCATGGGTAGGATTATATTCCTTTCGCCTGAGCTGTTCAAAATCATGTTTTGATTTGAAAGAAAGAAGTCTTAACCTTAAGTTTTTCCATAGCCATGGTTGATTCCATGGAATCCCTCCCCCAAAAAAAGCAAGCCAGGAACCAAGTCTGAAATCTGCAAAGCTGATGGAAATGGACAATCTAAACAAGGCTATTGATAAAAGGTTGTTGGGGGTGGCTCAGATCAAATACCAGGTCCTTAAGGAAGGCAAAAAACCTCCCAAACTCTCTAATAACTATCTGGGCCTATATCAGTATAGAATATTCCCCCAGGTAAATGGAACTCACATCAAATGATAATCTCCCTCACCAATAAGCTTTAGACCTACTGCTAGTGGCCCCACCATCATCAGTGGCTAGATGTCCATGTCAATAAACACTTGCATACCCATGGAATCATCAGCTTTACTCAACCTACTTCCCATTAGGTTTGTGGTCTTCAATCCCATTGATGCAGCTTTGAACCCTTCTGCCATGCAGTTGGACCTGTCTTCCCTTGTGGATTCCCTCTCCAAACTTCAACCCTTGGGATTTAGACCCTTGTATACCACAGATACTCTGGCAGGCTCCCAATCTATCTGGTCCATATTTTATCTTTTGGTTTGTATACCAATCACATCTTTGTATTCCCTGTTGATAAGATTGTGTTTCAAAGCTCTCACCTATTTTCAATCCGTCCATCCAATACCATTCCAATCTGGATAATAGCTAACAATTTCATCAATTAGTAAATGCTTTCACTGAGCTTCACCTTTACCAGTATTGTCTACATAATTATATTGCCATTGTTGCACTTTGGGTATTTGGGCAACTCATATCAGTTGTTGTAGTAGCAGGGCGCAAAGCACTTGACTTGGATACTTTCATATGTGAATATATGATTGGTACCTTGGTAGAAGAGCTATGGGAAGAGGAAATGATAATTGCTGGGTATGGCTGGCTTCCAATCACGCATGAGCACTTTTTCATAATAATCAACAGCTTATCTGTAAAGTTACTCCCCCCTGGCCTGGGTGGGACCATTTTCTCACACCCATAAAGAAAACTCCCCAAATGCCAGCCAAACCACTAAATTCCTTAGAGGATTTGGCTCATACTGTGGCCAACAGACTTTTCTGGCTTACCCCACACACGCCCTGGCCCTTGTTGCTCCTCCTTGGGAAGAAACACTGGTTGATTTAGACTATCTATTGGCATGGTGTTATCTGCTTTTGAAAACAATTAGGATTAACCAATCAAGCCCAGTCCCATCAACCTCCACAAAGTCAACTGAATCACAAAAGACCCAACACCTGCCAATCAAATTGTGGTTTGGAAATTAGTTCAAACCCCTCCAGTTCCCCTGGATTTTCCCAGAAAAATCTCTCTCCCATCTAATCAGGGCAAACCAAGTGATCATGTGACTGCCCAAACTCCAACCCATTTCCTTTACATCAAGCAAGGGGACTAAAAGTTGCTGCTTGTTCATTCTCTTACTAAATAAAATTTGGTGGTTGTTGTACTCTGTTTTATTTTTGGGCTCAATTGGAGTCCTCTAGTTAAACTGTTAGTAAAAATACTTTATTTTATTACCTTTACACCATCTCTGACGCCCCTGGTCACTTCATCTTAGCTCCTAGAGTTAGGGTTGGTGTATACAATTTGACTTTCTTGTTTACATTTTCAAATATCCCCTTTGAACCTGGATTTTGAGTTAAAGGACTGTAAAATCACTTACTTTTATCTTTATTTCTTCTATTTTTGTTGAACTGTGAGCCTGCTTTTTTCTTTTATTAACTTTAAACACTGTTGTGGTGCTCTCTGAGCCGTTCCTAACCAGAAAAGGTCAATGTTGGCTTCTAGAACAAGTAGCACCCAAGGTTTCACCAAAAGTTATGGTTTCTGGCCCCAAATCAGTCTCCCCAGCCTCCAAATCTTTGAGTGATCTTGGGAATGCTACTCCCTGCACTTAAGTTTGTGGTGCTTTCCTTAGCCCTGGTCTGGCTAATCATTTGGTCTACTTCCTGGATCTATGGGACCAATTTTTCTCTTCTGCGGTCCTGGTGGAAGATGATCCTGCTAGACTCTTGTACTTCCCAAATGATCTCCTCTCTTTGGGAGAGGTTCTTGTCAAGAGTCTGACTTTCAACCACCTAGATATGTACTCCCCTGGTTTTGGCCTGATCACTCCATCAGTTGAGGAAACCCTTGTGCCTCCTCTTCCCCAGTTGGAAGAAGAGGCCCCCAGTCCCCTGCAGGCATCTGAGGGTCTGAAGCCTGTTCCCACACATACTCCCTGGTTGCTTACTGGCTGGGTGTTGATGGGATTAGACGCCTATTTCCTTCAACTATCCTGTGTCCTCCCTTTGGTCCCCTTTTAGAGCAGCTGTCCCAGTGATTCATTTGGCGGCATATTGGTGGTTTGTCTCACCAGGATGGGAGCCAGACTTGGTTAGTTTATGCCCCCTCCCTCACATTATCAATATCCAAATGATTATATGTATACCCCTGAAGGGGGTCTTTCTGGGCTGCTAGTGATGCCTTTGTGGGCATTCTAGCACACCCCTATTTTGGGTAACCAATGGTCTAGGTTGGGTGTGTTGTGCACACCAACCAATAGGATTGGATGCTCTTTACCCTGCACCAATGGTCCCTGCTGGTATGGGGGTTGGTAATTTTGGGATCACTTCTCTCTTTCCAATTAACACTTTCATATTTACTGCTTAGCAATGCAATTACAGTTGGGGGATTTGAGATTTTTGGGAAGAAACCCCAACGCCCCAGCCCAGGATGTAAAAGTGGTGTGGCACCTGGAACAATTCCCAGTGGGTGTGGCGGTGCTTGATGCATAATTGATTTGTCCTCTTGGCCCCTGGATCAATTGCCTGGTGCTGCCTGAGATGATTGCTGGTTGGCACAGTGGCGCTTCAGCTGACAATGGATTACAGGAGCATCCAGTTTCAGTTTCCCTGTTCAAGGCCGGATTTGTACTGGGATTTTATACCAGCTTCCCTAATAATTTGTATCACCAGCCCTGTCATGGTTGCCAATTGCTTGGTCAAATATTTCTAACTGGCATCTTTTTGCGCCCCCTAGGGGTTGGTCTATGATTTCTCACCTGATGCCAACCTGGTGGCACTGTTCCTTGGGGATGACAGGAATCACCACTTAGAACTCTTGTCCCCCCAGCTCCCTGAGTCTAAGGAATCCAAAGACTGGATCAGATCTGATTCCACTATTCAAGAGAGGTTAGAAGGTGGATTTCAACCAATAAAGGCCCACCCAACCCTACTCAACTCAGTCTAGCACAGGAGAAGATATGGTAAACTTTTCATGTGGTAAGCAATACCGCTGGGCTCAGTTCTCTAGCAGAATTTCAGGTGGCAAAATATTCAAGCCAGCTATGCTGCCAAATAAAATCAGCCCCAGAGCATCCAGCCCAGGGCCTCATAAAAACCAGCCCAGCAGCCAAAGTGATGGATCAGGCTCAATCATGGCGCAAAGCAGTCCTGCTATGATGTGACACCCTTGACACAAGGTATCCACATGTTGCAGCTGCCCCACCCAGCCATGTTACTACCATATCTCATAGTGCATTGGGGGTATCAGCATCATCCCCATGGCTGGCCTTCCAGGATTCCCCAATCAACTTACTATACATAGGCCCCACACATATCTTTGTATATGGGCCAACCCCAGATTAACCAGTTATTGATCAGGCTCTCCTGAGAAAGCTTTTAGAGACTTGCTAACCTCTTTTCTGTCCAATAGCACATGACCACCCACAGCCCCAGTTGTCAGGATACCAATTGTTGGTGGAGCACTGCTTGACGCTGGCAGAGAGTCTGCTGGGCCAGAGAATAATGCCTTCTATAGTGCTGCAACTGAACCAATGAGGATTCAAAATTTGGAATTTGGGAAGACAACAGTCCAATAGAAAGGACAGAATAATAAGAGTAAGGTATTGTTTATTGTAGAATATTGTGATTAATATACCATATGGGGAAATCCACAAGACCACACGTGGGTGGCATAGTGGTGTGTTCCATGTAAGGTTCAAAGCTGAGGAATAACTTGTGCAGGGATCAGCAGGTTGAAATGGTAGTGCTCCTAATTTGGAGGAAGTGCCCACCATTTGACATTGCCATCAGATTGACTCATGTTGTTAGACACATCAAGGGGTGACTCATCAAGCGCCCCATGTGTATTGTAAGATACATTAGTGGGCAAGTCTGGAAACTTGGTTGCAAAACCCTCCCCCCTTGCCCCCTGTTTGTTGTTAGACACCAGGATCAGAGTCTGCGGAAGATCTGCACAAACAACCTTTGTGGGGATGGTGCAGCAGGGGTGTAAGCAATTGTGGTGGAGTTTTTTGGTATTCCCTTGGGCATCTTTGAGTTGATAGGTGTGATTGTCATAGACTGCGGCTATCTTGAAGGGCCCCAAGTGGTTGGGTTCTAACTTGGACAAATTGGAGTTGAGGGTGTAGACGGGGTCACCTACAGTGTACCTTGCCTCAAGGTGCTTTGTCCCTCCTTTGATTTGTTTGTGTTTGATCTCTCAGGCCTTGTCACGCCATTGGTTCAGGGATGGAGTTGTTGACAGGGGAGGTTTCCTGGGAACTGTAGAGCGTAACTTCCCTTGTTCAACCCCTGTCAAACTGTTGGGCGTCCCAAAGGCCAGGGCACTGGGGCTGAACCCAGTGCCTCTGTTAATCATTGCTCATAAAATAAGTAGAGCGGTAGGCAGGTGTTCAGTCCATGCAGTATTGGGGTGCTCCTGTGAGAGCTTGGCAATAAATTGGACCAGTGAGCCATTTAATTGCTCTACGTGTCCATTGGCTTGTGGATGGTATGGGGCTGTTACTATCTGTTGGAGTGCATTCTTGGCGCAGTACGCCTTCATGACATGTCCAAAAAGTTTGGGACCACCATCTGTGATGAGGCGTTTGGGCCGCCCAAAGCAGGCCACAATTTCCCTGCCAATGAAGCAGATGATGGTGGTGGTGGTGTGGTTAGTTGTTGTCCAGGCCACTGGCCAACAGGTGAAGTAGTCAATGGCAGTTATGATGTATTTCTTCCTAGTCTGTCTTCAGGGAGGGGCCCCACAATGTCAAGGGCCCACTGTTCAAAGGGTTCCATTGCTTTGATGGGCAAGCCAGACTTTGGGGGTGCAGGTTTAGATGTATTCTTTTTGCACAGCACACATGGTTTGAGGAGATCCAAGATGTCTTGACGCATACGCGGCCACCAAACCTTTTGTTTCATGATCTCAAAGAGGTTGCGTCCTCTCATGTGACCCAAGGTGTGGTGGTAATGCAGTATGGTGTCACCTTGTTGTGTGGTGGGAATGTAAGGCGTCTTCTCACCTGTCTCTGCCTGGCGGCAGACGTTGCCAGCATCCGTGGTGAACTGAATTTTGTTGTCCTTCAGCTTGGAGATGATTGCTGAGTTAAGGTCTTTGTAACAAGTTGCTTCAAGGCGGAGGTACAACATTGGCTAATCTGGGTCCAAGCCGTCATCCCTGGTGATGGATGCTACATAGAGGCGTGAGAGGGCGTTAGCTGTGACAAGTTCCTTCCCAGGATTGTACTTTATGCGCAGCTGGTAGGGGGATAGGCACTCAACCCAGCCTGCTTGGCGGCATGTCAAATGGGACTGTGTGTTGAAGTATTGGAGTGACTTGTGATCTGTCAGGACGCGGGGTGGAAAGGTGGCCCCTTCCAGGTAACAGTGCCACTTCTTGACACAGTGCATGATTGCTGCTAATTCTTTATCATGTATGGGGTAACATTGTTCCAAGTTGGTAAGCTTCCTGGAATCATATGCCATGGGGAGGAAGACACCATTGTCAGTTTCTACCTGTAGCAAGCCCCCTATGGCCCTGTCAGAGGCGTCAGTATCAAGTTTGTACTGGTGGTTTTGGTTGGAGAACTGCAGTACAGGTGCCATTGTAAGTCTCTGCTTCAACATCTCAAAGGCTTGATCTCTGACAGGGGTACAGTGGAAGTTCTGCTTAGTGTTTAGAAGTTTGTTGAGAGGTGCAATTAGTTCCCTGAAATTGGGAATGAACTTGTGCACGTAGGCAACCATGCCCAAGAAGATACACACCTGGCCCACATCAGTGGGGGCAGCATGCTGGTGATTGCCTTGATTTTGGCAGGGTTGGGCTTTATCCCTTGGGCAGAGATGGTTTTCCCAAGGAACAACAACTCCAACTTGAGGAATTTGCATTTGAAAGGCTAAGCCTTCAACTGGTTTTTCCAAAGGGTGTCAAGGACAGCACAGAGGTGTTGGAGGTGCGTGGTTTGATCTTGACTGAATACAATAATGTTTTCAAGGTACACAACCACACATTTCCCAATCAATTCCTCAAACACTTTGTTCATCAACATGGCAAAGGTGGAAGGAGCATTGGTCATCCCAAAGTTCATGACTTGACACTCAAACAGCTGGTAGTGTGTGCAGAAGGCAGTTTTTGCCTCATCCCCTAGTGCAGTGCAGACCTGGTTGTACCCTGCAGTGAGATCAATCTTGCTAAAGACCTTCACACCCGCAAGTGTATCAAACAGGTTGTTAATCAATGGCAGAGGGTACTTATTCTTAACAGTCACCTCATTTAAGGTGTGATAGTCTGTGACCAGGCAAAGTGACCCATCCTTCTTGGCTATGAAGAAGACAGCTGCCCTGTATGTAGAGAGCAAGGGGCAAATGAAGCTCTTGTCAAGCGCATCCACAAGGTGCTGGTGGAGGGTCTCATCTTCCTTTGGTGTAAGACAATATAAGGAGTGTGCCTTAGGTAGCAACCCTTGGAGTTGTACAGTGTGCTGGATCTCTCAAGGGGGAGGTAGTTGGTTCAGTGTTTTGCTGAAGACGTCCTTGTACTCCTTGAGGAGTGTGGCAAGCTCTGGTGGGGGTAAAGTGGTCAAGGGAGGGGCCGCAGGTGGCTCTGTGCAGATAACCTCAACTGAACACTGGTTGAAGTCTAGTTTCCCCTCCTTGAAGTTGTACAAGCCTTCCTCTGTTATTATAACAAGAACAGTATTGCAAAGTAGCTTGCTCATTTTGACAGGATAGATCTGGAAGCCCACCCTATTTCTATTGAGGGTAATGACAGAGGTATCCCAGTCAATGTAGGGACGGTTGTGCCAAAGCCATTTAAGGCCAGCAATTACGTTGTGGCTGAGTCCTTCCATGATTGGCCCAGAGAGCTTAACCTGGATGTTCCCTATCCTCACAGAGAAGGTTACTGTCTCATGGGTAATGGCAACTCTGCGGGAATCAGCTACTTGTACTGCCTTGAACCTGCTAGGCACCCAATCTAGTTGTTGGGAGTCAGCAAACGTCTGGTCCATCATAGTGTGGTTGTCCCCAGTATCTACCAATAGTTTATGGGTATTTCCATAAAAAAAGAAGGGATAGGCTAAGCAGGGGACTTTATTTGAAGAGTGGCTTGCTTGAAGTACGGGGTTGTCACTGTGGACCTGGAAGACGTCAAGGGTTTTGACCTTGTGTACACTGTAGTTGCAGGGGTTCTTTGCAAGCAGGGATTGAGAGGAGGGGTCAAGTGGGGTTGTAGAACCTCTTGTGGCTACATACCCCAGGCTTTTCTCTGACCTTCAATATGTGCTAACTGGAGTTCCCCCTTGCAGGGGCATTTGATTCCATTTTCCTGCTGGTGTGGCTGGCGGCAGCCTACTTGGTTGTGGCCACTGCCAGGTGTTGCATGAGGTTGAGGCAGAGCATCACTAGTACGGTGGAAGCCCATCAAAGCCTGATTGTTGGCCTCCACAATGGCCTTGTAACAGTCATCAATGGAGGTGCAACAACCCACAGGGACCTACTTACAGATATGAGGTTTGGGCCCATTGACAATTAGGGTTAGAAGCATAGCATTCCTGTCAGTTACAGCTTTGGGAGCAGCAGCTAGATCTTGTTTCCAGGCAGCAAGTTACTTGGGAACGGACCCAGTCTGTTTAATTGCTAACAGGGGAGTTCTCACCACAATAGGCGAGAAGGTTTTGCTGTAGTGGGACTTTGCGCCATCCCTGAATGCCGCCCAGGTAACCTCTATCTCCTGGCTGGCCCAGTTGGTAAACCACCCAGCGGCGGGCCCTGTGAGGCGCCCAGAAGCAGTGGCAACCCACATGGGCTCTTTAACTTGGCAGATACAAAGGCGGGTCTTGGTGGATTGAAGCCAACTGATAATGTTGGCCCCTTTGACCCCACCTGCAAAGGATTCCAGCTAGAGATTGATCATACATTGTGAACAGTCTAACTGGGGAGGGGGTGACACTTGCATTGTGCTGCCCAAGGTGGAACCAATTATACACACTTGTAAGGACTAGCTGGTCTTGGTAAATAACACATCTGTTGGGAATGTCCCCCTTGGGGATTGGTAAGAAGGTCTCTTGATGGGGAGTAGCCATACGGCCTGTACTCTGTCCTTTCTTAGGGGGAATTTTTGTTTTAGGTAGGTTGTGAACCTACTGCTGCTACCACTGTTGCAACTGAACCAATGAGGATTCAGTATTTGGAATTAGGGAAGACAACAGTCCAATAAAAAGAACAGAATAATAATAAGGTATTGTTTATTTTAGAATATTGTGATTAATATACCATATGGGGAAAGCCACAAGACCACACGGGGGTGGCATAGTGGTGTGTTCCATGTAAGGTTCAAAGCCGAGGAATAACTTGTGCGGGGGTCAGCAGATTAAATTGGTAGCACTCCTAATTAGGAGAAAGTGCCCGCCATTTGACATTACCATCAGATTGACTCATGTTGTTAGACACGTCAAGGGGTGACTCATTGAGCACCCCCTGTGTATCATAAGATACATTAGCAGGCAAGTCTGGGAACATGGTTGCAACAATAGGATGGGAGCCAACTTGATAAAATTGGTGTTAAGCTGCGCTCTTGTATACTGAAATAGGGTAGAACTTGTTGGAAAGTCTTTATGACAAAAGACTTGCAGTTCAAGCTAAGTAGGGGTTAGCAACTGGGGCATTGCAACAAGGTGAAGCACATTGCTTTTTTGCCCAGAGTACTGCAAATTCAGAACCTAAAGGTAAAAATGCTGGACTGTCAAATGCTTTTGCATGAACCCACCAACTTAATGAAGTAATTTTTATCCCAGAACAGCTGACTTTTTTATATAAAAGGATGAAAAATATTCCAGTAAGTTGGCAAGTTTAAGCAAAAGAATCTGACAATCCCGCATTTTTCCCAGCAGGTTCTGAATCTACAGTAAGGATAATGTAAATATGTAAGGTCTGAAGGCTTGGGGTAAATTATTGTAGACTAAAGCCTTTAACCCAAGAATATTTATGTTTGTTAAGTATAAAAAGGTAAATTTGGCTTGCAACAACAACTGCACTAAAGCTCCTAAAAGTTTATATAAAGTGAAGTAAGGACTAAGACAATTTGTTAAACCCAAGAAAATAAATTAGAGAACAGTCTTAATGACTGAAGATTGGGTCAAAAATTTAATTTCTAAGTCTGGGTAATGGTCAGCATTAGCTGGAGGGTTGAAACTATCCACAATTAAAGTGTGTGTACCACTATAAATATTGCCTAGCTGATGAAAAATGTAATCAAAAGGAATCATAAAACTAAGAATTCAAAGAGAAGGAAAATTGCAAGATAAAGATTAAAAATGGAAAACACAAGCCATAAACCCTAATAAGTACCTTTTTGGAGTACAAGTCAAACATTCTCAACTTAAGTTGAGACTGAGTAAAACTCAGGCCTTTTATTTAAGACTGGGTTTTGAGGTAATGAAAATGGGAAAATTACCTAACCAAGATTGATTAATTTGGCTTATGGAAGGAGCAGCAACAACATTTGTGTTTGAGTAATATTACTAACTTAAAAAAGTTAGAAATAGTAAAAGGGAAATACAAAAGAGCAGCAGTTTGTTTAGCAAACTCAAGATTGAGCAAAGAAGCAAGCAGGTAGACAGAAAAATTGGATCAAAAACTGCTGGTGTAAGCAAAAGCAAAAACAAAAAGGTAATAACTTTGGACTAGTAAAAACTAACCCTGGCGTAAAGGTGACATGTTTGAGAATTTTCCTGTGAATAAAGGTAACTTTGAGGACGTGAAGTAACCATTAATTTAGGTTAAAATGAATTGTAAAGAGGAGAGGATAAAAAAGAGTGTTTCAGGAGAGGAAATTGTTGTTGCAGGGATACAAGGACATAAAAAGAAACCCAAAATTGATGGTTCCAAAAATAGTAGCAGCATAAGATAAAGGAGAATCCTGACAAAATATAAATCTTCCTAAATAGTAGGAAGCTGGCACTTGAAGCTTAAAGGGAAAATGCATAAGCAAAACCCCTCAATTTTTTAATCATTCATAAGGACCAAATGTCATAAAATATGCAGCCTGGGTGCTGATTTCTACAAATAGTTAGTCTACTACTTCTTTATCTTAATACTATACCTGTTGTGGTATAGTGACAGCCTGGATAAGGACAGAAGTATAAGAAGATAATAAGACAAAACTGGTATTTATTTAGATAGTATTGCACTTATATAGTGTGAGGCAGGGGAATTGCCACCAGAGGCAGGGAGGCACAGACAGAAGGACTTCCCAAATGGAGGAGAGTGGATTGGCACAGCTAAAAGTCCTGCGCAAGAGAACAACTGCTTCCTTGCGGCTTTCCTTAAGGAGGTAGATATAAATAACTTTGTTGTTCTATTTATAATTGCAGAAGTAAAGCCTGTGCCTTGTGCGCATTTGAAAGGCAAATTGAACATCTGTTTTAGAGGCGTTTTAAACGTCTTTATCACTAGTAGAATCAAGATGTAATAGCGCAATCGCGCAATTGTTCTATTGCTCAATTCCTAGATGGACAACTTAATGTCTAATTCATTTAATCTGCAACATTTCCCTCTACTGGATTAGACAACAGGGTTAAGAATGGCTTGGCGTCTCTAGGTAGCGGCTATAGTGTTGGGGTCAAATCACATGTCTTGTTAGGTGGGGGTTTGTTGCCTAATCCTTGGTCATTGGCTTTGTGGATCTGTAGGCAACCAGTTGTGTTTCTTGGCTGTCATTCAGGTGGTAGAACAGTTGGTGTGGTACTGGAAGAGTCTTGTCAGTCTCCAATAAACGCCTTGTTCTTTCATTCTTATTCCTCATACTTTGGTGCAACACTATTGCAAACAGGACAACAACCCATGGAATTTTTTAATTAGGCTTTTGTTTTTTTGGGTTATTGTCCTCATTGGGGCTTACTCTTGGTCACTAGGAGCAGCACGCATATACTGAGCGTGTACTCTAGTGATCAATTGCCCAGAATGGGGCTCCTTAAGGGTGTAGGAGTTGGGGCCGGTCTTCTGGATAACTTGAACTGGACCTTGCCAAAGGGAGGCAAGTTTGGATTTGCGGCTGTACCCTCTATTGCTGAAGAAGTAGACTGAGTCTCCTACCAGGTAAGTGGGTAAGGCAGGGCGTTTGGATGCAGCTTGTTCTAGGTCCTGCAACTTATGGTTTAAGTTTACAGTGTAGGCCTCTGATTGCAAGCAAATAAGAGTTTGAACCAGCTTGTTGAGGTACGCCTCTGGGGACACAGCCAGGCTGGGCTTTACCAAGGAATATAGTAAAGGGGGAAGTCCTGGTTGCCAGCCGTAGAGCAGTTGGAAGGGCGGCTTGCCAGTGGCCTGATGGTACCCAATGTTGTATGCAAAGGTGGCCGCAGGCAGGAAGGTATCCCATTCAGTCTCATGTTGGTGACTGAGCTTCCAGAGTATCTGGACCAGGCTCCCATTAGTGCGCTCTACCATGCCATTTGTCTGTGGGTGATAAGGAGTGGATAGTGTCCCACAAATTCCCATCAGTTGGTTGAGGCAGGGGATGATATAACTGGTGAAGTTGGTACCATTGTCTGTCAGCAGGATCTGGGGGCAACCATGTTTGTATATGATATTCTCCAGGATGAACGTGGCTGTCACCAGTGCAGATTGGTTGGGAATTGCCTTGGCCTCTACCCATTTAGTCAGATGGTCAACTGCCACAATGATGAACTTGTTGCAACTGTTGGTAGCTGGCAGGGGGCCCACTACGTCAATGGCTACAGTGTGGAAGGCAAACCCAGGGTGTACAAGTCTGTGTTGAAACTTGGCAACCTTAGGCCTCTCAATGTTGCAGTCATGACAGTTGGCTAGTGTATCCACTACGTCAGTGTGCATTCCTTCCCAGAAGCAGTGCTGCTGTAGCATAGCTAACGTCTTCTGTATGCCACCATGGCCAGTAGTCTTGTGAGCGGCCACCACTGAGTCCATGAGTAGGGATGGGTGTATGTAGGGTAGCCAAGAGTCTCCACAAAGCTTCAGGAGTTGTCCCTTAGAGACCTTGGTATCAACAGCTAACTTCTTGAGAGCCCTCTGTATCTCTACTGGCTCCTCTCCCCACAAAGAAGGATCCTCCATAAGTTTGTCATAGAGAATTTCAGCCATGGGGGATACTAAGGCAACAGTGGGAAGGCAGGAGAGACAGTCAGCATTCTGGTGGGCTGCCCCAGCTCAATGAATGATCTCGTAGTCATAAGCCTGAAGTTTAATGGCCCAACGCGTCAGAAGTCCTTCAGGGTCCTTGAGGGTCTTCAGCCATTGCAAGGAGGCATGGTCTGTTACAACTGTGAAATGTACCCCATGGAGATAGACTCTAAACTGTTGGTAGGAGTATATCACAGCCAGACACTCTTGTTTGGTGACAGTGTAGTTCCTCTTGTGAACATTAAGCGTACGTGAGCAGTATCTAACAGGGTGTTCAAGTCTGTTGGAGTCCAGTTGGGAGAGAACACCCCCAATTGCTGTCAGACTAGCATCTGTATGAACCACAAACGGCTTGGCAAAGTCAGGGTAGGCCAGCACAGGAGCTGCAGTCAGTGTTCCCTTGAGAGCATTGAAGGCAGATTGGCACTCTGGGCTCCAGAAGAATTCTTTATCAGCTAGGAGAAGCTGAAAAAGGGGGTCACTCAGGGATGCAAAGTTGGGGATGAAGCAGTGGTAGTACCCAATCATCCCCAGGAAGACCTGCATGTCCCGCTTATTGGCTGGGATCTGCATTTGCTCAATGGCTTCCACCTTCAGAGGTACAGGGCAGAGTTCATCTTGGCTAATGATGAACCCCAAGAACTCAAGGTGCTCCTTGAAGAAGTTGCACTTTTGTGGCTTGAGCTTGAGATTAGCTGCAAGTAACCTCTGGAAGACTTCCTCCAAGTGTTATAGGTGATCATTAAAGGTTTGGGAGAACACATTGATGTCATCCAGGTAGACCAAGACACTGGTGAGTTTGAGGTCACCCATCACTGCATCCATAGCCCGTTGGAAGGTAGCTTGGGCATTGGACAGACCTTGAGGCATCCTTGTGGGTTGGAATAGCCCTTGGTCAGTGATGATTGCACATTTTTCTTGATCAGCAAGGGGTAGGTCAATCTGCCAGTACCCACTGATAAGGTCCATGGCGCTGAAGAACTTGGCGCCACCCAGTTGGTCCAAGGTATTGTCAATACAAGGGAGGGGATATGAATCCTTCTTGGTAACAGCATTCAGTTGACGGTAGTCAATCACCACACAGTTGCTGCCATCCTTCTTTTTAAAAATCAGGAGAGGGGAAGCCCAAGGGCTTTTACTGGGGACCAGTAAGCCAGATCCCAATAGCTTCTGAAGCTCTTTGTTAGCCACAGCATGATTGGCTTGACTGTGCTGTATAGGTCTGGAGCGGATAGGTGGACTGCCTTGGGTGTCAATATGATGAGCAATATCTGCAGCCTTGCCCAGGTCATAATCATCCTTGGCAAACACATCTTTATACTGGGCAAAGAGATCCATAGCTTGATCCTTCTGCTCTTCAGAGAGGCCGGATAGAGAGTTGTGGCTTATAACCAATAGCACCAGTGGTTGCTCACAGGGTAGACCCAACTCAGAGAAGTCTGCAAAGGGGGCAGTCTCCTGCAGGTTGTCATGCTCTTCCAGTTGTATATAAGCCAGAAGTTGGTGTTTGTAGACAACCATAGCTTCATGACTCATGTTGGCCAAGAGTATGAGTACCTCCTTCTCACTTGGCATGAGGATGCCTGGTGCAACCCATGGTTCTAGTCTGGAGGCATTAGGGATGCCAAAGATTTCTCCATGAGTGCCAGCTGGTAGAGCCAGCAAGAGGCCTGTATTGTGGATCACCTGGGCGCCAGGTGGGATAGTCACATTAAAGGAGGCGTAGACTGGGATACCCTTGGCTTCCCCAATTGAGAGAGGTAGCACCTTGACCTTCTTACTACGCAGTGTATAAGCAACTGGAAGCTCTCTGTTGGCGTACTCCAGATTGATGTAGTGCAGATGTTGTAAGGGCAGGTCAGACAGGCAATCACCATGATAGAACATGGGTATAGAATGGCCCAATATTCCAAATGTATGATCTCCATGGTTAGTCACAGTGCCATACTGAACCATGAAGCTAGTCCCAATAAGAATGTCATAGCTGTTGTTTTCCAGAACTATAGCAGGAGCAGTGACCATTAGCTTCCCAAAGCAAAGAGGGAGAGAAGAGTAGGCTCCTTTTGCTCTAGTGGTCAGTGGCCCAGCAGTACCAAACTCTTCATGGTAGGCCAAGTCTGGGGCCAGCTTAAGCTTCTTAACCAGCCAAGAGGATATAATGTTTCCAGGGGCACCAGTATCCAGTATGGCCTAGACATGAGTCTTGTTCACTACCAGGTTGATATAGGTGCAATCCTGGCAGTCCTCTCTGATCTCCACAATCTTTGAGACCTGGTGTATGCTTAGTCCTTTGAACTTCTCCAGGAAGGTAGCCATGGCAGCTCCCACAGCTGGGCTTACTTCCTTGAGGGATTCTAGCGGTGCTGAGACGTTTACTGTGTGGAGCAGCTTGGCCAGTTGTTCAGCACTGTCCTCCTCATGAGTGACTTCAACGCCTGGTTGAGCCAGTTGTTCAGCATAGGGTAAGGACACTGTTCTCTGAGCTATTTGGGGGATAACCACCTCAGGGCAAAGTGTAGTCCAATGAGTTTGCGTGTTAACAGTGAGGACTCAATGGAGGAGGTCCTCTTGAACTCCATCAGACTCCGCATCCTCATGTATTGGTTGGGAGTTGAAGTCAATCAGAGAGGGTTCATCCTTAGGGTTGGTCCCAGAGGATGGCAAGGCAGCAGGCCTCTGATCTGGTTTGTCAGGGGGCAGTGGTATGGGGGGAGATGAGGGTGTTGAAATTACAAAGGCAGCCAAGGATTTCTCCTTGTCCTGGCTGCTTAGTAGTTTTTTGACTAATCCTCATTGTCCCCCTCAATATCAGCGTCCTTGGTGTAGTCCTCCTCAGTGTCCTCTATGCCTACATGATGGATCTTTTGACGTGAAATCCTACATTCCCAAGAGAAGTGGCCAGCCATACCACATTTGAAGCAAGTATGGGGGCCATTGTTGACTGGAGCAGGCCCAACCTTGTCAGAAGGCTTGGGCATCTCAACAGCCATGCACGGTCTATGCTCGGATTGCTGGCAAGGGCGGCCTACAGGAAGAGGGACTTCAAACTCCTCCTTGTAGATGCGTAGGAGGCAAATCAGATCTGGTATGGTGCAAGTGTTGTAAATGCCTGACTTAAGAGCCAGAGATAGTTCCCGGTTGACATGTACAGCATTAAAGAGTGCTGACTGCACATCAATAAACTGCACTGCACTCATAGATGACAGAGTTTGAGCTTCAAGGTAGAACCTAGAAGTGAAGTCTTCTAGGGTTTCCCCCACCTTTAACTTGGTGTTGTCAAAGTCCATCTTACAACCAAGGAGTGCTTCTTGGCTACCAAATTCTTCTGTCAAGGCTCTGGAGACGTTGGAAAAAGTCCAGCCATTCTCAGGGAGACATGGCAAGGTAATGGTTTGAGTCTCAGCATCCAGACAGTTGATGATTGTGGAGTCCCTCATGGCATTGTCTGCGCCATACATGGAGTTCTGGTACAGACGTAAGAACATGGCCATATTGCTCTTGAAGTCAAACTTGGGTAGATTGACGGGCTTGAAGTTGTTGGAGCCATGTTGTAGGGGAGCAGGTGTGATCCTCACTGGAGAGCAGGTGAGACAGAAATGGCTGAGAGTGAAGGCAGCAAACCTAGCCTCAGAGGTGCGGTAAAAATTTTCCTCTTGCTGGGCTTTGTGTTCACCTTCTCTGTTTTGAGAAGCTCCAGAAGCTTCAGGGGTGGCCAGGACGTCATCCTCAGACTCCAGTACTGGCTCTAATACTTGTACAGCGTTAGGAGCCAACCAAGTGTGGTCCTCATTGCTTTTGTAGCTATGATAGACCTCAGGACTAGAGGACCTCAGTGTACTGTGATGACTCTTGGAGTTGATGGACATAGCTTGTAAGTTGACATCCATAATCTTACTGTCTATCCTATCCAATTGGCTCTGGAAGGCGTCCAGGAGAAGTTGTTGCTCATCCAGCTCATCTTGGTAGACCTTGTTCTCCTGACAGTTGATATCCAATTCACCTTCCAGAGAGGTGATGCGCTTTTTGTGGGTGGCAAGCTCAGCTTGGAGCAATGCTATTACTTCCTTGTCCTTCCTTACTTGGGTCTGGATGTCAGCTCTGTCATGCAATTGGCAAAGTTTGAGACTATTCTGAAGTTCTGACACAGTGTGGTAGCCATCAAACAGGAAGACAAGATTGGCACTCTGCTGGACCAATTCTGTCTGCATCTTCTTGTAGTGATCAAAGAGCTCAAGGATGTCTCAACCAAGAAGGGCGCTGGAAGAGGAGTTGTTGGTGGCGGCAGAAGTGGGGGTGAACAAGGGGATGATTGCAAGGCGGCGGGCTAAGACTTCTACCTCATGAGTCAGGCTTCAAACCATGGGGCCAGTCTCCAGCACGTGGTTTGTAACCACACTAATCCAATTGGCATCTACACCCTGATGGGGGAGGGTCTGTGCCACATTCACTGGAACTAGCTTAGCTATATCTGCTTTGATGACATCAACCCAGTGGAGCATGGTGTTCTGGGTGTTGGTGACTTTGGCAAGATACTGATTGACAGTGGTGAAAGTATTGCCAAGCTCAGAGTAAAGGACCTGGAGGAACGTCTGTTGGTTAGATACCAGTATTCCCTGGTCATGCACTAGGCTTTGGATGCAACCCAGTTGCATTTGGTTGTGGTATACGGAAGGATGGGTGAATTGTTGTAGGTAGTCCTTGATATGTTTGATAGTACGGAGGTCACAGTGGAGCTGGTCAGGGTTGAACTGGGAGAGATTCTGAAAGCAACCCAAGGCGTTTTCAGCAGAAGGCTGCTGAATGGCCAGGTGTTCAGAGCAAGAATCATTGCCAGCAGCGCCAGCATTCATGGCGTGTATGGCATTATGGATGTTGTCCTCAGAAGGTGAAGAGTTGGTGTCCATCTCCAAGGGGGCAGGGGCTTGTAGGAGCAGTGGTTGACCAAAAACAATAGCCTGGGGGCATTGATGTTCTGGCAGGAATTGGCTTAGGTTGGGCAGGCCATAGGGAGCGCCTGCTCTTTCCCCAGCATGGGCATTAGTAGCAGTAAAGGCTGGTGCCTGGTGGTAAGGAGAAGCAGTGGCAGGAGACTGGGCCAGGGGCATTCCTCTCTCCTCATTGAAAGGATCGCGGGGGTGGGGGCTGTTGGTGTTGTAAGACATGAGCGCCAATGTTGTAAAACATGCAGCCTGGGTGCTGATTTCTACAAATAGTTAGTCTACTACTTCTTAATCTTAATACTATACCTGTTGTGGTATATTGACAGCCTGGGTAAGGACAGAAGAATATAAGAAGATAATAAGACAAAACTGGTATTTATTTAGATAGTATTGCACTTAAATAGTGTGAGGCAGGGGAATTGCCACCAGAGGCAGGAAGGCATAGACAGAAGGACTTCCCAAATGGAGGAGAGTGGATTGGCACAGCTAAAAGTCCCGCGCAAGAGAACAACTTCTTCCTTGCAGCTTTCCTTAAGGAGGTAGATATAAATAACTTTGTTGTTCTATTTATAATTGCAGAAGTAAAGCCCATGCCTTGTGCACATTTGAAAGACAAATTGAACACCTGTTTTAGGGGCGTTTTAAATGTCTTTATCACTAGTATAATCAAGATACAATAGTGTGATTGCGCAATTGTTCTGTTGCTCAATTCCTAGATGGACAACTTAATGTCTAATCCATTTAATCTGTGACACCAAACCATCAGTTTTTCTGATCAATAATACCTCCAAAGTTGTGTTTACAACACTTTACCACAAAGTTTCAGGAAGAGTCAGGAAGAACTGTCTCCAAGTTTGGGAGGCTGGTCAACAGGGTGGCCCCCAAGAAGAAATATACCAAAGATCAAGACTAATGAAAGGATGTTCAGATGGTAGTGAAGAAGAATTGTAAATTTGGCAGAGATCAAGAAATACCTTGAGGATGTGGCCACTGCCCTTGGTGGTGGCTTCAATTGATTTAATCACCTTTGCTCTACTTTGCCTATATACTTTTTACTTTTAGATTTTGATTTTTCAATTTATTTAGATAGCACTACTCTTTCAGGTATAGCAGTAGGTTTCATGCATAGTTTCAAGGTGTAGTATATGAGGCAATTATGTTCTGTTAATTTATATGTAAAGCCTGAGATATTTTCAGCTGTGCTTATAAGATATATACTAAATAAAGAAGTTCCTTTTCTCATACTTTTTACTGCTTACATATTTCTTTTTTCTTTATTTATGGATCATTAGGTTTAAAAAAATTATGGTAGTAAAAATATTATTATAGTAAAGAGAGGTTTTTACATAAAAACATCTGAAATAATCCCTTGTTTATCCTTATTATTATTGATCAAGGTATATTTTATTGCATCTTTGAGCTCTTTAGGGTCAATTTACAGTACCCTATGTTTATTACATACTCTTTATGTAAAAAAATAGTTCAGGTAAAGTGCACAATCAAAAAAGTGCCAGCATCCAAAAGATGACATTGTTGAAATCAGAGCTTGCATTTTACCATAGCGCCAACATTAAAAGTGCCAACATGGGCTCTGTCCAGAATCTGAAGATTGTGGTATTTATCCTCCACCAAGGTAATATCCTAAGTATTTGAGCATACAGAAAGTACAGGAGAGCCTGAAAAAAATTTGCAGATAGTATCATCCTAAATGGAATTTCCTGCCCCAGGAAAAAAGCACCCAAGCAGCTATTCCAAGAAATCTATGAAAAGCCTGGCTGATCTAAATCAAGCCATTGGCAACAAGTGGGCTGTGAAAAAGCATGCAAGGGCCTTACCAAAGTTGTCAAACAAGCCAAAAACAGCGCAGAAACCTCAAAGACAGGTAGTTTGGTGCTGTTGGTCACCAAAAGCACTTTAAAAATCACAAAGATTTCAGTAATTGCTGGAGGTTCAGTGACAAAAATTGAGGCATACAACATCATTGCCAATCCCCATATTGGCTTCCAATTCCCTAGAACTCTTTTAGTAGTTCAATAAATAATATACTGTTAAAACCAAGATCAATCTTTAAATCTTGCCAATAGTTATCCCCAGAAAATGGAGCTTCTTTGTGCTTACATGTCTGTGTGAAACCTTGTAGTTCACAGCATCAATTTTGGGTTTATGCGGCCTCAGTGCTAATTTTGGACCCTAGCTTTGAAATTGAGTTAATTGTTGCACTTATTTATGATATTGTGTAATTACAGGCCCAGACATGGTTCCTCAATTAGTTCTATTCTTTGGCTCTGCCAAGCTTTCTTTGGTTGCCTTGATTCTCTGCCTCAGGTTTCCATCCACAGATGTTGGCTCTAGGATCCCAGTTGATCTTCTGTTCTTGTATGGTTTGGTATTTATTCCCTGTATTGTGAATCTTTCATAGCTTTCTAGGGACTCCATCATGGCAGTGAGAGATTTGAAAATGAGGAGATCTTCAGTTGGTGGGCTTGATTTAAAACTAGCTCTGTACTTCAACAATCCATCTCTCTGCTGCTTGGCTATCATAAATCATCTTCCAATGATTCCTGGTATCCCTAATGAGGTTAATTCAGTTGACACAGCAATTAAGGATGAGGTATTATGTGGATTTGCTAGTGATTCAAACCCAGGATTATTAGTAATTAGTAACATTTGTATATTACCTGAAACCCCTTTATTATTGGGATTGGATTCAAATTTGCTCCCAGCAACAGGAATCAAACAGGGTCTTCTTCTGAGACAGATAGTCATCTAGTAGACATTAGTAATATATACATAAGCACAGATCAATTGTTAACTATTGATTTAAGAAGCCACCAATCAACGATGCTATTTTTGGGTCCGTACCATTAATTAACTTTTTCAAGGTTTAAGGGGGACTTAATATAGGCAGGCTCCACACTTCTTGGCCCTGCTCAGCTTTGCTGCTCTGTTGTTGCTACTAGTGATGATCCCAGCACATACAGGATCAGTAGCTGATTTATCAAGATGTTTAAGAGAACTTGGGGTGGATAATTTGGGACAATAATTTTAAACCATACTTTTAAAATGACAAGGCTGGCTCAATAACCCCAACAATCATCTTGGTTCCTGATAACTCCCCAAACTGCCCCAAATTTCCCGCACTTCAACAGTATTCCAGTTCACGCATGCTATATAAGGCTGGTAAGCTTTAAAGTATTACTTGTTTGATCTATAAGGTCTTTATCCAAACATTTGACTTACTCTTGAAACCAGCCAACTCCAAATACCATATAATCACCCAAGACTTCCATAGGGGGGCCACTTGGTATATGTGGGTCATTTGGGTACTTTGATTACAGGCTGTCTGGGCCAGCATATTGCTAGGGATTAGAGCCAATTCTAGTTCCTCCTCTTCCTGTGATCTTGACCAATCCCAGTGCCACACAATTCCAGGTGTATGTATATGGCCTCTCCTCTGTCAGGAAATCCACACATTAAAGAGAAGCCTAAGGCTTATCAGGCAGCAACCAAGTTTCAAAAACCCATGAGTTTTTACCCTCAGCCTTCTGCCTTCTTGCTGAGCTACTTTGGGATATGCTTCTTCTTGGGCCAGGTTAATCCTCTCTTGAGTTGTTACAGATTAATTGGGGAACCTTTCCATATGGGAATGGTATCCCTTCCCGTGGGATCACTGGTAACTAAAATCAACCCTTCTTCAATCATTCACTGTCTTGGGAGTATGTTCCCAAGTGGGTGGGTGCCTGACATTGACCCTAATCTCCCTGGTCTTGTTGATCCCCAGGTTGATCCTCTAACATTGAGATATTTAGTAACTATCTCAGCCAGTTATTGTTTGGGTTGATTAATCTTAAAGAATTAAGAAAAGATGTATGAGGATAAGTCCTCTCCCAAGCTGCCTCCAGGATCATCCCCAGATCTCCCTTCCTTCTTCCTAACCCAAATTTTTATATGTTGCTACCATGCTATATAAGGCAGGAGTCTTTGATGCCTTAAATTTTTTGATCAATAAAGCCTTACTTCCAGGGCCCAATGGCTCCCAAATCTGATCCATTTAAACTATAGTCTAAGAGAAGCCCTTCATTTATTATTCAGACCAAGAAGGATCACAATGGAGAGAGGGGGAACTAGGTTCTTTTTATACCATTTACATTGGTCTTTGAGATTCTTCCAGATTATTCCTGAAGGTCCTTGTCTCTCTATCTGGGGGGCATGCTAAAAGCTTGAAGCATCAGCTGGCTAATTCTAATCATATCCCTTTGGCCAGATTTGAACTTCGCGCTTTGCCTAAGTTGGACATCCAAAGATACTTTGGATGGATTTCCCTCATCTGGGGCTTTCATTTGAGCGTAAGAACTTCCAAAACTGATCACTGGAAGCTGAGATATGATTGGATTTGCCCACTCACTGATTGCTGCTTTTCTTGATTGAAATCCAGTCTTGCGATCATTTTGGGACATGTTGACAGGGTTTTTGAACTTGGCTTTTTAAATTGCCATAACTTTTGATCTAGGGTGCCTAGGGAGATCATCAAGGTAGCTTTCTGACAGCAAGAAGTAGCTTTATTGATCCAAGCTTTTAAAACATGACTTTTTAAAGCTACCATGTCATGGTGGGTCATGACACTTACCCTAGTTACTCCACAGATCCCTGTTCCTTAGCACAGAAACCATGACATTGCCCAATTATTCCTCCAGGGACCACCCTGGGTATAACTGGGTAGCCTAGCTTCTAATTATCAATACTATCTGAGCCAGCATATCATTTGGGACTAGGGCTGGTTCTAGCTCTTCTACCCCTACCTGATCTGAAAAGTCCAGGTGCTGTGGGGTTCCAGGCTGCTGGTGCACAGTCTCTGTCCTTTCTGAAGATCCTCCTATCTGAGAAAATCCTCAGTCTTGCTGAACCAGGCCCAAGACCTTTTCCTTCAAGTATTATATTCTTTTACATTGGCTGTCTTGTTAAGCTACTGTAAATTCAGAACCTGAACATAAAATGTGGGATTGTCAAATCCTTGGTCCAAATTTTGAATCACTTTTGCAGGCAACTCAGCTGAGTGAAAAGTAAAATATTAAATAAAATTAACAATTTAATTTGACTTTTTTTGGTTTATGTAAATTGGCAAATTTCAAATCTCTTGAGCAGATAACTCAACTAACAAAAGACAAAACCCAGCAAACAAATGCAGGATACATGAATCAGAAATTTGGGATTCTAATGTACAATTTGAGATTTCCTGTATGTAAAACAAATCATAGACATCATGTAAAAATTAACAAATCTGAAATTGTGGGATTGTCAAATCCAAGAACCAAGTTTCAAATCATAATTGCAAGGAATTTGAAATAAATATAATTTATGGGTGTCTCAAAAAGGATGCCAAAGGATCTAGAGTGGATTTTTGCTAATTCTTTTAGGAATCATAGGCATTCTCAAAAATCACCCTATTTTGTTTTAGGACGGCTAAAATTTAGATCCTACTATTCACAAAATTAACATATATAACAATGAATTTGACTAAAATATACATTCCTCTTCTTGAGTTTAAAATTTTAATAAAAATTTATTATGTCTTCTTTCAATAACAACCAACTCAATAAGCTGTTTCCTGGCCTTGACAAAATTATGCAGGGCTACACTGGGTCTCTTAACAGTGAAGCCTCTGTCTATGGCCACTCCCAACCCGCAGGCCCCTCTGCAAGCCCCACCCAGGAGTCTGTTCTTTCTCCTGCAACTTCCATCATTGCCCTGTTTGTCCATCATGCACAGGCAGCTGCCAACCCAAATCCCTTATCAGCAATGGCATCCAGAACCAGCCATTTTAGCCATGGGGTGACCCAGAGAGCCCAGGACCCCAAAACAGCCAATCAGATGACATTGACCAGTTCCCATGATGAACACATCCCTCCCCCAGCCAATCAGCCTGCAAGGCATAGAAGAAAACTAATCACTCTGGAGATTGTTCTCAAAATGGTTGAAAAGCAAGGAAGCTTATGTTCCTCAGGGAAATTGTGGCCGCAATGGGGTTTGCAAAGTCCACTGTGGCTGCAACCCTGCAAGCCCACGCCAACTGTGGCCCCCCTACCAAAAAGACCCAACTGGTGCCTGTACTTTGACCAAAGGTGACACAGTCCATCCCCTTATGATGGCCATTATGGAACGTGACCTGTGGATGCCCCTGGTCCAGGTACGTCTCCAGTTGGGGCTCCACGGCATCTTCACCAACAAAATAACGGTGAATTTGTGGATGCATGGAGTTGTGGTTGCTACTATAATCTTGTCCAATCAAGTTCTCAGTGGCCCCATTTGGTGGACACCAACCCCTACAATTCAACTATTATTAATTTTATCAAAGGAAGGGCAATGATGGCCCGTAATGACGTAATCTTCATGTTGTATGCTAAGATATCTGCAAGTATCCAGGACTTTGGAGAGAAGCGTATCTAGTCTGACGTGTACAAGCACGGCTCAATATTGTATTGGTTTGTTGGGGTTTTATTGGCAGTTTCCCCATTGGGCATCGTTTATTATTCAGTAATATTGAACACCGCTGATGGGTATGCCTACCAGACAGAGCTCAAGGCCATGCTGGAGAAGTGAGCCACACAAAACACTGTGCACACAGTTGTACTGAGTGCTGAGATGGAGCAGCAGGAATGGGCTATTCAAGAAATCAGGGCTGCAGGGCATACCTGCTGGTCCTACCCCATCAACTACGCCAACATGCATCTTGCAGATGTATGTCTCTACAATTTTGGTTCTGCCTTCAGGCGCTTAAAGCCTGCCACCTACAACAAACTATGCACCCAAATTGATAAGGGGTATGGGCTTTTCCCTTCTGCGTCTGTCCAGGACTTATTTGATCTCATCATCTCCTATGCAAGTGATATTGATAAGTCCAGAAAGGACCCCTGTCTCCCCCCATGCCAGTCCATATGTTTTTTCAAGCCAGTATATGTGATGGAAGAATAATTTGAGCAATTGAAGCAATCAGCTCTTGCTGCCCCTTCCCAGTCAACAAATCCTGCCTCCCCAACCCCCCCCATCAAGCCACCTGCCTTCCAACCCTGACTCCCAAGCCACCACCCATTTCCTCCCCACTATCTCTGATGCCGTCCCTTTCACAGGCGCAGATGAAGGTGATGTTCATTCTGCTTATTCCCTCCCCTTCCCGTCCTTTGATTAGTAAATAAATCTCTTCTTTGTGACAACTTATTAAAATTGATATCTCTCTTTTAACTCATAATTAATAATATTTTCTCTTTACATTATCAACATTTCCCATAATTAATACAATGTTGTGCATTTCACAAATAGCTTAAAATTATGAGCATACATATTTTATCATCATTAATAAATTAAAGACAATAAACATAAATATTGCATTAGAATATTGCAGTTAGACGTCAAATCTTGATATTTTGATATTATGTGCATAAATCAATGCATTATGTTTAATAAAATCCATTGTAAACTTGGCCTTTTCCATTATAGTTTAATGAAATGGATTGTGTTTATATTAGGGCCATTAACGCTTAGTACAAATATTGAAAATTAGTGCATTTTACAGCCTGTATATTTACCTATTGGTAATAATTCTGTAAACTTTTTAGTCAGATTTTGCGAGGTAATAATAATGTAATGTGTTAATAGAATACTGTTTATTGTCATTAATTGGCTGATTTTTTTTGCTGTGGCAATTGTGCATTTTCTGATATTTACACACTAGTATCCAATTGGTTGGCTTCACATCCAATCACACTGCAATAGGAAAACAAGCCGCCACCCCAAGACTGGATGTGATCAGGGTGGTGGCTTGTTTTCCTATTGCCTGTGCAATTGGATGTGAAACCAACCAATTGGATACTAGTGTGTAAATATCACAAAATGCACAATTGCCACAGCAAAGAAAATCAGCCAATTAATGACAATAAACAGTATTCTATTAAAACATTACATTATTATTACCTCGCAAAATCTGACTAAAAAGTTTACAGAATTATTACCAATAGGTAAATATACAGGCTGTAAAATGCACTAATTTTCAATATTTGTTCTAAGTGTTAATGGCTCTCTAATATAAACACAGTCAATTTATTTTAAATTGTAATAAAAAAGACCTAGTTTACAATGAATTTTATCAAACAAAATGCATTGGGTTATGCACATAATATCAAAATATCAAGAGTTGATGTCTAATTGCAATATTCTAATCCAATATTTACGTTTATTGTCTTTAATTTATTAATGATGATGAAAAATATGTATGTGTTGAAGATAGTACTATAAAAACCAGTTTTTTGATGGAATTCAAAAAAATGTCAACAATCTATAACTTGATCAACAAATTAGAAGTACACCTGCAAAAGGTTGTTCAAATAGAAAGAAATATCAGGGAAATAGTGACAGGAAAGCTGGGTAACAAGGGCCAGCCACTAATCCAGTCAAAAGAAGATGCTCTGGATAAATTGGGAAATATTATAGATGAAAAGAACAAAGAAGCATTACTTAATCTACAGGGAACAATTTTATCATATCTGAAGTTCAACAATGCAGCCTACAAATTGTGGGAGTTCTGGCAGGGGGCCAAAGAAAAAAATAAGATCAAACTAATTGAAGGAGCAGAAATTCAAAAGGAAATCAACACCAATGAAGAGGAAAACAATAAAATGGAAACAGATGAAAATGAAACACAATCAAGAAGCAAAAGCGCTTCAAGAAATACAGAAGCTTTATCAAATGAAACCCAAGAAGAAACACAAGTTGCAAAAAAGATAAGAAAAATTCAGCCTAGAAAAATTAATGAAGAGCATCCAACACTCATGAAGTTTACCAAAGTGGCGCCTGTGGCTGAGGGGGCCACAGGGGAAACAATTAGTAAGTCTTTTTATGTTTTACTTATTTATTTTAGTCATCACCAGGAATGGGGATGAGGTCGCAAAAGTGGTGGCTTATACGCCGAGTTGGTTTTGCAGGGGTTACCAGTCACTGGTGGCCCCTGTAAAACAAATAAATAAAAACCAAATAAATAAAATAATTCAACAGAATATGAATAATTTTTTTAATATTGAAGCTCAAGATAGGGAATATTCACCACCAGCGGGGTGCTTGCCGTGGATAAGGGAAGCATATAAACTAGGATCAAATATCAAAATCAAAGAAATGAATGAAATTTGCAGGGATATCAAACTGAACTTTGATGAATACATATACAAAAGCATTCAAAGATTCCCCTTCACAAACATCAATGAATATGAAAAGAATTTAATAAAAACCAACTTTCAAATAGGAAATGAATATTTGAAATCTTCAATTTTTAATGAAGTTTTTAAGGCACTATCAAATAAAGTCGGGGATGCAGTCCTCATGAATAATTTTAAACCTTTATTAATATTGTTTGCCAAGGCCTGGGGGGCTGATTCAAGTCAGGTGCCCCCTGGAACCCTCTTCAAGTTCAACCAAACATCCTATATTAATAGGTTAGTTCAAACTTTCAAAAAAATATGCATGTTCTCAGAAAAGTATACCTTGCAGAGAATCCATGTTGCGGTATACCTGGGAATCCTCCTACACTGCATATTAAAAACCAACGTCAAAAAGTTGGAAGATGTACCTATACAAACTGATATATGCTGTGTAGCCCTCAACCGCCAGAAGACACCACAGGGATATAGGACAGTCGAGCACGTCCTGTATGACTCCTTTGCATTGGCAACGCTATACGGGTACTATGTGCCCCCCAGAAAAAACCTACTAGTCAATTCCCTCCCCCGTGTAAGGAATTCCATACCTTACACAAATACAAAGACAAACATAAGGATTCTGGACAAACCTCAAAATTGGGAAAATGCATTTTTAAATGCAGATTTAAAAACTAAGTTGGATAATGGAACTATTAATTTACTTGATCCAAAAACACATTTGAAATTGATAAACAAATGTGTTTTAAGCAAAAACAAGCACAGAAGCAAAAACAATCATAAAAACCCAGAACAATATATAATTTTCACTTTAAAACTGGAAATTAAGGCTTCAAACAACCATTTCTGTCAACTGTAACAAATCAGCATTACATTTTGGCTCCAAAAACCATAGTACAGCCAATCAATCACAAATTAAATGTGTAAACTGCCCAATCCAGATCTTCAAGGACCTAGAAGGCCAATCAAACCCAGAGGACTACCCAAGCCACTGCAATACCGTACATCCAGCTCCAGATACCATCCCCAACCTAAGTGAGGTACAATACTGCAATACAATATTCCAACCTGCCTCTTCTTGCATTGCAGCCTGCTGCCTGCTGCAGGCCTGCAAGGCAATACTTCTACCCCACACTTGCAGGTTGGCCTGGTAAACTCTATGACCCATCCCCCAAATTATTTCAGTATTTAAACTAAACATTTTCCCTTGAGCTAAGTGCTCCAAAAATTTCTTATTTCCTATCAACCCAATAAATCTATATTCTCAATTCTAAACACTTGATTAGTAGATTCTAAAGATTCCCCCCAACAACATGAAGTTCATCTTCCTTGTATGGACTTTGTGTGTGTTAATCAATTATGGGCAAGCAAATGTTAACTTCAAAAACCCTGAACCAACTCCTACTGACAAATCTGAAGACTCAATTTGGTATTGTTTTGGTCTGCGTCAAAGACATACCCCTTATGTTGAAACAGCTTGATTCCCACCAATCATCCATCTTAAGGCCCCCTGGTTGGTCTTGGGGTACACCAGTGTCTATTATATTCTCAATAACTTCACTCCCTTCTTGGGAAGATTCCGTCTATTTGGTCACCTTCTACACATGCTAATGATAGGAATTCCAGTAGGTTCCACTCTGATCAAATTCAACTTGGTAGCTCTTCTCCATTCAATTGGGAAAAGGCTTCCCAATGAGTGGATCCCTGACAACCCGCCTGCCTTTTATCAAACAATCAACAACCACTGGGGTACAGGGCACCACCCCTCTAGCAATTGCATCCAGGGTTGTCCACCACGTACAGAAGAGTATGTGAATCCAATTAGATGCATTAGCTGAAAATTTAATTTTGGGGTATAATTCCCCAGAATAATCACATTCCCTTTGCAATTAGCATCCCCCAATAAATATTTTCCCCTTGCAAATTATTTTTTTTAATTTTTATATTTTGATACTAAATTTTTTAATACTGAAATATGTACTATTAAAATTTTACTATAAAAATTTTAATATTACATATTTAAATATTAAAAAATTTAGTATCTAAAAGTTACTATTAAAATTCTAGTAATACATATTACAATATTAAAAATTTTAATATCAAATATTTTGATATTGAATAAATCACAATTTAATAAAATTGTTATATTTTGATTATTTAAAATTTAATATTTAACTTTTAAGATTTATAATTATAATTTTACTTTTAATATTTTAATTTTTATTTTAACTTTTAGTATGTAAATTATAATATTAATATTTCTAAATATATTACAAGACATTAGTTAAAGTTGCAACCACATCAAATATTAAAAATAAGTTAAAAATGTTTTTATTTATTAGCTCGTCAAGTACGGGTTTATTTATCACATAGATAAACATTGAGAATTGAATTTATCCGCATCATGTGGCCCGCTCCACTATTGTTCTAAACAAATGATTGTTTAGAACTTGAATTACTTTTCCCTTGTAATGTGATTTGGTAAACATATTTGATATACTTGACCTGCGTCCTAAGTACTAATTAGTAAGCAATACATGAAAATCATTGGTGGTTGTGTTGTGTGGCTATAGTGGCACTGAAATAACAAGGATCAGATGATGACATGCAAGGTCTGATTTGTGGCTTAAAAAAGCCAAAATACCATCAACAATTCACAATTATTTAAATAAACTAATTTATTTCTATCTTTTTTTTAATTTATTCATTTGTTAGCGCAAAAGCCAATAATAATATTCAGTGCATTATAATAAAAATATTTGTCCTCATACCTAGTATAATTAATTTTACTTACCTTTTCTACATATTCTTATATGTCTATAATACATTCAAATGTCACATTATTATATATATATAATAATTATTGAGTCCTAATAAAAACAAACTAAATAAAACCCAGAGCGCTCATTTATCTGATTGGCTTGGAGGCCAGGGCTTTTGGGAGAAAGGATTCTGAGTGCTCATAGAAAGCCGCCATCACATTGGGTGGCATTACAAATTGGCAGATCTCAAGAATGTTGAAGAGATCCTCTGTGTCCTGAGGGAGGCCTTGTTTCACCTTATTCTTGATCCAACCAAACACCTCCTCAATTGGATTCAGAAATGGAGAATAAGGCAGAAGGAAGAGGAGTCTCATTGGGCAGTCTGCAAGGCAATGGCTGGCAGAATGGCTGTTTTTGTTGATGGGGGAACTCAGACACAACCAGATCCACTTTTTGGAGCCCAACATTATCAAGCACAACAACATTGGTTGTGCCACTGTAATTTATCCAAAGGTACTTCTTGATGGCTTGGAGAAAATTGAGAAAGGTTCCGCTGTTATGGGAGCCTTTAATCATCTGATACTGGTCCAACCCGCGAGGACCAAGAAGTGCGACCATGGAATTGTTCTGGGAACGGACAGCTGTGTGATGGGCTACGCTGTCCTTGGACCCCTTCTTGACCCACCCATGCCTAGACCTGAGTGAGGAGGAAAATGTCAATTTGTCAATATAGAAGAACTGGACATTCCCAGTTTCCTTTAGTGCCAGATATGTCTTGGCATAAATGTGTCAATCCTTGATGGTCTTTTCACTGTTTTTATTGTATGGAGAAACTCTGATCACCTTTCACAAGAAGCCCAAATCAACCATTGCTTTGTAAAAAAGGGTTTTAGAAACAGAAAGCCCAAACTCTGTGGTGAGAATTGATTGGACAGCAAGTGTGTCCAGGTGGCAATCCTTGGCTACTCACTGCTTGATTGCATCAATATGAATGGGCTGAAGGAGTTTGGGCTGCCGCTTACCCTGGGTAGATTTGGCAATTTGCCCGGTGTTGCCATACTTGATGTTGATGTTGGCAATGTATCTGGCTGTGACACCAAATTGGGACGCAATATCCCAAACTGCCATTCCCCTGTTCAAGCAGTTGAGGAGAGCTTCACGCTCACTATCCGTCAACTGACGCCGGCCCTTGGCAGGTACCACGGCATCCTGGCTACCAGGCTTGACACAGGGGATGGGGACCTTTGTATAGAAGGTGGGATCATGCTTGCTTACAGTGGTGCCATCAATGGTTGAATACACAATAGGTGCAGATGGTTCCTCAGTTGTGGCCAATGGCTGATAGGAGGTGTCAAAGACGCGGGGACAAGAAGTAGCAACTCTTGGGTCAAGAGTGCGGGGCCAGGTGACAACTGGGTATACAGTGGAGGTGTAAGTAACCTCAGTGTTCCCGGTGACCCTGGTGTAGGAGACTTAGGTAGCAGGCCTTGAAAGTGGCTTCTGCCTGGGATTCAAGCTGGTAGTTCTGGCTTGGGATGCAGGAGGTGGTTGGCTGGCAATGATGCCTTGGGAGGCCTTTGTATCGGCATGACTCCCCTCAAGTCGGGTTCTGGGTCTGTTCTTGGACCCTCTGGGACGCCCTTGTGGACGGGCTGCCCCCGGGCTGGTGCAGGAGCAGGTTGAGAATGCAATTGACAGTCCATAAAAATAAAATAAAAAATATATTTTAGATTAAATATGTATTTATTTGGAGTTATTGGTTTAGTTATGGGTAATTGTTTTCTCTTAATTTAGCCTTGAATAGTAGCAGAGTTTCTATATTGGTGATTTGAAGTGAATAATATTGTATACTTTCCGGGTTTGGATAATTTTAAAGTTTAATAACTTTTTATGTCTAATTATGGTTATTGAGATTGGATTTTTCATTTGATTTTAGTTGTGGTGGAGCTTCTTTATTTGAGTTGGTGTTTCCTAGTATGCTTAGTGTACATTAAATTTGGATTCCAGTTCCCGCAATTAATATCTGAGTTTACTAGTGGTATTCAAAAGTGATTTGAAATTTGGTTCTTGTATTTGACAATCCCGCAATTTCAAAAAACATAGTAAACTTAATGAAAATGGCTGATGGATTTGAACGCTTCAAATTTGATTCCAGGTAATTCATTTTGTCCATTGAAAATATGCAGTTTGACTTGAACTTTGCAAAGTGTCTATGAGTTCCCACATTTTCAAATATTCAAATAAATACTCAAAAAAATCAATTTAATTAAAAAAAGGCCATCCCACAAAAATGATTCAAAATTTGGACCAAGGATTTGACAATCCCGCATTTTTATGTTCAGGTTCTGGATTTACAGTACTCAGGTGCCTATTTCTTCCTGGATTATTTCAACCCTCTGATTAGCTGCTATTGGATCTGTGAAGGGGTTCTTCTGTATGAGATGGTTTCTATTCCTTTAGGGTCCTTGGTGGTAGGACTAAATTATTCAGTGGTTGTACATCAAATTGTGAATATGGTTCCAAGTGGGTGGGTTCCTGATAACCCCTCAGACATCCTAGATAAAGATCCCTTGGGGGTTGGGGAGAAAGTGGTCACAACAAGTTTGAGTCCTCACATGTTGGCTATGAGTCAGGATTTACTGGCTGCTGGATCTGGGCAAGCATTGATACCAGCCCTTCAGCAATGGCCCTAACACTGGTGTTGTCCCACTGATGCTTCCCTACCCGGATCACCCTACCCTCACTGTACGTCAAGTGCAAGATACCTTGTTTCCAGGGGTCCCTGATGATACCCCATCCCAGGGTATAAAACCCTGTTCTCATCTCAATAAATATATGATCCCATGAGTTCCTTCTTGCCTGCTATCAGTACAGCAGTATTCATGGCTGGGAGGGTCAACAAACCCAATTTGTCCTAAAGTGAGATCTGCCAGGCTGGAAATGGAATCAACTTGGTTCAGAATAAAATAGTAGGGGACCCTGACCTGTTGTAATTGAATATTGATATGTTAATATGGCAGCAGTGGATAAGGAACAATAGCTTCTCTATAAAGAAGCAGCCATCTGTCTCAGATCCAGGAACGGTTCTGGGAGATGGTCTAGGGTACAATTTTCCAGAATCGTTCCTGTACCATAACCATGGGGGACTTTCTTTTGGATTTTTTTAAATTAAAAGCTATATTATTTTCTTTCTGGTTTTAAAATTTTTAAAAAATAAGAATTTGGTTTTTTCAAAAATAATATTTTATTTAAACATATATAGAAATCCGGCTCGTCTGGAAAACAGAAAGCCGTCTGTGACCTTTTTTTCTGAAATTTTGGATTCCCATAGATAAGGAGAATCTAAAATCAGGAAACACGATGGCTGGGATGCGTTGACTACGGCATTTGCTGTAATTGGCATGTTTTTTATCCGCTGCTGCCCTATACATTAAGCTTCAATATGTTCTTTATGGAGTTGATCTGTTCTGGATGGAGGTCGGTTTAGGATGGATTGGGTGTGCTGACCCGCTCAGGTGTGAAACCTAATGCAGCTGTCTCATAAAGCCAAGCATGGCAAAGAAGAAATTGGATCTGTACCTGAGAATATGTCTAGGCTAAGGATGGGATGGGGTAGAGCTGTGTCAGATTTCGGACGGGTGGCTTCTTTTTAGAAAAGAAGCCACCCATCTGAAATCGTTTTATTTTTTTAGTAAATCCAGAAGTTGAACTTCCAGATTTATTTTTAAAATAAAAAATTATATTTTTTTCACTTTCTTTATTTTAAAAATTAAAAATAGTCAAATTTGAAATTTAAGTTGTTTAAAAAAATAGTTTTTATTTTAAAAAAAAATTTCTGGCCGTCCAGAAAACAGAAGACCTTTCAAGGCCTTCTTTTTTTTATGAAATTTCAGATTCCCCCAATGTAGGGGAATTCGAAAGAAGGGTACAGGGAAGGGCAAACATGGCAATTACGACATTTGCTGTAATCGTCCCTTTTCTGGGCTGACGCAGCCCTAGGATGGGGCCACGCATCGCCTATATCAGCCCGGCTGGTGGCTTTATCAGTTGGTCACTGCACAATCTATGCGGATTCGGTCAGTGCTTTAGGAGCTGGGGTACAGCTGCTGAACTCTGTGGCCTGCTCATGAACCTATCAAACAGATCTGCATGGGTTGTGATGTGGTCAAGCATAACCTTATCTGGTTCTGTGGTGTGACCATGCATGATCATTTAAGCTTTTTGTTTTGGTTGATAATATATATTTCCTGTTATTAATTTTTTTATTCTATGGGGATTAATTAGTTTGAATCATGTACAGCTTTGAGCATGGGTGGGAGATAATACCAGATAAAGCTTTCAATAGATTACAGGTAAAGAATAAGGGTTTGGCAAGATTGAATGAGATGAGTTTGGATCCGAATTCGGCAGCAATTCGAATGGGAGGCTTATCGATCGGGTATTAAAATGCCCACCAGCAGAAAGTTTTTTGGTGGGAGGAATGGAGTGTTTCAGAAGTCGATTCCAGGTGGTTTGGCCGCAATACCTGTGGTTTGGCCGTACGCTGTAGGTATTTAGCTGGATGGATGATTGTCGAGTTTGTGGCACCCAATTAATTAATCCACATGATCACATTTAAAATTTCCTTTGTATAGGATAATCTGAACCGACAGTTCGTAGCATATAGGGCTTAGATTGGTGCTTGAAATAGAAAATTATTGGATTTAAATTGGAGGGAATAACGTATCATCCGAACAAAGTATTGATGAATTTATCAGTTGATTGCTGCTCGGAATTGGTGGCCAGGCAGATGGCCAGCCATTCGATAATCTGAGAAGACAAGGGTTGGCATGGACTACGCAGGAATACTTGTGGCGCCAATTCCAAGTGGCACGGCTTTAAAGAGCTCGACTCCACTTGCTAAAGCCACAATGTTTCATTTTGCAAATCATCTGCTTTAATGAAACCAATCACATCTCATGGATTGTCTCTTGGAGCGAATCATCTTTCCTTTTATGGGTGGTATTAATTCCATTATGCAGGGTGGAATTGGCTGAAGCTAACTGGCCGAGGTTTTGTGGATGGGGGTGCATGGTTTGATTGGTGGATATATATTCTACTGGTTGGCGTGAGGTGCCACAATAGTAGCCTTCTGACAGAATGTGTGTGGCACTCAGCTTCATATAAATTGCTTCCCCAAAGCTTAGTCCAGGATGGTTCTCAATTGGTAAGTTGCTTCCATTAATCTCGCTAACTTGCTAGTCAAGATAAAGCTCCCGCTCCTCGCAACTCGCCTGCCCTGGGCGAGCCCGCCATCCGGTATGACCCCATACTCCTTCTTATCGAAGCCGCGCGGCACTTGGAGGAGTACTCTCGGTATATCGCCCGTCCCGCCGTTCCCTACCCCGCGCACGACGGCGGGTTCTTCTGTCCCCAGTGCGGAGTGGTCTTTAGGCGCAAGCAAGACTTGAAGCGCCACGCCATTCGGCACTCGGGCCTTCGCGCCTTCTCCTGTACGAGGTGCGACCGCTCCTTTGCTCGCAAGGACGCTCTGGTCCGCCACGTCGCAAAGGCTTGCCGGCACCAGTATCCCCCTGACTTGTCGCCCCGGTCAAACTAGATATCCCCCCCATCCTGCCAAAGCTGCATCTGGCACTGGGTGCCGAACCTTGATAATTAAAAGACACAAGTCTCTACACCAGAGCTATAGAATAGACCTCACTTTCCAATCAAAACCATCCGCGCTCAATCGTTTGCATTAGAATTTATTAAACCCGATCTCTGTAACTTGGTGCCTAAACATTTTCAAGCATTACCAATGAGATTGAAACTGCTGGAAAGTTCTAGGCGCCAACTCGAACCAGCGTATCAGAACTTCCCCTAGGGAAATTTCACCGACCCGTTTGAATCCCAACCCGCCCCTTCAAGCTTGGTTGGCCTGTAAGTTCCACCGGATAGGGACCCAGAATTCATCTCAAACATCAGTTTCACTAACCAATCCAACCCATCTGAACCACTCATCAAATATTCCCATTTTAAGATCCAACCCCCCAAAGCTATCGCTACAGGTTGCCTAAAACCCTCTTAAGCAGAAAACCACCCATTTCCCCGAGATGTACCCCCAATCCATACTAGTTTATCCGAACCCTAAAGTACCAGCTATCACGGCGATAAAGGGAGCTGCAAGGACCCATCGATCAACCCAGACAGGTGAGACCCCAGACTACCATGCAGGGATGGGAACACTTAAGGCCGCTGTTAGGATGGCTATCCAGGGGAAATAGCTGTAGTGTAAGGTCTGAAGGCTTGGGGTAGATTAATGTAAACTAAGGCCTTTAAACCAAGAATATTTATATTTATTAAGTATAAAAAGGTAGGCAAGGTTTGCAACAATAACTGCACCAAGGCTCCTAAAAGCTTATATGAAGTGAAGTAGGGACTGAGGCGATTTATTAAAGCTAAGAAAACAAAATAAAGACCAGTCTTAATGACAAGATTTGGTTAAAAAGTCAATCTCTAAGTCTGGGAAGTGATCAGCACTAGCTGGGGGATTGAAACTGTCAACAATTAAAGTGTGGTGGGATACACCATCTAGAAAGATGCCATCTAGAAACCCTATGTCAAATTTCTGGCTAAACTGTGCCGGATAACTTAAAGATCAATAAAAGCCCAAAAACATTTCAAAAACAATAAGGGAAACATATGGCTAGACTCCAAATAATCTAAAGATTCAAAATCTGCAATGATGATGTGGAATCAGCTAGTACCAACTATAGTGCACACAGCTCCAAAGCCACCCCACCCCAAAACTGTGATATTTTTGTATTGAAATTTGTTTCTATCTTTACATCTGATAAGGAGCACCTTTTGGGAAGCTTCAAATATGGAATTAAGAAAGAAGAGAAGTATATTTTATTGGATAATACTTTAGACTTATATAGACTTGAATGTGGCGGGGATTTAGTTGGATCGAACCTAGGGGTTGGTCATGTGCTAGATGGGTTCGAGCCACTGGAAACTTGGACAGTCAGGTGATATTGCTTGGTTACCATTCTTGTAAAGTCACTTCCCCCTTTAGCCCTGGATAGGACAATCTTTCCGCGCTGCACAAAAAAATCTGCTCAGAAGCCAGCCAAGCCCCTCAATTCCCTTGAAGATTTAGCCCACACAATTGATGAGAGATTTGTGTTAGCATACCCTTCTCAAGTGGTAAATAATGGCGCTTTGGACTCTGTCCCCACTTGGGAGGAATCCCTAATTAATTTGGATTATCTTCTGGCTTGGGTTCAACCACATTTAAAATTAATTAAGTCCAAACAACCAGGTCGCGCTACTGCTAAACCATCAAATTCCAATCCAACTGGATTGAATGCTGATTTAAATCATTCCAGCAATGTCAGCCAATCAGAGTTGAAGCCAGAAATTATTGCAAAACCCTCCAACTCAATGGATAAGCCCTCACAAAATTTCTCTTCTGGCCAATCAGACCCATTTCCTGGGTCAGGTGACCTTTCAAATTTGAAGCCTGTCTCTTAAAGCAAGACAGGGAACTTTTGGTCCCCTGCTTGCTCATTATTTTAAAAATAAAGTTTTAAAGCTTTCTCTTTTAGAATTTTGGTTCTTTTGGGTCTCTTATCTGGCCCTACAATTCTCTAAGATTTTTAGTAAAAGTTTTCACTTTCCTTACCTTCCCCTTGCCTCCTGGGCCCTTCTGTCACTTCCCGAAGTGCCTATCTGTGTCGTCAATGTCAAGGCTAAAGCTTTCCTCTTTTGCTTTGAAGAGAACGACTCAATTTTATAAATTAGTATAGAATTTAATATATTTACCTATTTTAAGTTTGATTTTGTACTTGTTTTGCTTTCGCTTGCGCTTGGGCTTTATATACACTTTATAAAGCTTTCATATACACTTTTGAAACCATTTGGTCTGCAGTTGCCGTTCCCTATTCTGCTCTGGTGTTTAAGAGTCCTCCTGTTTGCTCCTGAGCCTTCTGTTCTAAATTTAAGGGTTAGAACAACAGAATTATCTGCATTTTTCTGAGCTTCACTCCCAGACTCTAAACATGTTAGTCCCTCTGGTCAAGTTTGTGGCTTTTACCTTGGCACCAGCTCTGGTGATGATTTGGTCTACCTCTCCAGATCTTTGGGAACATATTGTCAATTCTTTTCTCCGTGTTGGTTCAAATCCTGATCAGCTCTTGAATATGTTCAAAGATGTCCCCGTACACGCTCAGGGTATATACACCACTAGTGAGAATGTGGTGAGGAGCCTGACCTGCGATGACCTTGACCTCTCTACCGCCAAAACAGTCTCTGCTGCACCCCTCAGTCTGGGCTACCCCACACTTCTTCCCTCTGAGGACCCGCCTGTCCTGGTTTCAGAGGAAGGCTTGGGCACCCCAGAGCTCACTCCTAAGCGTGCATCCTGGTTGCTTAGTAGAATGATCTTAATGGGTTTGGATTCCTACTTTCCCTGGGTGTCTGCTGCATCCTCCTTATGGACACCCCTTTGAGCGGCCATGCCAGTCCTATACTGGATGGCGTCCTGGTGGATCCTCCCTCCAGGATGGGAGCCAAACTTAGTTAGTTTAGCCCCCCTCTCTCACAATTCTTGGTATGTCAAACGGTATATTGGAAGGGGGCTAAATTGGGCAATGGCTGGATGTTAAGTAGGTTGGCGGTAGCCAGAATGCTTGTACATCCAGACCCTTGACACCCCCCCTTAAGGGGTTACTCTGGTGCATCAGGAGGGGGCTTTGTCTTAATGGCTGCCACCTGATGCTCCTGGAGCTGTTTGCTAGTTGGAACCAGTCTGGTTGAGTGCTCTCTTTTACTGAGGTGGAGGCGGGTTCTGTGGTATTTCTTGATGATTGGGTTCTTGGCACTTTGGAATTTTACTAGGTAAGTGTTGTGCTCTGGTCTGTATTTGATGACTCTTCCTGGTCCCCTGTGTACTGAGTCTAGTTTCTTTCTGTTGTCAGCTAGAATCCAGACAGGAGAGTTGATGGGAAGTGGTTCCTCTGTGGAGGTTACCTTTTGTGTCTTGAGCCTCTTCATTTCAGCTATTTTAGCTTTGAGGTGGATGTGTTGTAGGTTTGGTGCTTGCTCTACTGTGGGAGGTTTCCCCAGGGGGATCTTTATGTAGGGCTGTTTGTTACAGGTGATTACTTCCGGTTTGTACCTGTAGGTTAGCTCAAATGGTGAATAGCCTGTCCCTTGGTTGATGCAGACTTGGGATACTAATAATGCATGTTTCACGTATAGTGGCCATGTGTCTTTGGCTTTGCCATTCATTATTTTTTCTAGGGTCCTGATAAGGCTGCCGTTTAGGCGTTCCACAATACTGTAGGCCTGTGGTCTGTATAGAGAGGTTGTGGAGTGTTTAATGTTTTTGGATTTCAAGTTGTCATTAACTATGTGACCTGATAACTCTATTGCTCCATAAGTTATGATGTAGTCTGGAGTGCCATAGTTGGCTATGATTGCTTTGTTAATGAAACAGTTGATGGTTTCTGCTTTGTGGTCCTTTGTTACCAGAAGATGGGCCAGCGTGTGGCAAAGTCAATAGCTACAATTAAGAAACATTGGTTTGTCTTTGTTTCTGTGAAGGGGCCCACTACATCTAGCCCCCAAACCTTAAATGGTTCAGGGTCTGGTACTGGGTTGACTGTTGGCTGAGGAGCCTTTGTGCTGGTGTATTTATTGCACACTGTGCACTTTTTCAGAACATCAGCTATATCCTGTTTGAGGTTGGGTCATCATACTATCTCTTTTAATGTGAGCTATAGGTTGTTAGCCTTTGTATCTCCTTTTAGGCAGTGATGTCTTAATATGGTGTCAACTCTTTATGCAAGTGGGATGTAAGGGACATGTTTATCATTAATAATTTGGTATACAGTGCCATTTGATACATGTAAATACTTTTGTTCCTTACTAATGTATCATGGGTCAGTTGATGTGTTGCGGGGTCTTTCCCTTTGGTTTTATACTCAGTGCTGTACAGGTTTGGCCAGTCAGGGTCCAGGTGGTCAGGGTGATCCTCTCTAGGCTGACATAGTCTAGAGAGAGCATCAGCTGTGACCAGCTCTTCCCCCCTTTTTGTATTGGATGTCCAAGTTAAGCTGTTCCAGCAAGGACATCCATTTGGCTTGTCGTCGTGCAAGTGTGTTCTGAGTTTTGAAATAGATTAAGGATTTATGGTCAGTTAGTACTCAGACGTTTAAATGTCCTTCCAGATAACATCTCCATTTCTTGCATATGTGGTATATTGCTAGCAATTCCATATTGTGTATTGGGTATCTCTGCTCAGTATTAGTTAGTTTTCTGCTTTTGTAACATACTGGCAGGAAGTCTTGCTGCCCTGGCTGGCAGATGTGCAGGACTGAATCAATGGCAGTGTCACTGGCATCTGACTCAAGCTTGTAGCACCCGTTATTATTAGGGTATTGCAAGATTGGTGCTTTAATCAGAGCTTGTTTTAATAATTGGAAATTCTTGTTGTATTTTGGTGTCCAGATGAATTTCTTTTTGGCATTACACTTAGTTAAGTCATTGATTGGTGCAGTGAGCTTTCCACAGTCTTTAATGTATTTCCTTAGGTAAGCTACCATACCAAGAAAGCATCTAACTTGTTTAACAGAGGTGGGGCGTTGCATGTTATTTATGGCTTTTATTTTGTCTGGATCTGCTTTGATGCCACCATCAGAGACAATGTGGCCCAAGAACAGGAGTTCCTTTTCCATAAATTGGCACTTACTTGGTTTTGCATAAAGTTTGTGCTTTACGAGTCAATTGAGTGTCTTGCAGATATGCATGAGGTGTTCCTCTTTTGTTTTTGAGAATATGATGATATTGTTGAGGTAGCATAATGTATTTGAGAGACTGTTTAGTGCTTGGTTCATCATGGTGACAAACTTTGCGGGAGCGTTAGTCATCCTAAAGTTCATTACTCTACATTTGAAGGATTCAAATTGTGTATGGAACACAGTTTTTGGTATGTCCTTTTCCTTTACTTCAACTTGGTTGTACCCTGAGGTGAGGTCAATTTTGGAGAAAAATTTGGCACCTGAGAGTCTTGCAAACAGATCCTCTATAAGTGGAAGAGGGTATTTATTATTTACTGTGCTTGCATTGAGAGCTCTATAGTCAGTTACTAGACATAGAGTGCCTTCCTTTTTCTTTACAAAGAATACTGCTGCCCCCCATGGGGATTCAGAAAGTTGGATGAAGCCTTTTGCTAGATTGTCCTCAATATGTGTTTTGAGGGTTTGGGTCTCCATGGGAGAGAGTCTGTAGAGGGGTGCAGGTTTGGCATGGCTTTGCATAAGTTGATGCCATGTTTGACCTCCCGTTTGGGGGGGGGGGGTAGCTTGGTGAGTTCTTCTTTGAATACATGAGCGTATTCATTTAGGATTGCTGCGAGTTCTAGGCATTGGATCTTTTGTGTTTGTATGTTATTGAACTCAGTGTACCTCATTATGTGGAGGGTACTATATTTGATTAGATGTTCTGAGTCATCTTGGTTTATGACCTGGACAAATACTGTGTCTCTTAGAATGAGGTCATTGGGTTCTTTGAGGATGTATAAATTGACTCCATTGTGTTTAATGGTCATGGTCTTTGTTTTCCAACATACGCTGGGGTTCACTCAGGTGAACCAGTCCATGCCTGCTACAATGTTGTAGTTTATGTTGTTCATGACAAGTCCTTAGATGGACGTTTGTATGCCTTGGAGGTCAATTATGAAGGGAGTTGTTTTGCCTTCAAGTAGAACCTTTGATTTATCTGCCATTCTGGCATACTTGAAGTTGGATTTGACAACTGGTATCTTGTACTTGGTTACAAAGGGTTTGCTAACCATAGTGTGTTGTGCACCAGAGTCAAATAAAATTTTGTGTGTATGTGATTTGTAAGTGCATGGGTAGACAAGAAGTTGTGAGCAATCTTTAATTTTTACGTTCATAAAAATGGAGGACTGCGGGGCACAGGGAATGCAAGTTAGCAAAGTTTGTGCCTTGGTACAATTTCTTATCAAGTTGGGGGGAGACAGGGGCACTTAATCCTGGTCCCTCTCCTCTTTTCCCTGTTCCTCTGTTTCAAGACCTTCAAGGTCAGAGAATGTGGGGTCAGATTCATAGCAGGTTGCTACTTCAGCATTATTAACTTTGGTAGTGTCCTCTTTCTTGGGACAGGAGCGGTTTGCGCTTTGGCTGCAATTGCCATTGTTGCAATTGAAGTTGCCGTTGTTATGGCTGGTATTTTGGCGTTTGTTGCCATTGGAGTTTTCTCTGCCATTGCCGTTTGAGGAGCAATTGCTGTTGCGTGCAGCATATTCCATGTTTGCGCGTTTTTCAGCGCGCTTGGCTTCTGCAATGAGCGCGGGCATGGAGGTGTTAGCCTCTGGGCAGATGAGGGCAGCAACAAAGGGTTTCATTCTGTTGATGAATGAGGCTCTGGTATGTACGTTGTCAGCTTGTGCTGGGTTTTGGATTTTACAACATATTTCCTCAAATTTGTTGGCATAAGCTGCAATAGTGGTCTTCTGAGGAAGATCACTGAGCTGTATTGCAATGTCTTGGAGGGATTCAGTGATGCGGAAATTGTGGGTGATGTCTGCTTTTAACTCTTCCCAGTTGTCAAGCTGGTTGTCAGTTTGTGAGCCAACCCAGGTGGCAAACCAGTTAGCTGCGGCCTCGTACAGGCGCTTGCTGGCTTCCTGGACCCATTTTTTGTGGGGGATGCGGCTGGCGCAGAGTTTAGCGGCTGTGTGGTCTAGCCAGTTGATGACATTTTCTTTGTTTTTACCAAAGAACTTGTTGATACCAATGTAATTGGTTTTGGTAACTTCACCTGTGATAGGTGATATTGCGTTTGTTTGTGGTTGAAGAGAGCGGCTGTGTTGAATAATCTTGGCGCATGCTTTGGGCATTACCAACCCTTTGAATACAGTGCATCCACTAGGTATATCCTCATCAATGTTGTGGGCGCAGAAGTGCGTTTTCCAGGTATCTTGGGATGTAGCCTGGTTGAGTACGTGAGCAAAGGTGGGCAGGTTTTGGTCAGTCATTTTCTCTCTCATGGGCGTGGTCAAAAAACCGTAGCTGCTACCAGTGATAAGGAGCGCCTTTTGGGGAAGCTTCAAATATGGAATTAAAGAAGAAGAGAAGTATATTTTATTGGATAATACTTTAGACTTATATAGACTTGACTGTGACGGGGATTTTGTTAGATCAAACCTAGGGGTTGGTCATGTGCTAGATGGGTTTGAGTCACTGGATACTTGGACAGTCAGGTGATATTGCTTGGTTACCATTCTTGGTATGTCAAACAGTATATTGGAAGGGGACTAAATTGGGCAATGACTGGATGTTAAGTAGGTTGGCGGTAGCCAGAATGCTTGTACATCCAGACCCTCAACACATCTATATACTAAAAATAAAGTAAAAATCAAATATTTCAAAGGAAAGAACTTTTGATGACAAAAAAGGATTGGGCTTTAGCCCCAAGAGCCTTGGCAATGCCTTTGAGATGGGTAAGGGGCCTTCTCTGGTGTAATAGGTTAAACCCTCCTTTGTAACACTTGCAAACTTGACCTGCTAGTCTGCATGCTTGGATACAACAGCTTTGCTTTTGATGGTCTGGGAGTAAAGCTGGTGCCCATGGCCATGCTGGATCTTCATCTTGCTGATTGTAATACCCAAGTATTGAGGGTAAAACTTTAGTAACATAAGATGGCAGGTTAGGCGGCTCAAAGCCATTCAAGGCGTAGACAATTGGATAGAAGTTTACTGTCTGACAGAAGGCTTTGGCAAGGATGTTGCATTGTATAAGGCTGACAGCAAGGTACAGTAGCATAGCTACAGGGATCACATAAGTAGCCAAGTTGGGAGTTGGGCGAGATGACGCCAGAGGTGTCCATGGGTTCAAAACCATTGAGTTGAGGTGAGTTGTCTCATTGTATGATATCCCTTTTGATCCCTGTGGTTCAGGACCAAACTGAGCATTGGTTGGCTGGTGGCCCCCTATCCCAAGAAAAGCTGTTAAGACAGCTGTGAAGATGATGTAGTTCATCTTCTGACTTGGGGAGGGGTAATGGGTTTAGTAAGGTTACTTTCTTAGCCTGGGTAAAGGATTGATTAATGTGATAATATTGAGGAGGATATTCACTCAATGATAGCACAAACTATCATTGAGGGGTTTGTCTTTATTTATACTAGTGGACCCGCAAGCCATGATTATTGGAAGGCATAGCATTGGGGAACCAAGAGTCTGAGTTGCCTTTGTTATTCCCTTTTCTGGATTGGCTTGGGTGGCTGGCAATTGAGAAGGTTTGGCTGGATCCAAGTTTGCATTGGCATAGTGCAAGTTTGGTTTTCTTCATGCATCCAAATTCATTTACTGAATTTGGTGCATGATTTCCATTGTTGGATAGCCTGTCAGTCCATTCCCCATTTAGTAGGCTCCCAAATTGGGCAGCAGTTCCTCCCAAGTTTGGCTTTGAGGAAATTGCCTTTCCTGATTTCCCAATCTGGCTATTTCCCAAAGGAGTGGATGGGGACTGGCCTACTGGCATGGGAGGGCAAAGGCTGGCAGGTGGCTGGCAGGTGGCAGGCTGGCCCATGGGTGCCTGGTTTGAGGATGGCTTGCAGGTGGGGCTGGCAAGAGTGGTGGACGCCTGTGCAGTGGCGGTGTGTATCTGCTTGGCAGCAGCGGGGGCCTGTGCGTTGACAGCGGGCAACGGCTTGATTGTGACAGGCTTCTGCATGGCAGCGGCATGTATCTGCTTGGTGGTGGAGGGGCCCCGCACAGTGGCAGTGGACATCTTCTTGGTGGCGGTGGGTGCCTGCATGTTGACAGCAGGTGACCGCTTGGTTATGGCAGGCTTCCGCATGGTGGCAGTGTGTATCTGCTTTATGGCGGCAGATGTCTGCACGTTGGTGGCAGACATCTGCTTGGTGACGGCAGATGTATCACGTTGACAGCAGACATCTGCTTGGTGGTGGCGGGCGCCTTCACGTTGGCGGTGCGTGACAGTTTATTGATTACACAACTATAAGTGTCAGGAATATTCCTGACACTGAGAATCACAATAAATCTGGGCTTCTTTACCTTAACCATGCGGGAAAATTGGTTGTGCCAACCTTCAAGTGATGAGGTGGTCTTAGTTACACTCCTCTTAACCTGATTATAGCAGTTCCAGTTAATGGAGTCACTGCCCTTGCATATATAAAATCATTAATGAAACATTTTAAAGTTAAAATCCAAATATTAAAGATCCTTCTATGATAAGCAATAAAACCAGTATATTAAAAATGGTTTTTAATGGCTGTATTACAGGGAGATAGTACTATCAAAGTTGCGTTAATTTGAGTTTATTTATTATATGTAGTCATAAATTGATTTCAAACTTAATTCCCAGTTAATAAGGGAAAGGCTTGGATCTATCACATAAAAGTATAATTTATTATTTGATTCCAGATGCCGTCTTTCTAGATGGCATATTTTAGGGGATTTATTAAGTGTTTTTATACTCAAAAAATCTTATTTGGATAACACTCCTTTTATTTTAATTTGTGATAGTATTTTCTAGATGCTGTATTAGAGACTAAATTTTAAAAATCAACTAATTAATTTTTTTAACTTTTTTAATTTTGTTGATGTAAATCCCAACGCCATCTAGAAATTTTTTCTAGATAGTGTTTTCTAGATGGCGTATTGCACCTAAAGTGTGAGTACCACTATAAAAATTGCCTAACTGATGGAAGATGTAGCCAAATGGAACCATAAAACTAAGCTGGGAAAGAGACAAGAATAAGATTCAAAGAGAAAACACAAGCCAAAAAACCTAACAAGTACCTTCTTGGGGTGCAAGTCAAACAATCTCAACTTATTGTTGAGACTGGTAAACCAAGCCTTAAATTGTTCTTTGTTTTGTGAATTGCAATAATTGAGGTGGAAAGTTCAAACATATTTGGTTAGGAAACATTTATGAAAAATAGAGGTTGGCAGAATCAGATATTGTCAATTTAACTTTGATAAGTTAAACTAAGTAAAGGAGACTGTCGTAACTGTGCTGTTTTAGAAGAGTTACATGGGGAAAAATATTTAGAAGATAGATAATAATCTTTATTGTGAGATAGTGATTATATAGTTCATGTGAATCAAGGATAATAGAAACAAGATTGGTGATCACACAGCTGGATGGGAGAAGGGAATGGCTTGATCCTGATAATGAGTCAAGCGCCAAATCAAGGTATCTGCTGTAAAGGACCATCATCTGTTCATGTTTATTGGATTTGGTAATTTGAGTTGACTTCCTAGTCTGGCTTTGGGTGACTGGATAATTGGATTGCGGGTCACGAACCCGCTTGGGTGGAACCTTGCTGGCGGGTTGAGCCTGCAGTTTTGACACCCCCCCCAACTGAAGGTCAGCCTCTTCTGGGGGCAGGTTGTCAGGGAGGTTGTCAGGAGCCCGGGCGCCGTATTGAACTAGTTGTTGTTCTGTGACAGGCAGGGCAGTTTCTCGTTGCTTATGTCTTGCTTTGCAGGGTTGTAGGCAATCATGGTGTAGGGTCTTGTCTTGCTTACGTTTTCCAAGTCCTTGAACGAGGTAAGTGTTATTGTTGTTTACCTTCAGAATGATTGCTGGCCCTACTTTTTCAGGTTGTAACTTGCTCTTGTCAACGTTCATGACCCATAATTTGTCCCCAACTTCATGTCTATTGCGGATGGGAACAAATTTCTTCTGCAGATGTTCATTTTCTTTGGCTGTTTGCTTGCTGTTAGCCTCTACTACTTGAGGGTCCAAGCGTGGGGGGACTTTACTTAGAATTTCCAGCTTAGGTCCTATCAATGCTTGAATGATATTTGGCTGTGTGCCGTATACCAGTTCAAACAGGCTTTTCCCGGTGGATTTGTTCACTTGGGTTTAACACACAAGTAATGCAGTCTGTAGCTGCTTATACCAGTCTTCAGGTCTCCTGGTGGTGAGTTTGGCTAGGGCTTGCACAAGGCTACTATTAAGCCGCTCTACGCGTCCATTGGCCTGTGGGTGGTATGGTGTTGTTACGGTGTGTTTGACCCCATTCTTGGTGAGGTATACATTGGTGTCTTTGGAGGTCAACTCTTTGCCTCAATTGGTTATCAGGAGTTCTGGCTTTCCAAACTTGCTGATTATCTCTTTGCCAATAAATTGTTGAACGTCATTGCTGGTGTGTGCCTTCACTGCTTGGGCTACTGGCCATCTTGTTGCAAAGTCAATGGCGGTGATGATGTATTTCTTGTCATTGTGCTTTCCTGGCATGGGGCCAACAATGTCAAGAGCCCATACTTTTAAAGGCAGCTGTGTGCAAATGGAGAGTACTGACTTTGGTGGGGTTTTGCTTTTGGCAAACTTTTTTCATACCTCATATTGGTCTAGAACTTCCTGGACATTACGGTACAAGGTTAGCCACCAGGCTTTATGCTTTAAGAACTCATATAAATTTTGACTCTTGGTATGTCCAAGATCTCTGTGATAGCAAAGGATAGTGTTGACTTGCTAGTGTGTGGGGATTTAGGGGATGGTTGTGCCGTCTGTCATCTTTCTGTGAAGGGTCCCGTATACGTTAGCAAAGAGATGTTCATTCTTGATGACTGTTTCTTTGGTTACTTCAGTTGTGCCCACGGGGAACCCTTTGTCTTTTGTACGTAGCACTAAGAGGGGCCAGTCTGGGTTGAGCCCATTTTCTCCTCTTGAAGCTCAGACATACAGCTGGGACAGGGCGTCTGCCATGGCAAGCTTGGCCCCAGGCTTATACTAGATGAGCATGTTGAATCTTTCCAATATTTTCATCCACTGCGTTTGGCGGCGTGATAGATTTGCTTGAGTCTTGAAGTAAATGAGTGACTTGTGATCTGTTAATGCCATGAATTCTTCCTGGTGTTCTAGATAGCAATGCCACTTGACCAGGAAGTGCACAATAGCCAGCAGTTTCTTGTTGTGGATAGGGTATCAACACTTGCCATCTGTCAGTTTTTGTGACTTGTAGGCTACAGGCAGGAAGTAACCGCCACTATTCTTAATTCAAAGTACTCCCCCAATGGATGCATCTGAGGCGTTGGTTTTCATCTGGTACTATAAGATGGGAGCTGTTGTGAGCTTTTCTTTGAGGCATCTAAAGCAGAGGTCACATTGGGGGGTCCACGCAAATTTAGACTTGGCGCTGTTATGGCAGATAAGGGGGCAGTCAAGACGCCACAGTTGGGTATGAAGCGTTGTACATAGGCCACCATTCCCAAGAAGATGCAGAGTTCCAACTTATCCTTGGGGGGATGGCATCTTGCAGATGGCCTGTATCTTTTGGCTGTTGGGTTTGATGCTGTCTTTTGAGACTATGTGTCCCAAGAAGGGTAGTTGCTCACGGAAGAACTGGCACTTGGAGGGCTTAGTCAACAGTTTGTGGCATGCCAAGGTTGCAAAGACTTCCTCCAGGTCTTTGTGGTGTTGTTCCACCAAGAGGCTATAGACAATAATATTTTCCAGGTACACTAGGGCATGCTTGCCTATGTGGGGCGCAAACACTTTGTTCATGAAGGTGAAGAAGGTGGATGGAGCATTGGTCATGCCAAAGTTGAGTACCACACATTTGTAGGAACTGTATTTAGTGCAGAAAGCCGTTTTGGGGATGTCTTCCTCCTTGATACAAATCTGATTTTAGTCTGCAGTTAGATCAATCTTGGAGAAGACTGTGGCTCCTCCCAAGGCGTCAAAGAGGTTGTCAATCAGTGGCAGCAGATAACAATTCTTAATGGTAACTTTGTTTAGGGCGCGGTAGTCTGTGACCAGGCGTAAGTTACTGTCCTTTTTAGCTACAAAGAATACGGCAGCCCCAAAGGGAGATTGTGAGGGGCAGATAAGTCCCTTTTCTAATGCTTCCTTGAGATAGGCGCGTAGGGCGTTGTCTTTGTTTGGGGTTAGCCTGTAGATGGGGCGTGCCTTGGGTACAGCCCCCATGATTTGGATGGAGTGCTGGATATGCTTCTCAGGGGGTAGCCCAGATAACGCTTCCTTAAAGATTTCTGGATGGCGGGCCACAATGTTGCGGTCCTGAGGTGTGGAGGTATCCTGGTGGTCTTTGAAGTGTATGATCTCGTACTGACAGGAGTCCCAGTTAATTACCTTTAGACTTTACTTCTTGTCCAGGGTCTCTGTGATGCGTACAAAGACATGGTCACATAGGAGTTGGTCCACAGAGTCAGGATAGATCTGGTGGTTGACGCCTTCATGCTTGATGGTCAACACTGAGGTTGTCCAGTCTACGTGAGGGTTGTTTTTCTGTAACCAGTCTAGTCCCAGTACAATGTCAAACTTAGGGAAGTCAATGACAAGACCCTGGATGATGGAGTGGAGGTTCTCAAGCATGACAGAGAAGGGGGCAGTTTCCTTTGTCACAGCAATGTGGTGTTCATCAGCCAGGACCACATTTTTAATCCACAAAGGATTAGTGGCCATCTTGAACTTATCCACAAAGCTACTGTTGACTAGAGTTCAATCTGCGCCCAAGTCCAGGAGTGCTGAGCCTGTGTAACTGCAAAAGCAGAAAGGATAGGCCATCAATTTATTGGGATGTCTGGCAATGGTGTATAGTACCAGGTCCTCTGAGGGCACTTGAATCATTGGGCATTGGTCTACGTCCTTGGGTTGGTATTCATTGTTGGGCAAGTCAGGAGTTGCATGGGGAGAGCTTGGCTTGCTTAGTGCTCTCCCCGGGCTTTTCCCTTGTCTTGGTTGCCTTGTGTGGCAGTGACACAGAAATGGGTACGGTTTGCCTGGCCATTGTTTCCATTCCCATGTCCATTAGAACCCGTGGGTTTGTGGTTGGCGTTGTTCCCATTGCCTCCAGGTGGTGGTCAAGCAGAGCGTCCGCTGGGATGGGAATCCTTGGGTCTCTCTTATTTCCCAGTCTGTGCCTTGTGCAGGGCGTTGTATGTTTGTTCCGCTTTTTCTGCTTCACGATACAGGCTTTGCAGGTTGGTCACTTGATCCAGGTTTACATATCTCATCACGTGCAACTTCAGGGCGTTGTAGTACATGAGGTGTGTGGCTGGAGTGTCAAAGGCCATGTCAGATGGTGCACAAAGGCGGAGTTCCTCATAGGCGCAGGTGATTTCTTTTACGGTGCCTGTCTAGGCCAGGTTCTTTACTTGGCGTATGATCATGAGCGCTGTATCTTTAAGCACAAACCTTGCCAGGAAATCTTGCTTAAAGGTATCCCAGTTCTTTTCAGTGTGCTCTTTGTGTCATTTGTTGCACCAAGTGCCAGCGTCATGGGCCAGGCAAATGGAAATCTCTGCAATCCAGAATTGTTGTGGACATTCCATTTGAGTCAGCTTTCTCTGGGCAGACTGGATCCATGCGGCGGTATTGTCATTGTTGGCCCCAGCAAAGGGTTCCAAGGCAGCACTTTGTAGTCTTTGCGCTACATAGGCGGGCATGGTGGTTTCATCAGCTGGTTGTAGCATCAATGGGGGGGGCTGAAAGAAACCTTGCGCAGACATGGTGTTGAAGGCGGGTAGCGGGATTACCGTGTTTTGGTATAGGACAAAACCATCAGGTATATCAGTATCAGGAGTATATGGAGTCCAGTCAGGCAGGAGGCCAGAGATGATTCTGTTGAGAATTTGTTGGCTGCGGCGTGTGCGGGAAACAGGCGGAATTTTTTCAAGATAAGGTAGGATGGAGAACCTACCTGTGCTACCAATGTTGTAACTGTGCTGTTTTAGAAGAGTTACATGGGGAAAATATTTAGAAGATAGATAATAATCTTTATTGTGAGATAGTGATTATATAGTTCATGTGAATCAAGGATAATAGGAACAAGATTGATGATCACACAGCTGGATGGGAGAAGGGGGTGGCTTGATCCTGATACTGAGTCAAGTGCCAAATTGAGGTATCCACCGTAAAGGACCATCATCAGCTCATGTTGTTGGATTTGGTAATTCAAGTCAGCTTCCTAGTATGGCTTCAGGTGACCAGATAATCAGATTGCGGGTCACAAACCCGCTTGATTGGAACCTTGCTGGCGGATTGAGCCTGCGGTTTTGACAAGACCAGGAGGAGAAGAAGGAAAGTTTTAGGGTCAACTGGTAGACGTTGTGAGGCCAGAGAGTGGGAAAAAACAAGATCCAAAGGCCTGGGGATGTGTCATTGTTGTAAAGAAAAAGATAAGAGTTCAGAGACGCAAAAACTACTAACCCAAGTAAATAGGTACAGGGCTCAAGTTTTGTTGTTAAAGGTAAGATAAGTTTGAACCTAAGCTAATCAACGTAATATAATTTTAGGATAGAGAAAAGAACCAAGTTTGACCCAAAAGTGTAGAAAATGTAGGGGAAGAAGAGGAAGACCATAGCAACAATGTGGGAGCTAATTAATCATTACTAAGATTGAAAATAATAGTCCAGAATAATCATGGCAAGATTGAATTAAATAAACCAAAATTAAAAGGGGCTAAGAATAGCAGCTAATAGAAGGTGAATCCTGACATGTAGGAACTCAATCACCTGGGGTGCTTAAGAAGTGGAGGTAACTTATCTGCAACAGCAATATACAGGATCATGACCTAGGTGTATCATCACACAGGAAGAGTATCTAAATTTTTACCAACAGTTGCTACCCAGATCATCACCTCACCCACCAACCTACCTTACAACCCACAGAAGCACTCACAGCCCCATCCCATGCCATCTACCAGCACAGGACATCCTATCACCCACATCAAGATAAAAGGCACCACCTCTTGATCCAGAGTAGAGCCAGTCCCAAGCACTGGTCCCTGGATTAGATATTTCCGCTCACACCATTCTTAGATCCCACCACATTGCTACCCTGTGATGACCTGCACCCAGAGCTGCTTTACAGGCCAGGGCTAAGCATCAGTCAAGTAAATACCGGCTGGCTGAGAAGGATAAATGCTGGTCAGTCTATTGATCTGTCCAGCCTGGGTAGTTAAGAGCGGCAATCTATGCCTTGGGGTAGTAGCCAGGTACCCACTTGTCTGTACTTTTCAAGGGTAGTGCCCTGGGATGATTGTACCTTGGGGTACAGATCTCCCAATTATGATGGGGCAATAGTGCAGCATGCTTACTTCTCAGAGTCAACGCTCTGAGATAGCATTGTAATCTGTATACCAGCTGGGACAACAGCATAGCTGGGCTGCTTCACCGGGGCAGAGGGTAAGGTTCCCCTGCCCATGGCTCAAAGGTAGCCTTAAGGGGACCGTGGATCTTTTGGTCAAGCATGAATAGCTCAGAACCATTGTCCATGTGGCTGCCCATAGAGACACTGCAGAACTTGACAACTCATAGGGCGTCTGGGGAGCAGAGCCAGTTACTTTGCTCCTGAAATCTCAAGCTGACCACCTGGATGAGCATACCAGCAGTGATGCTTGGGGTACACCTGCTTACAACAATCTAGGTAGAGGCTACTGATAGGGTCTACCCTAGGTGGAGATTTCTGGGAAGACTTATCACCTGTATCTGAGTGAATTCACTGATGAAACCCATGAACCCTAGCCTAGATGGAGGTCATCAGTGAGATCTTGGTAGCATGTTTGATAGCTGTTCAGGATGCTAGGCTACAAGAAGGAGCGTGAACCAGTCTGGAGAAATGGTTCAACACTTCTCCAAGGTGGATTATGAGAGAAGAGACATAGCAAAGCGGTTATGGAGAGGTTGGTACAGCCGGCACAACATCACTCTAAAGGATCCGGTCAGTGTCACAGATAATGCCCTCCTAGCCAGAATTTCCTGCCCTGGAAGGTTGCGCCTGAGAAGCTAGCCCCAACACCATGGGGAGTCTTGTCAGTGCCCAGAATGCCCTGGACAGTCAACTAGCCTCTCTGGGAATAGTATAACAAACTGTGTGGAAAACCTTACCAACTGCCTTCCAGAGGAAAAAACCCCCCTTTAAAATAAAAAATGGCCTGGGATTTGAGAGTCCCACAAGCCTTGAGTCCCTGGCATTGAATCTAACAACAAATTTGGGGCCATTTACTATCAGGAAATGATACATTGGGAGGGCAATCAGGCGCTCAATTGCTTGTGGGATCTATTAATAGATGAGGCACCTTGGCTTGCTGCAGCCCAAGCAAGGTTCCTGTTATGTCAGCCAATGCCCATCTATTCCCAGACTCAAGTGCGCAAATTCCTGGAAAAATTACAAGTATTACTGAAATTGATGCAACCAGATCTCTGGTGGCACAAAAGGCTACACATTCACCAGTAAGTATAAGTAGTGAGAAGGAAAACCCCTCCTCACTGTTAGCATCATGAAATAAACAACTTTATGCTCAGGACCCATTATTTTCTTGCAGGAATTATCTATTTTTGCACTAATATAATTATTCTGTTTAAATCTATTTGTGAATCTACTATACAATATAATCCCTCCTATCTGCTCTCTCCTGGTTTTGCTCCTGTCACTTTGGTTAAACCACCTTGCTCTTTTGACTTGGAGTTCTTCTGTCCCCACCATCTGGATCTCCCTCCTGGCCACCCTAGAGTGACTTTTCTTCTTACCATGAAGGATATTCCTATTACTCCCCCCTGCCCAACGTGCCTCCTTCTCAGGATTTCAGTAAGTTAGGTTCATCTATATCATAGTATTAGGGCTGGACAATCAGGTTGTGCCCCATACTTGAAGTTGGCATCCCCTAGCTACAGCAGTGAATTACCTAGTCAGAATAGCATCAATTGTATACATGGTCTTCCAGGCCCGGCCTGCCTCCCCTGTGGGAGTCCAATTAGACTCTGGTATGGGCTGTGACAAGCCTGGCTAGCCTGAATTCAGTGCAGGCAACCAATGAGCTGTGAAAATCATGCCTGGGGTTTGCCAATCTGGACAAATGGGTCAAAGGGGGATTGGGGACCTCAAAGACTGGGGGTGTGGTGCTCTCTGGGACAGGAATCTGCTCAAGGTGCCAGGGATTTCTGTTACCCTTTGGAGGATAGGTGACCCAGATCTAGGCCTGTCACGCTGGCACCAGATCCTGACTACCAGACTGGCTTGAAGCTCCCTAGACCTGCTTAGTAGTCTGATAAACCATATACTGATAAAAGGGAACCAGGGTTTAAAGTTTGCTGATTGTTATCTCCCCAAGGATGGTGCTCCTTCTTGCTTATGTGCTTGTGGGGTACCTCACAGCCCGTGGCTTGGATTCCAGGGGTTCTGCAGCCTTGGCGCTGGTTTCAAATCCCCAATTTGAAGCTGAAGGGACCATGGGACCAGTATGTGAGATTTTTTATTTACAAAATCAGGCTCTGTTTCTTGATCAGTCATATTTTTTAGTCCTTCCCTAGCCTTCTTTGGCTGTACTGTCCCTATGCCAGGAGGTTCCTGGCCGTGGATATCAGCTTGACAATCTTTGTTGATCTCTGATGATTTGCCAGTCCAATATCTTACCCCTGTTATGGGGACCTTTTGGAATTTTGCGGGGACTCTGCCATGGCGGTTTGTGGTGAAGGGATGGAGCAGCATGACAAGCAGCAAAAGGAGGCGGCCAGGAGCTTCTACAAAGTGGGTGGTCAGTCAATGGAGTAGGGCAGTGTTGTGTTTGGCTCTTGGGGACAGCATTCAAGAGGATCAGCAGAAAACCTTTGTTACAAAAGGTTTGAGGCCCAAAGCTAGCCCTGGGGTAGCCTTTAGGGCAAAATTAAGGGCACACCCCTTAATTTCCTGAAATAAGATAAGAGAATTTCTTTTTTGCAGAAAAGAAGGAAAAATCTTGAAGATTATTAAAAGCCAAACAAATGTGGATCAACTTGAATTTATTTTGGGAACTGACTCTACTTAAATAGTAGACTGAGAACACTGATCATTCACCAGGTAGACAGTGTGACTGGTGAGGTCATTCTGAGCTGAACTTGTACCAGGATTATCAGGGAACAAACCTTAATCTGCCAGCTTGCTAGTGTCTGGGAACTGGAAGGGTGCGGACTTGGTGGGCAAAGCCTACCAGAGGATTGGTGCTAACTTAATGGGGTAAGACATTGACTTGCCCACCCATAACCATGGGCAGGTGGTTGGGAAAATTATGTCTATTACCCCAGTGAGGATAATGTATACTATCCAAAATAGCTTGTTGGTATGGTCCAGGGGAAGCTAAGCGGCAGATGCAGGCATTGGCTTGGGGGTGACAGGTGGTCCAATGTCTAATTGGTAGGCAGGAAGGAAGTTGTATTTATCTCTGAACAGGCAGGGTTCATTAACGTGTCAAGGGACCTTCCTGATTTATCTGGTTAATGCTTTAGATTGGGCCAAGAGATCCTGAGCTAATATATTGTCTGAGATGTAATCTTTGTACTCAGGCTTCAAGAGGTATTCCATAAAATGGAAAGGACCAAATGGAGCACCTAGCAGACAATATGTAATTGGTGGGTTGGCAAGAGAATCAGATGATTTTTTAGTTAACTGTCAGATGACAAGAATAAAATACGGCAACAATTGGTGAAACCAATATCTCATAACCTATATTTTAAAATGACAATGAGGGTTGATCTTGGGCCAGCAGGTATTTATAATGCACTGTCAGGCCTTATTTTCTAATTGGGTTTCTTGAGCTCAGGCAGGTTGGTGTTGGGGGTTTTAGATGGTGGGGTGGTGTTTGGCACGGGCAAGTTGCCATTGGCTGCCTCTGGATAAGAATACTTCGAATCCTTCTGTTTGGCAAATTGGGCATTGAATAGGTATTCAGGTTTAGTGCCACTTTCTGGGCTTTGGGGGTGTTTGGAACAACTCTCATTGGGAGACCTGTGCATATCACCAAGCAAACTACCAGTGTCAAGTATTTGCACCTCAGGGAAACTCCTGGCATCTGGCACTGGCAGTTTGCTTGCAAAACCATGTGGTGTAGTTAAGGATTTGGATCCTGGCGTGTTGGCAGTGACTTTATCAATTGGTTGTAGGATATCAAGTTCCCAGTATTTAGAACTGGCAGTTTGCAAAGGAATTTTTTCAGGGGTTGACCCTGGCTCCATACTTTGGGGTTTGGGTACAATCAAATTGTAATTCTTGACAAAGATAAGAATAGTGCAGGTAAGATAATCTGTAATAAGTGGACATTGATGTTGGCCCATTTAAAGAAAGAGAACAACTTGAATTCAAAGGCAAAAACAATCAAGTCTTTGCAAGTATCAAGATTTAAAGGCCATATTAAAATAGCATTGATGGTGCAATTTATAACAGACAGCACAGCAGAACAATAGGAGAATGCTCTTCAGGGGCTCTCTGAGGCTAGATTGCAAGAGGTGCAAAAGGCCAGGGGGTCAAGAAAACTTCTGGCTACAGGGACAACCCCCAGGATGAATCAAGGGTGAACTGTCAAAGAAAACACAGCAAACCAGAACAAAAAGTGGTTTCCTATGGAAGATGGGCGGGTTCAAATGTGTAAAACATTGAAAGACAGGGGAAATTGTTTGGGGCATGAGATGCAAAAGATTAAAAGTGCGCTTGTGAGACGTTTGCTGCCTATCTGGGTTTCAGCAGAACCATGAAGCGTAGTTAAGAGCTTCAAATGTTGAAGGATGCAGAAAGCTGATGGGATCAGTTGACTTTGAAGCTTATTTTACTGATGATTCTTTATTGGTAGTATCACAATATTTTTGATTACTCCCTCTTGAAGATGTAATTCTCTGAGTGATTCCCCAACTAATCATTAAGTCAGTGGCACTCTTATCAAATGCCCATATGATACAGGGATCAAACCTTTTGAAACCTAAGAGAAACACTTACTTGGATAAGCCCCATGACTACCATGACATACATGGACGGTATATGGCTTCCCATGATACTATATAATCCTCAAAATTAATACCAATAAAGTAATCATTATCTTCTTAAATTTCCCCTATATTTTGTTTATTATCCTTCTCAGAAGTATATACTTGACAGCAAAGTAAACTAAAGCTTAATGAGTTTACTCAGAAAGAGCAGGAGGGTGTAATTGGATTTGTTACCTTAAGCTTAGATGCTTATTCTATTATAGGGAAGTGGAAGTTCAGATAGCTTAAGCTTTTGAAAGAGCCAGCCTAAAGGGGATTTAGCCTAAGACAAAGGGAAACTGTATAAGACCAGTTGACTGAATAGGTGCTAGAGGCAGATTTTCATTATGAGATCTTAAGTTTAAACAAGTCCTTGATGTTTAAACTTGAAGTTCTTCCCCCTAAGCATTGAAGCTGGTTCTGGTGACTCCCCAAGTAGTAGTTGGTACTCAAAAGCCTGAAAATGAGTGCATTTTCAGAAGGTTTATAAGAAGGTCTTCCTTATGTTAATAAAGATGTGTACAAACTATATCCAGTTTTACAGTGTTGATAGTATGGATTCCTCTCCCCATATATTTTATCCCAATGCTGGGTAATAAGAACAGTATAGACATCAGTGTAGAAGTTCCTCCAGGATCTAAACCCCTCAGTGATGAGTGGATCAGGATGTCAAGAGGAAAGGACTTCCTAGGAAAAGAAGTTTGGGAATCTATTGCAAGAACTATACACCCCTCATAAGGACTAACTCAGGAAGATGTCATGGTTCATGGAGCAGATGTCAGGATGCTGGTAGGAAAGCTGTTGGAGGAGTTTGTAGGGCTCTAAGCTAGGTACAAGGCGCTGTAAGTAGAAAACTATCACTTGAATAATGGCACCCAGTCCAATTGATCCATGGCTTTGATCCAGGACATCTTATGGCAACCTCCCAAGATAAGTGGAGTCACACACCCCTTGGTAGATAAGTGGCTTTCCCTTCTGGTATATTAATTACAATTTCCCAAATAAATCTACATCTTAACCCTATTATTTGTTCTTTATACTTGGAATGTTGCCCCCAATTGTAATAATGTACTATATTTGGTTTAGTTGAAATAGTAATAGCAGCAGTAGGTTTGACTAACAACCTACATTTAAGAAAATACCTCCAAGAAAAGATGAAGTGCTAGCTGTATGGCAATAGATCATCAAGAGACCTTACTAACCATCCCTGATGGGGACATCCCAGAAGGTTGTGTTGTTTATCAAGAAAAATTAGTATTAACCAGAGTTTAGAATTGAATCTTCCTGGGACAACACAATATCAGTGCCACCCTGCCCCAATTGGATATATCACAACAAAGTATGAGCCTACAGTTGAAACCCTTAACAGGAAGCATAGAAGGCACTGGCATTGTAAGTTGGATACACTCCACAGAAACCCACCTCTTTATCTATCAAGTATCAATGTGACAGAAATTTCAGGATAATAAGAAGCAGTCTCCAAGTGGCAAAGAATAAAAACCCAAATCCACATATAGTTAATGATAAGCCACCAACAAGACTTAAATATCCCTTGGTAAAATTTCCAAAATAAACAATGGGATTGAACAGGAAGATTAAAGCTAACCAGAGTAACCCAATATAATTTGCTTGAGATAAAACTAAAGAGTATTTGTGATAAAACCCAGGATATTGAGAACTGGGAAAGGTTCTTTCCTTCAATTTTGACAGTAAAGTGTGATGATCTACATGAGAAGCTATTTTTCAGGCAAGGGATTTGTATTGGCTAAATAAAGATTGGATGCACAAGACAGGTAAATGATGGTTTATTTATTTAATTATATAGCTATGGTGTAGGAGGTGCAGTGGTCTAGGTTGGGAAATAGTAATAGGGTGGCCCCTATCTAGTACTTTGGAAGGACTGAGAAGTTGTGGTAACCCTGGAATTAATATACTGAGGCAGTATTGAAATCTTGACACCAACTGGGGCAAGAATAAAGTTGGATAACTTTACCTGGGAAGGGAGTAAATTTTCTCACTCTATGATTTCAAAGTAGCTTTAAGGAGGGCTTAAAGTTGCTGGGAAAGCATAGACACACCTAATAACTATCATCATGGTGGCTGTCCAGAGAAACAGCTGCAGAGATTGGTGATTTGGAGGTTTCTGGGAAGTGAAGTTAGTTACTTTGTACCTGAAAGCTCAAGCTAATCACTTGGGTGAGTAAAACAGTAGTGGTTCATGAGGTATGCCTTCTTCTTATGAACTAAAGTGTAGGTCACTGATGGGGAACAAGTCTATTTTGATTCACTTATAGAGACTTATTTCCTGAGTCTGAGTTGTTGAATGATGGGGACTACTATGACAGAGAAGCTCAGAGGAAGGACATTGGTTGAGAACAGCAGAAAAAAAGGAGCAGAATGACTAGGTGAAAATAATATATAGTGGCTAAAAAGAGAGAAGGATGAAGAGCAAAGAGAAGAAATTCAAAAAAGATTTAAAGAAATAAATGAGATATAGATAAAAATCAGAATGAGAAAATGTTAAAGAAATAATAGTCAGAGAAGGAATGAATAAAGAAGAGAATTAAAATAATAAAAGATTTGAAAATAATAATGAAGAGAAATTAAATAAATAGAAAAAGAATTAAAAATAATGTATTGGAATTTATTAAGAGACTGTCTGGAAACAGGTAAGCAGAAGGAGATGGAAACAACAAGGAGAAACTTTGAAAACAGTGCCAAACATTTTTCCAGGGACTATAAAAAAGTGCAAGAGCAAGACAACATGTGGTTCAAATTTTGCCAAGGATGGGAATTGCAGTAAAACATTGAGCAAAACACAGGAAAACAAACTCCCTATGTAAAAAAAGAAAAACACTCAAATCAATCTGGGGAAATGTAACAGGAAAACAGAGAAAACATTTAAAACACAGGCCAAGGGTTTCTCCAGAAGGCAGAGACAACAGTTTCAAGCAAGGGGCAGCAGAAGTTATTCCAGGGAAACCAATCATGGGAATAGTCAAATGCAGGCGGTTGATTGGCTACAGGTTAAAGCCTGTTTTAGCAATGTTTTTCATTGGTAAAGCAAAGGGGGAAACCCCTAATAAATCAGAGGATTGGCAGGAAAAGTCTGCTCTGATTGACAGAGGTAATAAATAAGTTTAATTTAGTATATATATAGAGATAAAAACAATGTCTAAAGCCTAGGGAAACAGAAAAGAAGAAGAGGGAACAGGCTTAAACAAGGAGCTATTTAAGGGGAACAGAATGAAGAAAAGGGATCATCAAGAGCAGGAAGCCACAGAAGGAGCCCAAGGCCAAGAGTAAGGAGTTCAAGGGTGTGAACAAGGAGCCCAAGACTTTCAGGGATCATACCCTTGACTACCATGAAAGAGGAAATATTGGTTTAACCACAACAAAATAATCCATTAAAGGCCCAACATTAGTGTCAATTTCAAGGTTTCAATTCACACTCCTAAGAACTGGAATTGAACCTGGAACCCTAAGGACAACATTAATATTTACACTGAGCTAATATAATCACTTAATTTAGTTATTTACAAGGTATTAATTGATTACACAGTTTAAACCAAGTCCAAATATCTTAACCTGATCAGAAATCTAAATACTATGCACCTCAGATATTATTGGCTGAGTTTACAGTTTTTTTGCTCTCTTGCCGCTTGAGATATAAACAGTTGCTAACAATCACTTATTTTCAACATTTTCATCATGAAAGCCTCTGTTTTCACCTTAAACCCAGGTTTCATTATTTTTAGCTCCTTTTATACTAATTGATAACCAATAATCTTGGATATCAGCTTCAATGACTTGTTTACCTGACCCTCTTCCATTCCACAAGCCCAAGGAAATTGAAATGATTTCCTCTCCTTCCTCCTCAAGCCTCTCAATTATTTTTAATTGAGTACCTCAGTATTTAAGTGAGCTTAGTTTATCACTTTTACTTGCTCTAGCAATAAGTTTCACTCTCTTATATTATTTCTTCCTGTTTTATAAGAGCTAGCTTTTATTGACTCCTCCTTAGCATCATGAAGAGGAATAGATTTCTTTTTTGGTTTTATAATTCTGCTATCTTGGTTGGTCTCATCTTTGGAAGGCCCTACATGTACCACTGACTGGTGCAACTCCTCCCCAATGATTCCCATAAGGATAGTCTTTGGAAAATGGTTGGTTTAAATACCAGTCGAGCCACTGGGAAAGAAAATCCAACTACCAGTGCCCTCCACATAGTAATCCTGAAGCCAAAATCTCCCTGGTTTGGCCTAACACTTCCTTTTACCTTCTGGTCTACTTGGTAGACTATTACCTCATAGGAAGGTTAAGCTTCTTTATGGGAAGATTTTCATTCCTAGGACAGTTTGGACATCTTGCAATGGTGACAGTGCTGATAGGTTCTGTTGTAGAAGGACTGAATTTGGGGGCCCTTTCCCACAAGATAGGGAGTATTTTCCCTCTCAAGTGGGTCCCTGAAAAAGACTTAGCACACTAAAAATTGTCCTCCAAAACAGGATAAAATACAGAAGGGTTATAAGGGGATCTTTGTTCTGATTAAAATAAATGCCAATCTTGACCCCTAAAACTTCTCCCTGATTCCACATAGTTTATCATGGATAAAATTGCCATATTTTCTACCCTATTCCAGGAGAAGAGGGTATGTACTAACAGAGCTGCAGAAAATTTTCTTTTAGTAAAACTTTGTACAAGAAATGAGATTGACTCACTGAACAACTTAAAATGACTAACAGAGGCAAGGAGTTCCAGGAAAGGAATTCAAGAGATTGTTTCAAGACTGGTATCAACCTAAAGAGGATAGCAAACCTGCTGTGATGATGGTCTATGGAGAGAATGCTAGGATGGTGATTGGGAAGATGATCAAAGAAGTTTCACTTTTTCAGGCCAATTACAGCCTTTTTGCTAAGGAGCCTCTTCACTTGGAGAATGACAACCCCACCCAGATGGCATCTGGAATTAAACCAAGATATATATTGGTGCCTGAGGAACTAGAGTGTTGTAAATTGCACCATTAATGCTATTTTGATATGGCCTTAAAAGCTTGATACTTGCAAAGACTTGGTTGAATTTGCCTTCAAATTCAACAGTTGCTCTCTTTCCTAAAATAGGTCAATATTAATGTCCACCCATTCCAGATTCTTCTACCTGCACACATCTGATTCTGGTACAAGTTCAACTCAGAATGACCTCATTAGCCACACTTCTACCTAGTGAATGATCAGAGTTCCCAGTCTACTATTTTAGTAGAATTACTTTCCTAAATAAAGACAAGTTTATCCACATTTGTGTTGGCTTTTAATAATCTTCAAGCTTTTCCTTCCTTTCTGCCAAAAGGAAATTCTCTTATCTTATTTCAGGAAATTAAGGTATGTGCCCCTGATTTTGCCCTTAAGGCTAACCCAAGGCTAGCTTCAAACCTACAATCTTTTGTAATTAAGGTTTCCTGCTGTGTCCTCTTGAATGTTGTCCCCAAGAGCCAAAAACAACATTAAAGCCCTACATAAAGACTCCAACATTGGGAGGAATTGGAAATACTGTCAGGGACCCACTTGAGAGGAAAAAGACTTCCAATCTTATGGGCAAGGGCCCCCAAGTTCAGTCCATCTACAACAGAACCTATAGATACTATAACCATTGAAAGATGTCCAAACTGTCCCAGGAAGGCAAATCTCCCCATCAAGGAGCTGAATCTTTCTAGGAGATAATATCCTACCAAGTAGACTAGAAGGTAAAATGATGTATTGGGTCAAACTAGGGAGACATCAACCTTAGGAGGAATATAAGAAGAGCAACTATAGTTAAATTTGCGTCACCAGTGGCCTGAGGGATATTTAAACAAACCATTGGCCAAGGACTCTTCCTAATGGGTATTGTCAGGTGAATATTTGTGCCAGTCAGTAGTTCAGGTAGGACTTTCCAAGGACAGAGCTAAACAGAGAAGAATGATTAGAACCCAGAACAGGAAAATATTCCTATTAATGGGGCAAAGTGGGAGTCAATAAAAGGCTAGTTCTTATGAACAGAGTTATGGGGAGCAACTTTTGGGGAAACTTCAAATATGGAATTAAGAAGAAGAGAAGTATATTTTATTGGATAATACTTTAGACTTATATAGCTTGCGCTGTGGTGGGGATATAAGTTGGATCAAAGATAAGGATGATCATGTGCAGAATGGGTTCAAGTCACTGGATACTTGGACAATTTATGTGATATTGGTTTGTTGCCTTTCTTGGTATCTAGAACGGTATATTGGATTGGCACTAAACCAGGTGTGGTGAAACCTATCACCAGTTGGTTGATCAACCCAGATATGTTGTTGGGTTACTTCCTGATAGTGAGGGATCCTGATTGTCTCTCAAATGAAGAAGTCATTCCAGATTTCCCAAGTCTACCTACTAGCTTCCGGATTGGGAGCTTCACCAATTTGGTTTTAATTAGCTAACCAATTAGTTAACCAACTTTAGGTACCAATCAACTTCCCCAACATTAAGCCTTCTGCAACCCCCTTGTGCCGCTGGGGCTGTTCTCACCTTGCCCTGATTGCTGTGTTGATCACCATATGTTCAGCCTTCATTTCCTCCTTCCTCTACCCCATGCAATGACCAACTTGCCTTGATTCATCAAGTAAGTTGTAGTATATAAAGCCATCTTCTTCTATTAATAAAGATATATGTTTACATCCCCTTTTTAGCTACACCATTAATTATTATCTTTGAGTGTTTTATTTAAAGGACAAAAAGGCTAGTCTCTTCATATTAACTACATTGCCATTTAGCTTGAATAGGAGTTGCCACTTGAGGAGTTGCTTTCAAGTAGTTGCTATTGCCACTAATCTAAACCCTTTGTTGTTCCTTTGGTTCAGAGACCTTTATACAACCAGGTACCTGTCTGTCTTCCAACTGGTATTGTATTAAGCTACACCAACCAACCAATAAGTCTATCTACCCTCCCATCACCCATTGTTTAGTCTGTCAATCAACCAACTGCTCCAACTTGTTGTATTAAGAGCACCACACCAGGCAATGGCTGGACGTTAAGTGTGTTGGCGGTGGCCAGAATACCTGTACATCCAGCTCCTTAACAAGAGTAAGGTGTAAAGAGAATAAGATATTTATTGATAGAAAAAATGAAATGATGGAATTAAGCTCTCTCAAATACCTGATATTTACCATATCAGAAATTCAACAGGCTTTTTCAATAAAGAGGAGTAAAAACCTAAGTTTCATCAAGGGTCTGGGATTTGAGAGGGGTTGAACAGCAACAATTGCAAGTGATACCCAATGATATTTGGGAATATCTGAAAGCAGAGGAGCAAAACACATATATGTTGTGACACTAGTTCAAGAAAACAAGGAGAAGAACCGCAAATTAACAAAGTAGAGGTACCCAGGTTTGATTTACTAAGCCATTGCTGAATGTTTAGGAGCGTAAGCAGCTGTAGTTTCAGCCAATCATGAGCTTGACAGCAATTAGTTAGATTGCTGATCCTTTTAACTTTTTCTAAAGTCTGAGCGTAAGTTGGTTGAATAGAAGTAGTATAATAAGGTAATATAAACTTAAAAGCTTGATTAACCTTAATGTTGATGCCTGTATTAAGGTTCTGGGTTTGATTCTTGTTTTGGTTACCAAATAAACCCTTCTGTGTATTAATTGAATTCTGGATGTCTGTTCCTATTATTGTATTCCTCTTTTAAATATTATAAATAACTAAATTGAGGTAGTCAGGAATTTAATTTCTGACAAATACTGTTGTAAAAATAGCAGCTTGGGTGTTGAATTCTACAATTAGCTAGTCTACTACTCTTTTTCTTAATACTATACCTGTAGTTGGTATAGTGACAGACTTGATTAAGAAAGAAGAATAAAGTAAATAAGAAAAAACTGGTTCTTTATTTGATATGTTAGTTGGTTATATAGTGGGGTCAGGGGAATTATTGCCAAGGGAAAGAGGCACCAAGAGAATGACTTGCCATATGGAGGCAGTGGAGAAGTGGCATTAGAAAGTGCTTGGGCAAGAAAACAACCATTTTTACGCATCTTGCCAAATGGAGGAAAGTGGGTTTAAAATGCTACAAATATATCATTAGCCACATAAGTGAAGGCTGAACTCTATGAGCAATAAATCCTTAATTTGAACATTGTCTTTTAGGCGCAATTAAACAAGTTTACAGGCATATAAGATAAAACACGGCAAAACAAGTGGACAATTAGACAATTGTTCAGTTGCCCTTAACATAAACAGACTATGTTTTGGCTGATTCATTCAACAATGCAACAAATACATTCAGAAAACCAGAAGAAAGTGGACTAGAAACAGGACCCCATCTTCCTGTAACAATGCAATTTAAAATCAAGTTGTACTGGATATAAAAAAGTAGGCCAAGGACCAGATGCATTGGAAAGTTATTTAGAATTAATTTAAATAAGGTTTATTTATTAGGATTCTTAGAGGACTTGGTTCTTAAGAGTTAAAAAAGAATAAATTTTATTATATATCAAAATTATCAACTCAGCAATTTCACCTGAATCTTTGACCTCCTGATATTTCATGATTTATAATTCTAAAATATAACTGTATAAGTACAAAAAGAGCCCTTGAAAACTCAATTTCTGATAGCCTTTCTGATTAGTAAGGGAATATCAAGTGAGTTTAGGATTATGTTGGCTTATCAAGGTTAATTTTTCTTGAATCCTTGGATCTTAGGTTTTTGCATGAGCTTCTGTAAACTTTTTGTTGTGTTTGGCTCCTGGGGACAACATCCAGGAGGACACAGCAGTAAATCTTTATAACAAAATATTTGAGGTTTTAAGCTAGCCTTGGATTAGCCTTCAGGGCAAAATTAAGGGCACATACCTTAATTTCCTGGAATGAAAGAAGAGGAATTCCTTTTGGTGAAAATGAATGGAAAAAGCTATAAGTTACAAAAGCCAACACAGATGTGGATAAACTTGTCTTTATTAAGAGAAGTAATTCTACTTAAATAGTAGACAAGGGTTGATGATCACTCAATAGGTAGACAGAGTGGCAGAGAGAGTCACGTTGGATTGAACTCATACCAGGATCAGTCAAGAGCAGGTACAGTATTCTGGAATGGGTGAAAATTGATGTTGATCCATTTATGGAAGGCAAGGAATTTCCAAAAAAAGCAAAAACAAACAAATATATGCACATATCACTATTCAAAGGCCATATTTAAAAAGCATTAATGGCACAGTTTCTGACATCTTCCCCCTCAAGATTAGACACAGGGAGCTGATACTTGTGGAGGAATTTGGAGTAAACTTGAGCAAAAGAAAGGCCAGTTGATAGCAGCTTCACAGTATACTTGACACCCTTCTTTAAGGTGACTTCACAAGGTCCAACCCAGAGGGAGTCTAGCTTGTGGGCTCTTCCTTTCAAACAATTCTGATAGTAAAGGACTAGATCATATACTTAAAAACTCAGGGAGGGGGGGCCCTTGAATCATTGGAAGGAAAGAACTCTAAAGCCTTGACCTTGTAGGTAGTAGAGTAGGCTGTAGTCTGAATATCAATGATGTGATTGGTTAAGTCCTGACATGGTTTTCAGGGTTGACAGTTGCATCAACTTTGATCAGAGGTGGCCCCAAGATTGAGGGGGTTGTGGTCCTGTGTCCATACAGAATGGTAAAGGGAGATTTGCCAGTCACTCAATATCTACTGAGTCAATAAGCAAAGAGAGCAGCAGGGAGGAACATATCCCAATTGGCAGCATCTGAGAGGGTGATTTTTCTCATAATGAACACTAGGGAGGAGTTTGCTTGTTCAACAGTCCCATTGGTGAATAGATTTTACGGTGCCAAAAAAGGACTGATGAGTACCCATAGCCTTTACAATAGACGTGATGAGACAAGCATAAAGTTGGTGCCATTATCAGATAGTAGGACTTGCAAGTGCCTTTGTCAATATAAGATATCTTGTAAAAAGAAATTGGCGGTATTCTTGGCAGATTATATCTTTTGTAGCTCTGGCTTCAACCAATTTGCTAAAATGGTCCACGGCTACCAAGATGAAACAGCACCCAGACCTAGAACAGGGGAGAGGTCCAACAGCATCAATACTCACAGTGTGGAAGACATGTGTGGGGTTCCTGTCCACCAGTCCCCAAAGTGTGTCCTGGGTCATAGCCAGGGACCAGCTGGAAGGAGATATCATTCTCTAGTATGTGAAGAAATATCTCAGAAATATGTATAGGGGTCTAAATAGGCTTTTTTCTCTCTCAGAAGGAAGATCTACTTAGAAACCTTCTGGTATATAAACCAGGGGCTAAGATAACCACTGATATGTGCTAATAATGGGGTTCTTCCCACCACATCTTGGACTCCTGCTCCTCAGCATTAGACTTCTACTCCTTAGTCTTTGACTCCTGCTTCTCAGTCTTAAGTTCCAGCTCTTTAATCTCAGGCTCCAGCCTCTTATCCTGAGCTTCAACTTTCTCATCTTAGGCTCCAGCTCCTTTATCTTGGGCTCCTGTACTTTGCTCTAGCTCCAACTTTGTATTTCTAGCTCCAGCTTCTTTTTCTTGGGCTTCTGCACCTTTGTCTTATGCTTAGGTCCTTTATGTAGTCCTTGTGCCCTTTGTAATCCACTTATGTTAGTCCCTGAAAAGCTTCAGATAGCTTCCCCTTTTATAGCTCCTTGTTTCAGTCTAAATTCTCTCTTATAAATCTTGTTTTCCAAAGCTTTAATATATCCAGATTTATTTCTATATACTATATTAAACTTTATAACTTACTTCAGCCAATGAAAACCCTGAGTTTTCTGCTTCATTTCCTTGTTTTTAGGCTTCAACTCTTCAGTTAAAGCCCTCAAAACACTGATCAAACAGGCTTCAACCTGAAGCCAATCAAACACTTGGATTCAATGGTTTTGCCAAAAAGTTCAATCAAATAACTTGCTCTTGACCATGGTTTGAATCCAGCACTGTCTTGCCCTGGATAAACAACTGCTCCGCATTTCAAACGGTTTTGCCATAATTCCTGTCATGTTTCTCTGGCAAAACTTGAGCGCTTTTGCCTGTGTTTTACTTAAGAGATTTTCAAACCCTTGATTCTTCAACATTCTTCCAAATTTCTCTGCATTTTCTTCAGCGTTTTACCACTTTGAACTTGCCTGTTGCTTGCCTTTTGCCTCTCTTAATCATTTTGGCAAAATTCCAACTTTTGTTTTCACAGTTTCTCTGTCCTGTTTCCAGCCTCTCTCTAGCTCTTTTCCACTCAATCAGCTCTTAATAATTTACAGTTTAATTTCTGTAAAATATTTCTTTTTCTTTTTTTCATTTATATGATAATTAATTTCATCTTTTTATCATATTTTTTGGCAGCATTAAGTAATTCATTAACTGCTTCTTTCTGATCATTTTCTCTTCTTAAAGCCCAAAACAAGCATCCTAGCTCCTGTATTTCTTCTAGCTAATCCTTCTGAGCCATTATTCAGTTACTCAGCTAGTCCTTTACCATGATTCTCTGGTCCTTCCCAGTCTAGCAATTAGCCCTTCCCAGTAAGTAATCAGTCCAGTCCTCATCATGAACCACCTTGGTTCTAATCCTCACAATGAAACACCTAGGTTCCAATTCTCACAATGATCTCCCAATACCTTAACAAGTCTGCACTGTGATCATACAGTCCCTCTTACTAGTCTTAACTGTAGATCCTACACCATGAACCGCCTTGGTTCCATTGTCAGCCCCTAATACCAATACCATAGACTCAGGCAATAATTCTAAGAGGCTACTGGTGCTTGGCTGGGCCCCTTACAAGTGTCTTCCACCTGGGCCATTCAACCACAGACAATCCTCATGTCTGTGCAGTTGTCTTTACTTGCTCAGGTGATTAAGTCTGAGCTTTCAGTCACAAAGTAATCATCTTTACTTCCCAGAGGCCTGATCACACCAAGTTCTGCAGCTCCTTTCCTGAGCAACCACCCTAGTGACACCCCTGAGCATATCCATGCCCTCCAATAATCATATTGGGACCTCCCTAAAGCTCCCATGGAACCACAGACAAGGACACCCTTCCAGTCTGTTAGGTAGGGTGCTTGCTCAAAGACCTCCTGTAAGTGCACAAGGGCACATAGAGCTATCTTAGCTCCACCCCCTTCTCTGGCAGCCAACAGTCCCTGCTGAGTAGAGAACAACCAACAAGCTCACTGCAGCCAAATTTCCCTGCTGGGCTGGTTCATCACTTGCCTCTAGTAGTCCCTTGTTACCTACTAGGCAGGCCTTACCTTCACCTATTAATCAATTTTTTTCTACAAGGTCTCCACCTGTCAAAAACCACTAGACTTTCTCTTGGCCAAAATTAGCCCTGCCTGCAAAACCACCAAACATGTTGACTGTCACAACATAATTAGGCAGGATGATCTTGAAAAGATGTTGGGATGGACTAGGGCGTTGGAGTTGACAAGAGTGACAGGAGGCAAGGACATCAGGGATAAGGAAGCGCATGTTCTCCCAGTAGAAGTTCTTGCACAACCAGTAACAATTTTTTGCTACCTCCATTCCCAATGCTGATATGGTCCTGGAGGATGATGGCTATTCTCATATTAGGGCAGGCGTAGGGCAGATAGGTATTGCTGACCTTATTGAAGAGCTGCCTATCTCAAATGACGGTATCCTTTGGTAAGACTTGCAGTGCCAGATGAATGTCTTCTGGTTCAGTGATTCAAGAGTCAGGGTATCCTATTAGTTTGTATAGGCAATTAGCGTCATCAGGATGGATGGCTAATATAGGCATTCTAGACAGCCCATTGGTGTTCTGGTGTTGTGCACCAGGTTGGTGCACTACAGTGAAATCATAACCTTGTAAGCACAGAGCCCAACAGGTCAGTCAACCTTCTGGTTCCTTGAGTTGCTGTAGCCATTTGAGCAAAGCATGGTAAGTAACCACAGTGAAATAGATGCCATACACTTAATGATGAAACTGCTTAGCAGCATGTAGAACAGCCAGACATTCCTTCTCAGTGACAGTATAATTCTTCTTGTGTTTGTTGAGGACAAATAAAGATATGCCACAGGTCAATCTACACCCTCATTGTCTATCTGGGCTAAGATGGCACCCACAGCTACGCTACTGGCGTCAGTGTACAAGATGAACTCCTTATCATAGTCAGGGTAAACTAGGATGGAAGCTTCTTTGAGCTTGGTCTTCAGAGCCTTGAAGTATTGTTGTTGGCTATCAGTCCACTTAAAGGGTATGTTCCGGAGGAGTTGGACTAGGGGTTCACTTAGTTCAGCAAAATTGGGTATGAACTGTTAGTAGTAGCCCATCATACCAAGAAATACTTGGACCTCATAGGTTTGTGAGGGACAACATCTTATCATTGGCTTCTAACTTATTGTTTATGAGGTGTATTCCAGTTTGAGTGACTTTGTGTCCCAAAAACTTAAGTTGCTCTTTAAAGAAAGAACACTTGGAAGTTTTGAGCTTCAAACCATCTTCTCAAATCTTGAGAAAGACATACTTGAGACAGTCCAAATGATCAGAAAAGGTGGAAATGACAACTTGATATTGTCCAGGTATACAAGTACACAGGAGAGCTTCAGGTCATGTAGAATAGAGTCCATGGCTCCTTGGAAGGTAGCTGGAGCATTACTTAGTCCTTGAGGCATTTGAGTGGGTTTGTAGAGACTTTCTGATGTGATAAGGACAGCCTTTTCTCAGTCTTCTGGGGAAAAGTCAACTTGCCAGTATCCTGATGCTAAGCCTATAGCAGAGAAGAACTTTGAGCCTCTCAGTTGCCTAAGGGCATCATTAATTCTTGGGAGAGGGTATGAATCCTTTTTTAGAGAGAGTTTAGGCAGCAATAGTCCATCACAATACAGTGGCCTCCATCTTTCTTCTTAAGGATCAATAAGGGGGAAGCTCAGGGCTCTGAGAGGGAGCCAAAAGTCCAGCATCTAATAGTTGTTTAAGTTCCTTGGAAACCTGGGCATCCTATACCCTATTGTAGCAGTAAGGCTTAGCACCAAAAGGTGGCATATCACATGTATCAATCTGGTGGATGACCCCTTTGGCTAGGCCATAGTCTGTAGGAAAAGAGGCAAAGATATTATTAAACTGATCAAGCAGCTCTAGTACATCTTTTTTTTAGACAGGCAACAGTTGTAGGAAGTCAGCAGCGGTGAACAGGAAGAGAACCCAAGGGTCTTCTTCCATTAGATTAAAGTTGCTGAAGGTTCCAAAAGGGTAGAGAGACACCACTTGCTCTGCTCCTAATATGCGTCCATGCCCCATAACTTGGCCTCTAGACACCTGAATATGCAAAGCGGCCAGATTGGCTAGCAACAACTGTACAGGCTCCTTATGAGTTTGATTCAAAATCCCTGGGCACAACTGAGGCTCCTTGCGGATTTGTAGTTCAGGAGAGAAAACTCTAAGAAAAAATTTTCAGGTAGTTTGTAAGATATCTGGGATTCAATGATCACTTGGAAGTCTGGAGGAATGGTGACAGCTACAGGGAAAAGAAGAGGCACACCTTCCTCTGTGGGGCAGGAAGGAGGAGGGGAACACATATTGGAGGAATGAGTTCTGTACTTAAGCAAGAAGATACCCGTGGGGTACTTGAGCACATAAGTTTTAAGGCGTTTGCCTGGGAGACACAGAGGTTCTTTAAAAATTAAAGGGAACTTGTATTCTAAGAGAAATAGATATCCATCTCAAAGATTTACAATTCCATTGTATTTTTGGTGGAATTGTGTATCAACCAAGAGATCATAGCTTTTGTTCTTTATGACAACAGCAGGGGAAGCAATGAGAAATTTTCTGAACCTCATGGGCAGAGCAGAGTAGGCACTAATAGCTTGAGTCTGAGCTATGTCAGAAGTACCATAAGATTAAGTGTAGTTGAGGTTGGGAGCCAGATTAAGTTTTTTTCATTAACTTGGACAATACCACATTGGCTGGAGAGCCTGTGTCCAAGATAGCCTTGATTTTAACCTTTTGGATTGATACTTCCACACAAGTAGTATCTTTCCCAAAGGGAGGCAAGACGGCCAACACATCTTGTGCTGCTCCTAGATTCTTCTCACATTTTGCTAACATGCATCTTAAGGCAGGAATTTCCTTATACACAGTCTGCAACAGGAGAGATATGGTCACATTCTGAAAGAGAGCTTCAGCTAGCTCAGCAGCTTCTTCAGAGGAGTCTAATAGGACAGGGGGTTGATGTGCTTGAGCCAGGTAAGGACAAGCCACCATGGCCTTGGCTTCAGTCAAAGTTGAGCAAGTTGTAGTCATAGATTTCCTGAGCAAAGATTATAAGGGACTGAGACAGTTTCCGGAACAGCCAAAACAGAGTAGCCATAACTATCTGATTCATTGCAGTCAGAGTCTTCAGCTTTAGAATCACTAGAAAGATTGTGGAACAGGTGAAGGATAGTTGGGCCAGACAAAGGGGAGATTCCTTGTTGGAGGGAGGATCAGGGGGAGACCGGGGAGATTGGTCAGTAGAGAGCATCTCTGCCTCTAAGCTGGCATATCTTTATCTGCCTGTTCATTTGGGTTGCAACCTTATACCCAAGGATTGGTGCAGGTACACAAGTGGTGCCCTATTTGACCACAGTTATGACATCCTTGCCTCTTAGACTTCCCACTTGAGCCTAGATTCATAATACGTGGGGTGCAGGAGATGATTCCAGCACTGTTGGCCTTATTTTTGCGCACCACAGTACCCCCATGAGTCAAGGGCATGTCTTGCAAGAGTGTCTTAATACTCTTTTAAGAAGTAAGAGAATTTTTGTGTGCCTTAAAGTGTAGGCATAGGAGCTGGTTCACCTTCAACACATTTGAGCATGTTGTGTATGCTTCTTGGGGAGTTAACTGACAACTGGTAATTAGCTGTTGCCCTTTGATATAGAAGCAGTCAGCAAACTCAGCCAGAGTTTCCTTGGGCTAAAAGTCAATATACGTAAAAGCATATTTCTTAACCTCTAAACTCAGATCACCTGTAAAGTCACTCCCCCCTTTGGCCTCAGATAGGACAATCTTCCCACGTTGCACCAATAAATCTCCTCAGAAGCCAGCCAAGCCCCTAAACTCCCTCAAAGATTTAGCCACACAGTTGACAAAAGATTTGTGCTGGCATAATGCCAGAAATTGCGCCATTAATGCTATTTTGATATGGCCTTTAAATAATGATAAATGCAAAGATTTGACTAATTTTGCTTTTGAGTTCAGGAATTCCTTGCTTTCCATGAATGGGTCTGGGTCAATATCCACCCATTCCAGAATACCATACTTTCCCTTGTCTGATCCTGGTATGAACTCACTCCAACATGACCCCCTCTGCCACTCTGTCTATCTAATGAGTGATCACCATCCCTTGTCTACTATTTAAGTAGAATCAATTCTCCTAATAAAGACAAGTTTATCCACATTTGTGTTGGCTTTAATAATCTTCAAGCTTTTTCCTGTCCTTTTTTCCAAAAGGACTTTCACATCTTGTATTCCAGGAAACTAAGGTATGTGCCCTTAATTTTGCCCTGAAGGCTAACCCAAGGCTAGCTTCAAACCTCAAATCTTTTGTTATAAAGATTTCCTGCTGTGTCCTCCTGGATGTTGTCCCCAGGAGCCAAACACAACAAAATGGTGCTCACTATAGGGGCTACAATCCCCTTGGTTATCCCATTCCCACACGCATTCTCTGGTCCTTCTCCCTTTAATTCTGAAGTACCTGAATAACCTAAAGTTTCTAGTCCTCCTCTAGAAGAAGACATCACCAATGCCCCCTCAACTCCCATGGTACTGGTGCTGTCCCCCAGGCCCGCGTGGGCCCCCTTCCAGCTTTCTCTCTCAACTACAAGCAAGCTTGTGCTGTTTCCTGCTCTCTGCCCCACTCTGGCACTATGGCAATGCATACTATCCCTTGTCTCTGTCCTGGGTATGCTTCTGAAGACCTGTATTTCTTCCTCTTGGACTTTGGTCTCCCCTTGCGCTGATAGAGTCCATGGATACAATTGGCGTGTTGGTCAACCAGTTCATCCAACCTGCCCTGGTTCACCATCAACTTGCATTAGGATCTCAGAACCAACTTATAAATGCTGTAGCCATTGCTGTCTCAAACAACCATGCTCAGAATATGGCATATCAATAATGGTCCCATAGTCTCTTTGCATGTATTTCTGATAACCAGCGCAACTTGCTGGCCTCCCAGAAGCACTTAACTGCCTCAATAAATTCCCTTTGTTCCTTGCTCACTGGATACATCAAGAGTAAGAATATGCAAATTGGATGAGCATCAAGCAGCGCAGCGTGGACAAATTGAGGCCTCTCTGCTAAAGCATTGCCAGGATTTTGAGACTCTGGTTAGCAAAATTAACCAATTCCAAGAACATATAATTCTCAACTTGAATTGGTTGGAGCTCATGTTGATACTTGGGGCCGCCATCTGCAGCATCAATATGGTCTGGATAAGGCTGCACTAGGCAACACTCTATACCAAGTGCAAATTTATGTGGATGATAGAGTAGCATCTATTGAGGTGATTCCTCCCACTCCTCCTGTGGAGGTCCCATCTGACTGCTCAGCCAAGGTATGGGAAGCAATAGCCAAGCTCAAGGCTACCACTTGGTGTCAATCTTCTGTTCAGAACCCCCCTCCAGTTGAACCTATGCCTGACCCTTGCATTGCCTTGCTCACTGATCAAGTGTCTACTTTGCAAGGTGAAATTGAGTATTTGAGACAGCGCCTCTCTAATTCTGAGGACTTGTCATCTGAATCTGAAGGTGAAGAGGAAACTGAAGTTGTTAATACTCCCACTCAGGACAATCATGGTTGCTGCCCTGATTTGGAAGGCCAACCTCAGGTCAACTGTGCACGTGCACTGGATCAGCTTGCAGAAGTAACAAATGATGTTGCTGATAGGCAGGACACATTGAAAAGAGAGGTAAAAAACCTCTCCCATTTTACCAAGACAATGAATGGACAGGTCATCCCCTTGGTTGCTCATACCACTTCCCTGACCACTTACATCAAACAAATTACTGGCACCTTATTGATGCAACAAATTAAGATTGAAAAATTTGGAGTTGCTGCCGCTACTGCTAGAGATATTAGTGGACAGAACAGCTCTACCTTGGATACCCTAAGGAAAGCCTTTGACTCCTCTGGGATAGACAACCTGCTGCTGAATCCAAGTTTAAGGGCAATCCTCACATTAACGTCCTCAATCCAGGTGACAACAGTCAGTCCTCTTCCTTGTCCATTGACCCAAATTACAAGCCAACCTTCAATTATATATTCAATCCTAAAACCTCTACCATTGCTGCCTTTATAACAATTTACAAGACTGCACTTTGTAGGGCTACTGATGAACTCAAAAAGGATCATATCCTCACCTGTCTCCATCCCACATGCCAAGAAGTGGTGGTCCCTGAACTCCCCTCTATTGTCACTTGGGAGGACATGACACGCCTTCTTATTGAGGAGTTTGGAGGAGATCTCAGCTTGGAGGTCAAGAAGGATGCATTTATGCACATTGCCTTTAAGCCCAAGGAAACCCTGGCTGAGTTTGCAGATTGTTTCCACATTGAAGGCCAGTAGATAATCACTAGTTGAAAGTTAACTCCCTGGGAAGCCTACACAGCTTGTTAAAATGTTTTGAAGGTGAGCCAGCTTCTATGCCTACACTTTAAGGCACACAAGGCTTCACTCACTTCCATGAAGAGCATTAAGACTCTCTTGCAAGACATGCATTTGATCCATGGAGGTAAGGTGGTACGTGAAAATAAAGCCAGTAATTCTGGGACTACCTCTTGCACGCCGCACATTATGATGCTGGGTGCAGGTGGACAGACTAAGAGGCAAATTGTCATAACTGTGGCCAAATAAGGCACCACTTACGTACTTGCACTAATCCCCGAGTGGAAGGTTGTGACTCCAAGGAACAGGTGGGAAAGAGAGGTCAGCTTAGAGACAGAGACACTCTCTGCTGACCAATCTTCCCTGTCTCCCCCTGATCCTCCTTCTGATGAGGAAGTTCCATCTTCCTCTGGCCCAACTATTCTTCACCTATTCCACAATCTCTCCAGTGATTCAGAACCTGAAGATTCTGATAGTTATGGCTATTCTGTTCTGGCTTTTACAGAAACTGTCTCTGTCCTGTATAAGCTTTGCTCTGAGAAGACCACCACCACTTCTCATGCACCTTCAAGTGAAGCCAAAGCCATAGTGGCTTGCCCTTACCTAGCTCAAGATCATTGGCCTCCCGTCTTGGTTGATTCTTCTGAGGAAGCAGGCAAGCTAGCCAAAGCTCTCTTCCAAAACGTAACTGTATCTCTCCCACTGCAGACTGTGTATAAAAAGATTCCTGCCTTAAGGTGCATGTTAGCTAAATGGGAATAAAAGCTAGAGGCTGCGCAAGATGTGTTAGCAGTCTTTCCCCCCTTTGGGAAAGATACAACCTGCGTGGAAGTATCAATCCAAAAGGTTAAAATCAAAGCCATCTTGGACACAGATTCTCCAGTCAACGTAGTATCTTCAAAACTAATGAAGAAACTTAAGCTGGCCCCTGACCTCAATTACACTCAGTTGTATGGCACAGCTGGCATGGCACAAACTTGGACCATTGGTGCCTACTTTGCTCTACCCATGAGGTTTGGGAAACTCCTCATGATTCCCTGCTATAGTCCTTTAAAACAAAAGCTATGATCTATTGGTTAGTATACAATTCCTTTGAGAGTATAATAGGATTGTGAACTTACAAGATAGATATCTTTTTCTCTTAGGATACAAGGTCCCTTTGATTTTTGAGGAACCTCCGTGCCTTCCAGGAAAACATCTTAAAACTTGTGTACTTGAGTACCCCACAGGTATCTTCTCTCTCAAGTACAGAACTCACTCCTCCAACATGTGCACCCCTCCTCCTTCCTGCCCTGAGAAAGAAGGGGTACCTCTTCTTTCCCCAGAGGCTATCATCATTCCTCTGGGCTCCCAGGTGGTGATTGATTCTCAGATTTCTTACAAACTACCTGAAAAGTTGTTCTTGAAACTCTGCTCCCCTGAATCCCTAAGCCGTAAAGAACCCTGCCTGTGTCCTGGGATTCTAGATCAAACCCACAAAGAGCCTGTACAACTACTGCTTGCCAACCTGAAAGCCCTGCCCATGTAGGTGACCCAAGGACAGGTTATAGGGCATAGTCAAATACTGGGGGCAGAACAAGTGGCATCCCTCTACCCTTTTAACTCTTAGTATTCCAATCTACCTGAAGACAATCCTCAAGTTCTCTCCTTATTTACTGCTGCTGACTTCCCCTAATTGTCTCCCATCCAACAAAAAGACGTGTTGGACCTGCTCAATCAGTTTAGCAACATCTTTGCCTCTGGACCTACGGACTATGTCCTGGCTAAAGGGGTCATCCATCAGATTGATACTGGGGATGTACCCCCTTTTGGTACCAAACCATACCGCTTTAGTAGGGTAGAGGATGCTCAGGTATCTAAGCAGCTTAAGCAGATCTTAGACGCTGGGCTACTAGCTCCCTCTCAGAGCCCTTGGGCCTCCCTGTTACTGATCCTCAAGAAGAAGGATGGAGGACATCACATTGTAATGGACTATTGCTGCCTGAACTCTCTCACTAAGAAATAATCATATCCCTTGCCAAGAATTGACAATGCTCTCAAATAGATGGGTGGTTCCAATTTTCTGAGCCATGGATCTAGCCTCTGGATACTGGCAAGTTGACTTATCTCCTGAAGATCAAGAAAAGGCTGCACTTATCATTTCCAAAGGCCTTTTTGAACCCACTTGTATGCCCCAAGGACTCTGCAACGCCCCTGCTATATTTCAACAAGCTATGGACTCCATCCTATGGGATCTAAAGCTCTCTTGTGTCCTTGTGTACCTTGATGACATCACTGTATTCAGCGCTACCTTTCCAACCATTTGGAACACCTCAAGGTTGTCTTTCTCAAGATCTGCAAAGCTGGCTTGAAGCTCAAACCCTCCAAGTGCTCCTTCTTTTAAGAACACCTTGAGTTCTAAGGTCATGAGGTTACTCAAACAGGAATCTGCCCCATGAATAATAAGGTGAAAGCCATCTACAAGATGCTACCTCCCACAAATCTTTGAGAGGTCCAAGTATTCCTTGGTATGATGGGCTACTACCAACAGTTCATATCTGATTTTGCTGAACTGAGTGAACCTCTTGTCTAACTGCTTTGCAACGTCCCCTTTGAGTGGAATGACAGCCAGCAACAAGCATTTGAAGCATTGAAGGCCAAGCTCAAAGAGGCTCCTATTTTGGGTATATCCTGATTATGATAAAGAGTTCATCTTCTATACTGACGCTAGTGGAGTAGCTGTGGGTGCCATCTTAGCCCAGATTGGCAACAAAGGCGTGGATCAACCGGTAGCCTACTCTTCATGGGTCCTCAATAAACATGAGAATAACTACAGCGTCACTGAAAAGGAATGTCTGGTGGTGCTGCATGCTGTAAAAAAGTTCAGGCACTACATCTATGGGACTCACTTCATAGTGGTCACAGATCACTCCTCCCTCAAATGGCTGCAACAACTAAAGGAACCTGAAGGTCAACTGGCATGTTGGGCTCTGCGTCTGCAAGGGTATAATTTCACTGTGATACACTGTCCTGGGGTCCAACATCAGAACGCTGATGGCTTGTCAAGGATGCTAATACTAGCTATCCAACCCAGTGACGCTGATCACCTATACAAATCAATAGGGTACCCTGACTCTTGGACCACCAAGCCAGAAGACATTTGACTGGCGCTACAAGCCCTATCCAAGGACATTGTAATTTGCAATAGGCAGCTCTTCAAAAAAGTCAACAATGCCTATCTACCCTATGTTTGCCCTAGCATGAGGATAGCCATTATCTTCCAAGCTCAAATTGACACTGGGCATAGGGGTATAGTCAAACCCCATGACTGGCTATGCAAGAACTTTTACTGGGAGAACATGCACCTTCTGATCCCTGATGCTCTTGCCTCTTGTCATTTGTGTTGACTCCAACGCCCTTGCCCTTCCCAACACCAATTCAAGCTCATTCCCCTTAAGCATGCACTCCACACTGTGAGTATTGATGCTGTTGGGCCTTTACCTAGGTCTAGGTCTAGGTGTCAATTTATCTTAGTTGCCATAGACTATTTTAGCAAATGGGTCAAAGCCAGAGCTACAAAAGATATAACTGCTAAGACCACTGCTAATTTCTTGCTGCAAGATATCTTCTACCAACATGGCTGCCCTCAAGGCCTGCTTTCTGAAAATGGCACCAACTTTAATGCTTGCCTCATAACGTCTATTGTCAAAGCTATGGGTACCCACCAATCCTTTTCTGCGCCATATAACCCTTCAACTAATGGAACTGTCAAACAAGCCAATTCCTCCCTGGTGTCCATAATGAGGAAACTCACACTCTCTGACGCTGCCAATTGGGTTATGTTCATCCCTGCTGCCCTCTTTGCTTACCAACTCAGTAGACACCAAGTAACTGGTCAGTCCCCTTTTGCCATGCTGTATGGACGTGAGGCCGCCACCCCCTCAATCTTGGGACCCCCCTTGATTGAAGTTGATGAGTCTGCAAAACCTGAGGCCCATGTTAAAGACTTAACTAATTGTATCATCAACATCCAAGCAACAGCTTATTCCACTGCTTACAAGGTCAAGACTCTGGAGCTCTCCTGTCACAAGTGACAAACTCCTACTGACCATGATTAATGGAAAGCCTCAACTACAGAATTTAAGCCCTGAGACCCTGCGGGCCGCCAGCTTGCAGGACTGGCTGCCCAGCTGCCTGTAGATTTTCAGGCTTAAACCAGAGCAAAAATTGACTTTGGAAATCCCTCTAAAGCTGGATGAATCAAAATCATCTACATCAACAATTACCACACTAAAGGTTCCTGTTAACACAATCAATCAGCAGGCGGGCCCAGCCATAGAACCCAAAATAACTCAGGCCTCCATGGGAAAGGAAATAGAGAAACTTCCCAATAAATGCAGGTCACCCAGAAATAACCAATCCAACAACCCAATAAGGAAATTGGAGTATTCCCAGTTCAAACCAGCCAATGATTTAACTTCCGCAATGAATGCCACCAAGGACTGGAAAAATCAGGTAAACAGTATCACCTGGGCCAGAGAAATTTGTAAAAGATTTCCCATCACAGATGGGCATACTTATACCCTGAACCGCCAGGAAGATTCCCATTGCCATTCTTGCAATAAAATGACATGAACCTTTGGTTCAACCAGGTTATTCCATATTTGATTCTAGTTCTTTTCATCTACAGTCTACCTCCTGCAGTTCTGCACCTCATACCCTATAACCCCAAGAAACTGCAGACCAACTGCCCAAGTTTTACCGTCCACCAGGAGCTCCCTACAGCCCCATACATTTCACTGAGTGCTCTCCCAATCCTGTGTATTTGGAGTTCACACTAGAGGAAATCCTAATCTACAACTCCAAGGCAAGAACTAGAGAGACCAAGACCATATACAGGGAAGGCCGCAATATCACTATACCTCCCCTGCTATTCCGTGACAAATACAACCACCTGCTCACGTATTTGGTCCCCATGACTCTGCCTCTCACCCTGCGGCCCAACCACCCGCAAGAATCCTTTGCTGCCAATGAATCCACTTCCACTCAGATATTTGGGGTTATATACATCACTATTGCCGTCTTGATAGATTCTATGGAGCCTGCCAGCAGGCCTTGGGCCCTCCTGGGCAAATCATTATCTTATATTGTAAAGTTAGCCCCAATCTTGTGGTGGGCCCTCCCTGCTGGGCCTGTGGGCTGTCCGCCCGCAAGTTCTCAGGAACCCCCCACAGGCTGGATCCCTGACATCTCCCCATCCAATTCTGCTAGAGCACTCCTCCCTGAGTATCAAGTAGGTGACCTGGTTCTCTATTACCAGAATTGTACATGTGGTAGAGCTCATAATCTAGATTCCCTCTGGTTTGGGCCCTGAGAAGTCACATTTAAAAAGGGTGTCAAGTATACCGTAAAATTGCTGTCCTCTGGACGTCCTTTTGCCCAAGTCCATTTCAAATTCCTCCACAAATATCAATTCACTGCGTCCAATCTTGAGGGTGGAGATGTTGGAAAAGGCGCCATTAATGCTATTATGATATGGCCTTTGAATAATGATATATGCAAAGATTTGGCTGGTTTCACTTTCAATGTTGGGAATTCCTTGCCTTCCGTAAATGGATCTGATTCAATATCCAACCATTCTGTATTACCATACCTGCTCTTGTCTGATCCTAGTATGAACTCACTCCACATGACCCCCTCTGCCACTCTGTCTATCTAATGAGTGATCACTGTCCCTTGTCTACTATTTAAGTAGAATCAATTCTCCTAATAAAGACAAGTTTATCCACATTTGTTTTGGCTTTAATAATCTTCAAGCTTTTTCCTGTCCTTTTTTAAAAAGGACTTTTACATCTTGTATTCAAGAAAATTAAGGTATGTGCCCTTAATTTTGCCCTGAAGGCTAACCCAAGGCTAGCTTCAAACCTCAAATCTTTTGTTATAAAGATTTCCCGCTGTGTCCTCCTGTATGTTGTCCCCAGGAGCCAAACACAACACATACCCTTCCCAGGCAGCAAATGTTGATGTTGGGAACTCTGTTCATACTTGGAAGGAATCCCTGATTAATTTATACTATTTTTGGCTTGGGCTCAACCACATTTAAAATTAATTAGGTCTAAACAATCAGGTCGTGCTACTGCTAAATCATTAAATTGCAACTTAACTGGATTGAATGGTGACCTGTCCCATTCATTTGATCCCAGCCAATCAGAGTTGGGGTCAGAAATTGGTGCAAAACCCTCCATCTTTCTGGATTTGCCTGGCAAAATTCCTCCTGTAGCCAATTAAAGCTGTGCCTCTGGGTCAGATGACCTTTGAATTTGTTTCCTCCCTTATAGCAAGACAGGGGACTTTTGGTCCCCTGCTTGCTCATTCTTATAAATTAAAGTTTGGTCCTTTACTTAATTTTAGTTGTTTTCGGGTCCCATTTGGTCCCCTCTGATTTTCTAAAAAGTGTTAGCATTGGTTACCTTTTCCCTTACCTCTTTCCTTTGCTCCTGGGCCTCTCTGCGTCTTTTTGAGCCTTCTACACATTGTCAATGTCAACGTTTTTTTCTTTTGCTTTAAGAGAGAACATTTCAAACTTAAAAGTTAGTGATTCATTCAATAGAATTACCTATTTAAAGTTTGATTTCATCTCTATTTTGCTTTTGCTTTATCTGCAGCTTCATTTACGCTTAAAAACTTTAAAACCCTGCTTTTAAAGTCCCTTTTTCTGTGGCTGTTGTTCTTTGGGCTCAGTTTACCTTCTTGGACCTGCTAGCTTGTCCTTGGTTCTTTTCTGGTTGCTTCCTTTTGTTTTAACTAAGATAAAATCTAAGAGAACAATTTCTTCTTGCTTGTCTTTGGTCCCCTTCTGGATGCTTTCGTTTTTTTGACTAAGATAAAATCTAAAAGAACAACTTCTTATTGATGGTCTCTGCTGTAGATTCAAGTAAAATGTTGGTACCTTTTGTTAAGTTTTTGTGTTCACCTTGGCACCATCCTTGATGATGACATGGTGCGCCACCCCTGACCTTTGGGGGTGTATTTCTCATTCACTCCATTGCATGGGTGCTAATCCTGACCAACTCCTACACATATTTGGCAACATTCCTGGACAAGCTCAGGATATCCTCATCACTAGTGAGAATGTTATAAGAAGCCTCACCTGTGATGACCTTGAGTTCATGACCCCTGATCTACCCCCCCTCAGTGTCCCCAGTCCTGTCTTCCCATTTGCCCCTTTCCTCTGAGGTCCCAGTTGTTCTGGTCCCAGGAGGAGACAAGGCTGTTCTGGAGTCTACCCCCAATTGCACCCCCTGGTTGCTCAGTGGGATGATTCTGATAGGTTTGGACTCCTACTTTCCCCAACTATCTGCTGCATCCTCCTAGTGGATGCCACTTTGAGCGGCCATCCCAGTCCTGCACTGGATGGTGTCCTGGTGGATTCTTCCCCCAGGATGGGAGCCAAACTTGGTTAGTTTAGCTCCCCTCTCTCACATCCCCACAAAAGTCCTCAATAAGCAGGTGTTTCATACCTTCCCAAGTGACAATAGAGGGGAGTTCAGGGACTAAAACTTCTTGGCAAGTGGGATGCAGACAGTTAAGGATGTGCTCTTTCTTAAGATCAAAAGTGGCCCTTTGTATTGCAGTTTTTTAGATAGTCAAGAAGACAGCAATGTTAGAGGTTTTAGGATCAAAGATCTGCTTGAAAGTGGGCTTATAATTGGGATCAATGAATGGCAAAGTGGACTGGCTGTTATTACCCTGATTGAGAACATTGATGTGAGGGTTTCCTTCAAACTCAGATTCTGCTGCAGGCTGTCTAGCTCATAAGAGTTGAAGGCTCTCCTCTAGGGTATCCAAGGTAGAGCTTTTTTGCCCACTAATGTCCCTGGAGGTAGTGGCAAAAGTTCCAAGTTTCTCAAATTGTATCTGTTGAACAGCCCAGGTACCTGCAATCCCATTGCCACAGGTGACTAAAGCAGTGGCCTGAGACGTCAAAGGAGCAACCCATTCATTTTTAGTCTCAGTTAAGCAGGTAAGTTTCTGCACCTCTCTTTCCAAACAGTCCTGCCTGTCTGCAACATCATTAGTCACTACTTCCAAATTATCTAGAGCAAGGGCACAATTGATGCAGGGTTGCCCTTCCAAACCAGGGCAGCATCTGTGGTCTGTATATACAGGGACATCAGCAACCTCTACCTCTCCTTCATTTTCAGATTCAGAGGATGAATTGTCTTGATCAGAGAGGCATTGATGCAAATACTTGATCTCACCACACAACGTGGCTACTTGGTCTGTCAAAGCAGCAATGCAGGGGTTGGGCATAGGTTCTACTGATGAAGGATTTGGAACCAATGCATGTTGTCAAGTAGTGGCTTTGAGTTCAGCTATAGCTTCCCATACTTTAGCCTCAAAGGCAGATGGAGTCTCAGTAGAGGGAGTTGAGAGAGTCACTTTAATAGAGGCTACTTTGTCATAAATGTAGCTCTGTACTTAGCACAGAGTGCTGCCTAGGACTGCCTTATCCAGGTTGTATTGTTGGTGTAGTTGTTGGCCCCAATTAGCAATGTGGGCTCCAATCAACTTGAGTTGAGAATTGATAAGTTCCTGGTATTGATTGAGCTTGCCAACCAAAGTCTCAAAATCTTGTCAATATTTCAAGAGTTCTGTTTCAATCTGTCCTTGCCACATAGCTTGGTGGTTGTCTAGCTCACATAGTCAATCCCTAATGTACCCTGGGAGCAAGGAGCAAAGAAATTTTAATGACAAGGTTGGGTACTTTTTTGAAGCCAACAAGTCATGTTGGTTATTGGAAATACAAGCAAAGAGGCTATGAGTTCACTCCTGGTAAGCCATGTTCTGCGCGTGATTATTGGAGACAGAAGTGGCCACAACAGACAGGAGTTGGTTCTGCAACCCTAAAGCCAACTGGTGGTGAACTAGGGTGGACTGGATAAATTGATTAACTAGCACACCAATAGTTTCCATGAACTCCATTAGAGCAGGGGGAGGCCAAAATCTAGTAAGAAGGAGTACAGATCCTCATAGACATACCCAAGACAGAGACCAGGGATAGTGTGCATTACCACAGTGCCTGTGTGGAAGAGGGAGAGGGCAGCGTCACAAGATTGCTCATAGGTGAGAGAGAAAGCTAAAAGGGGGCCCAAGCAGGCCCAGGAGATAACACCATTACCATTGGTGTAGAGGGGAATCAGTTATATCTTTCTCAAGAAGAGGACTAGAGACTTTGGGTGGTTTGGGTACTTCAGAGACAAAAGGAGAAGAACCATAGAAGGTGTGGGAGAACAGAGTAATCAAGGGGCTTTTAGCCCCTTTAGTGAGCACCATTTTGTTGTGTTTGGCTCCTGGGGACAACATCCAGGAGGACACAGCAAGAAATCTTTATAACAAAAGATTTGAGGTTTGAAGCTAGCCTTAGGTTAGCTTTAAGGGCAAAATCAAGGGCACATACCTTAATTTCCTGGAATGAAAGAAGAGGAATTCATTTTGGCAAAAATGAATGAAAAAGATTGAAGAATAAAAAAGCCAACACAAATGTGGATAAACTTGTCTTTATTAGGATAAATTATTTTAATTAAATAGTAGAAAAGGGTCAATGATCACTAAATAGGTAGACAGAGTGGTAGAGGGGGTCATGTTGGGTTGAAATTGTACCAGGATCAGTTGAGGGTAGGTAGGATATTCTGGAATGGGTGGACATTGATGTCAACCCATTTATGAAAAGAAAGGAATCTCCTAAGTCAAAAGAAAAACTAACCAAATCTTTGCACATATCACTATTTGAAGGCCAAATCAAAATAGCATTAATGGCGCAATTTACAACAGGGTTGACATCAATGTTCACCCATCCCAGATTAACCTACCTGCACCTAACTGATCCTAGTAAAAGTTCAGTTCAGAATAACTTCAATAGCCATACTGTCTACCTATTGAATGGTCATTGCTCTCAGTCTACTATTTAAGTAGAATCATTTCTCTAATAAAGACAAGTTTATCCACATTTGTGTTGGTTTTTAATAATCTTCAAGCCTTTTCCTTCCTTTCTGCCAAAAGGAAATTCTCTTATCTTCTTTCAGGAAATTAATGTATGTGTCCTTTATTTTACCCTGAAGGCTAAACCAAGGCTAGCTTCAAACCTCAAACCTTTTGTAATAAAGGTTTCCTGCTTTGTCCTCTTAGATGTTGTCTTCAAGAGCCAAGCATGTCAATAAACCAAAGACAAAGTCTCAACTTCCATGGTGTTTTTTCTGCTCTAGATGTGGCTCTTGGGTAGCGTCTTGGGATAGCTTGGGCACCCTTTGGTTTATACACTGCTCTCTCTCAGCCTGGGTGATTGGATCTGGCTTCTGTGTCTGTGGACACTCAGTGTTTTCCATGGTTGATCCCACACCTTCTTGAGTGGGTACCATGGTAATGGTCACCTGGTTAGCTGACTCTTATGGACGCCCCCTGACTGGCAACTGTGGTAAAATTGACTGCCTAGTAGTTGACTATTAATTAAAGTGAGAATTCAGCTTTTTGCTTGATTAACTACTGGAATTTGATACTTTTTTAATTTATGATACTTGATGTACTGAAAAGTTTTAACATAAAAAATGATCTATACAACTATGGTATATTAAAGTGACACCAGAAAATCCAAAAATGCAATAAAAACATACTTTGACTAATAGGAAAAAGGGAAATAAGCAATTATTTCTCATTTTACTATGTAATTTATACTCTTCACTATATAAATATTTTTATTCTCATAAAAATTAAAATTCTAATGACACAAAAATAAAGATGAACACAATGATATAAGTAACACAAAATATAAAAAAGTATCAATCTTTATTTGAATTACTTCATATAAGCACAACTGTAAATATATTTTGTTTTATTAGGAAATTAACAAAAAAATTAAGACATTTCATTTGCTTTAAACTAAAAGTATTAATATCAAGCTTACCATATATACATAAAATAACCAGTACTGTCTAATTATATCAGAAATAGAAAAATTAAAATTAAAAACTAAATGATCAAAACTGAAAAGTAAAAATTAAAGCTAAAAAGTTAAAAGTTAAAACCATAGAAGCAAGCAAGTTTATTCCTCCCCCTTCTTCCCCTTTTTCATTTTAGCCCCTTCTAGGAGGGCAGTTACAATGAGCTCAAGCTGCTGCTTGATCTCTGAGGCCTTGTATTTATGCTTGGCTGCATTTTGAATGGCCTTGGTGAATAGGGTGGATCAGGTTGTGGGCTTGGTGGGGGGACGCAGTTTGCCAAGTCACACAGCTTGGAGATGGTTTTCTCCTGCTTGTGCTGCAGAAGGGAAAAGAACTTATTAAATTTTGGGTGTAGCCCAAAGTTGGCCTTGAAGTGTTTGTGATAAGCCTCTAGCGCCAAGGTGGTCTTGAGCTCCCCGTTGATGGCCGCCTGGTAAACATTCCAGCTGGCCTTGGCGCAGGCCTTGCCCCACCTCTGTGTGACAACCTTCCCAATCCACTGGGGCTCAAAGTACTCAAGGAAAGGCTTGAACTCCAAGTGCTTCACTACATAAAGATCCTTTGAGAGAATCTCAAACCCATATGCAGTGTGCTCTGGCTTTAAAAAAGCCAAGGCACTAAATTGTGCAAGCACAAATTTGCAGGTGTCTGAAGTGTCCCTCTGGCTCAACCTACTTAGCTTGGCATGGGCCTGCACATTCCAAGCAACTGCTTGGCAGAAGTGAAAGTGGCACCCATGCACCTCCCTGCTGAACAGCTGCTAAAATGCATTCAACTGAGCAGGCTCAAAGTCCATTATGCAAATGTGAGGCCCCAGAGCTCTCAACCTTACCTTTTCCTCCAAGTCCAGAGTGGCCTGGTCCTTGTCACTGGCAGGAGGGTTGGCGCAGGTGTAGGTGGGGTCTTTTGGCATCATTGTTGTCAGGAAGGAGAGAAAGTGCTTGGTAAAGGATGGATAAAGCACAGGTGTAGATGGCCTTGGTGGCCCCAGAGAGAAGGAAGAAATTGAGTGGAATCACCCGGATGTCAATCAGGGCATGGATCATCCAGAGCTGTTTGAACATCCAGGGGCAAGTGACAAATGTACCATCAACTATCCAGGTTGAAGCCCTTTTCAACTCCATCAGGTTCTGGTGAGTTGAGTAGCAGATTATGCAGTCTTTGGTGGCAGGCCCATTGTCATGGAGGAGGAAGTGCTCCCCACTTGGAAGCTGCTTGAACTCGTGGGTGAGCATAAGCTCTGAAAGGGCGTCTGAAGCCTTGGGGGGAGGGAGATTGGCGGTAATACGCTTATTGCTTATGAACTTAACCAACTGCTCTTGAGTTGGCACCAACTTGAGATTGTTGGGCTTTAAATGCTGAAGAGCCTTTATGGCCATATCAGATGCCCAGAGATGATATGATTTGGGGATTACTTGAACTAGATACTATTTAAGCATACTTGTGATCAGGTGATTGGGGGCTCACAAGTGTGTTTCCTCTTCTCAGAAGTAATAGTTTTCCAGCCTTCAGTGTTCAGGCGGGCCCCACAAGAGTTATTCTTACAAAAAAAGTGCTTGCTTTTGGTGGCAGCTTTTGATTATTACAATTGAAGATGTTGGGGAAGTAGTGGGGGAAGCACTTGGGAACTTTGAACTCCCTATCTACATTACAGATGTTATGGATGGCCAGTGAATCCCAAGCCACATGGCCAGTGGCTTTAAACTTCTTGGAGTAGTTCTCTGGCTTCTCCTGATAATCAGAAGAAAGAAGGGGAGAAGAGCCATCATGGAGGAGGAGAGGGGTTCCTTGAGGTCTTTTTGAAGGCCTCATTTTTTCCAGAAGTAGATGTTGGCCCTTTTGAAGCCTTTCCTTTCTTAGCGTGGTGCTGCTTTGTGGGATCTGAGTTAGCTTTGGACTGATAAAAGGAATGATATGTTAGATCATCATTGGTTTTATTAGGGGAGGAATTGTTGGGGGAAGATGAGGGTGAAGAGAAAGATGGGGGTGGAGGGAGAAGGGGGAGATGGAGTTGGGGAGGAGAAATGGGATTCTTGGCCTTAACAGGCTTCTTGGTGTGCTTGGTGGTAGTATCAGGGACCTTTGAGCCCTATGGCTTGGCTCTTAGACTGCTTGTTGGATTTGGATGATATTGGCTAAAAAAATTTGTATTGTAAATAAATCAAAATGAAAGATATAAAAACACAAAGAGGTAAAGCAGAGCAAAATATAAGTAAAAAGTATACAAATAAAGTATTATTTATCAAGAAAAAATCATAACAAAGTAAATAAATGCAAAATAGAAACACAAAGTATAAATCTAAAGGGTAAAATATAGAAAATAAGTGATATTTGATGAAGCCTAAAATATTTAGGTTTAGCATAACATCTTAGGGCTAAATCAATGAAAAAAGATATTTAAAAATAAAATAAAATAGATAAAAGTTAATGTGAGGAGTAGTAGGGGGTAAGGCAACAGCGCCCATGTTGACATTAAAACTGTCAACAGTGGCCATGTTGACACTTTTAATGTCAACACTATAGTAAAGTGACAACCTGGTTTTACTTAATGTTGTTTCCTGGATGTCAACACTTTTTTAATTAACAAAAACCTTTACCCTGAACATTCTTAATATAAAAATTATTTTAAAAAACATTATTATACTAAAATGTCCCCAGAGAGTTCAAAAATGCAATAAAAAATTATCATAAGTAATAAGAATAAGGAGATATAAGCAACTATTTTCAATTTACTATGAAAATTATACTCTTCATTATAAAATTATTTTTTATTCCCATAAAAATTAAAATTCCAATGAACCAAAAATACAGATATTTTATATATCATAATAAACTCACCATATAAGAAAATTCTAATTTTAATTTATTATACTTTATATAAGCATAACTGAACATATCTCATGCCTTAAAGATAAATTAACAAAATATAATGTATTTCTTACTAAACCACATTGAAACTGTATCTGAACTTACCATTTATACCTAAAATGATTAGTACATTATAAATAAATTAGAAAATTAAAAGTTTAAAAGTAAAAGATATACAGGAAAAGCAAGGTTTATTAAGCTAATTAAAGCCACCAGCAAGAGCAGTGGCAACGTCCTCAAGGTACTACTTAATCTCTGCCAGGTTGTACTTTTACTTTACTATCTTCTGAACGTCCTCCTGGTAGTCCTCTACTTGGACTTTTGCTTCTTGGGGGCCACCTGGTTGGCCAGGTTGTGGAACTTGAAAACAGTTCTTGCTTACTCCTCCTGCATCTTAGAGAAGAACTCGTTGTATTTGGGGTTGGACCCAAACTTCATCTTCAGGTGCTTGTGTCAAACCTCAAGGCTAGAGGTGGTCTTCATCTCCCTCTTGAGGCAGGCGCCCTGGTAATTCCAAGGGGCAGTGGCACTGCTCTTACCTCTCCTGGCAGTCACTTTCTTGCCCACCCATTGTTGCTCAAAGTAATCCAAGTAACCTTTGAAGATGGTGGAGTGCTTCTTGATGTAAGTGTCCTCCAGGAGGGCCTCAAAGCCAATCCCAGTATGCTCCAGGCGCACAAAAGCCAAGGCATCAAACTGAGTCAAGTCAAAGCAGCACTTCCCCTTACCATTGTTAAGATACTTCTCAAAAAGGTCCTTCTCACTCTTGAGATTCCTGGTGAGGGCCTGCCTAAAATTGAAGAAGAAGCCCCAGACTTCTCCATTGAAGGTGGCCTCAAAGGCTCTGAACTGAGCTTGCTCAAAGTCCATTATGATAACCTTTGGCCCAAGTGAGCGCGCATTAGCTAGCTTATCAGCAGCCAGGGTCAACTCATCCTTCTCAGCAGAGGAGGGATTTGCCCTTGTGGTGTGAGTGGGAGGGGGAGCTGGTTGGTGGGAAGGGAGCTCAAAGCATCCCAGACAATCTTGAAGGCTCTGGTATAGACTTCAGTCTTGGCACCAGGAAGGATAAAAAAGACAAGGGTTATAACCTGGTCATTAAACTGCCCATGAAGGTGTCAGGAATATTCCTGACACTTACAGTTGTGTAATCAATAAACTGTCACCCACTGCCAACGTGAAGGCGCCCGCTGCCACCAAGCAGACGTCTGCTGTTAACGTGCAGACATCCACTGTCACCAAGCAGACGTCCACCACCAACTTACAGACATCTGCTGCCATAAAGCAGATACACACTGCCATCATGCAGAAGCCTGCTACAACCAAGCGGTCACCTGCTGTCAGCATGCAGGCACCTTCTGCCACCAAGAAGACGTACATTTCCACCATGCAGGCCCCTGCTGTCTACACACAGAATCCTGTCACAACAAAGCTGTTGCCTGCTGTCAACTTGCAGGCACCTGCCGCCACCAAGCAGATGTCCACTGCTACCGCGTGGGCCCCTGCCGCCACCACACAGAAGTCTGTCACAACCAAGCCATTGCTGCTGTCAACTTTCAGGCACCCGCTGCCACCAAGCAGATGTCTACTGCCACTGCGCAGGCCCCTGCTGCCACCATGCAGAAGCCTGTCACAACCAAACTGTTGCCTGCTGTCAACGTGCAGGCACCTGCTGCCACTGAGCAGACGTCTGCTGCCACCAAACAGATGTCAACTGCCTCTACGCAGAAGCCTGCCACCACCAAGCTGTTGCCCGCTGCCAACAAGCAGGCGCTTGCTGTCATTAAACAGATACCCACTGCCACTGCACAGGCGCCCACCACTCTTGCTAGCCCCACCTGCAAGCCATCCTCAAACCAGGCACCCATGGGCCATCCTGCCACCTGCCAGCCACCTGCCAGCCTTTGCCCTCCCATCCCAGCAGGCCAGTCCCCATCCACTCCTTTGGGAAATAGCCAGATTGGGAAATCAGGAAAGGCAATTTCCCCAAAGCCAAACTTGGGAGGAACTGCTGCCCAATTTGGGAGCCTACCAAATGGGGAATGGACTGACAGGCTATCCAACAATGGAAATCATGCACCAAATTTAGTAAATGAATTTGGATGCATGAAGAAGACCAAACTTGCACTATGCCAATGCAAACTTGGATCCAGCCAAATCTTCTTGATTGCCAGCCACCCAAGCCAATCCAGAAAAGGGAATAACAGATGCAACTCAGACTCTTGGTTCCCCAATGCTATGCCTTCCAATAATCATGCCTTGCAGGTCCACTAGTATAAATAAAGACAAACCCATCAATGATAGTTTATGCTATCAGTGAGTAAATATCCTCCTCAATATTATCACATTAATCAATCCTTTACCCAGGATAAGCAAGTAACCTTACAAAACCCTTTACCCCTCCCCAATTCAGAAGATGAACTACATCATCCTCACAGCTGTCTTAACAGCTTTTCTTGGGATAGGGGGCCACCAGCCAACCAATGCTCAGTTTGGTCCTGAACCACAGGGAACAAAAGAGATATTGTACAATGAGCCAACTCATCTCAAATCAATAGTTTTGAGCCTGTGGACACCTCTGGAGTCATCTCATTCAACTTCTACCTTGGCTACTTATGTGATCCCTGCAGCTACGCTACTGTATCTTACCGTCAGCCTTAGACAATCCAACATCCTTGCCAAAGCCTTCTGTCAGGCATTCAACTTCTATCCAATTGTCTATGCCTTGAACGGCATTAAGCTGCCCAACCTGTCATCTTATGTTACTAAAGTTTTACCCTCAATACTTGGGTATTACAGAAGGACACAAAACTGCTTGAATAGGGAGGGGCAAGTAGCAAATGTGCCGGTGCTTAGCCAGGTGGTATCAGTGTTGAGCTGCTCCAGGTTTTGGGTTGTGGTGTAGGCTACAATCATATCCTCCACTTCCTGCCTATTGTCATAGAGCAGGAACATCTCACCATCCTCTGTCTTCTTGAGGGCATCTGTGAGGATAAGTTCCTTTTGTTGGTGGCACTCTTAGCCATAGGGTTTGAGGCTTGACACCTATCACTTACAAACTTGACCAACTGATTGTGGGTTGGCACCCTCTTCAAGTTGATTGGGGAGAGGTACTTGCAAGCAAGCACTGCCAGCTGGTTGGCAGAAAGATCTTTGGAAGTGGACATCACCTGGACGAGATACCACTTGAGGAGGCAGAAAATAGTGGTATTTGGCATCTTGCAGGTATGGTTGTCCTTGATGGTTTGGACCAAGTCATAGCGCTCAGTGTTGAGCTGCACTGGGCAGGAGCAGTCCTCGCAGGTGTAATGGCGCCCTTTGAAGCCCCAGTTGGCATTGGTGCAAGAGAAAATATACTCATTGGCCACCATGGCCACCCCACCCTTTACGCTCATGATTGGGAAGTATTTGGGCAAGGAAGAGGGAACCTTGAATTTTCTGTCAATGTTGCAGATGTTGTGGGCCAACAGAGGGTACCAGGGGCCAGCAGGAGCATGGCAGAAGCCAGGGAAGTAATTGGGGCAGGGCTTTGAATCATCCCCAGATGAGCTTGAAGGGGGGGTTTGATGGTGGTGTGGAAGCATAAGAGGGCTTATTGTAACGCTCCTCATGTGTAGAAGACTTATCTTTAGGTGGGGACTTTTGGGCTGAGCGCTTCTTCTTGGTTAGCTCCTTGTCAGAAGCCAAGTTGTAAAAACTGTGGTCTGTAAGGGAGCCATCAGATCCCTCTCCCCCAGTGGAGTGAGCAGGGCTCTTCTCAGGAGAGGGCTTTGGTGAGGGCTTTGGGGATGGTTTTAGAGTGGCCTTCTTTGATGAGACAGGCTTCTTTTTGGTGAGTTTGGCTTGCTTTGAAGGACACTTGGTTCCTTTGGGCTGTTTGTAAGTGTTTTTGTCCTAAAATAATAAGTAAAAGGGTTTAAAATAAAGCAATGTATGTAAAAAACAAACAAAATAACTTAAAAAGCATAATATATAAAAATCAAATCTTAGATGGTTTTTATTGGCATGTAAAAGTTAAAAAATACTTGTATGGTTTTTATTTTATTATAGTTTTAAATAACAAGTTGAAAGTTAAGAGAAATATGTAAAAGTACTATGTATAAATAAAGATTTTATTTTAAAAATTATAAAATATTAAAGAGAAAAGGAAAAATACAACATATCAAAAATCAGAAGTTTTTATTATGTAAAACATAAAGTTTTATATGTGAGAACTGAAAAGTGTTGACATTATAAGTGACAGTTAGTAAAAAAAGATGAATTCTCACTGTCAATTACAGTAGTTTTAAAAGCTATGACAACAACCAAAAATACCTCAGATTTAAACAAAATAATTTCAGATTTAAACAAAATCCAACTCTCAGGTTAAAATATACACTCTGTTAACAGGGTTTATTGGTGTTAATGGGCAAAATGAGTCAACACAGCAACAAAGGTCTCACACACAAAGCAAAACCATTCAAAATACAATCCAAAATGCATTAATTCACAAACAATGATGTGAGTTGACTTTTGGTGTACATATGTTTACTATGTGAATTGGTGACAAAATACACCCAAGCAAGGTGAGTCAAAACTCAAACCAAAAACAAAACACAATAGCAACTCACTACGTAAACAAAATCACTCATGCAATATGTGCAATGGATTGTAATCATGAATAATACCAAGGTATCTAAAATAAGACACAAGATCTGAAACATAAAATTTTAAAAATATTGTGTTGGGTGTTTGAATTTGGCAGTAAAATCTGGGGAAATGGGTGGAAATTATTTTGGGTATTCAAAAATGGGTGTTGTAAAACCAAAAACATTTAATTAAGAAATAAAAAATCTATAATTGGGATATTGGGTGGGAAAAACTTTAATTAAATATCCATATTCAGATAAAAGCAAAAATTAAACAGAGGAGTAACTTAATTGAAATTTATTTAACATTTCATTAAATTTTAAAATGAAAGGAACACAACAACAGGGTACCAATACATCCGTTGTGCACTGCAGTTGCGGTTGCCCTGTGGGTCAAAGAATAGATTTAGTGCAACCCAAGTGCCTACTCAAGGAGGAGACAGGAGAGGAGAGTTCCATAGTGACGCTGCACTGACACAGCTGGTTCAAGGAGCACAAGATGCTAGGGTGCAGAGAATCAACCCTTGGGTCCCCAAGCTGACCCAGAAGCCCACCAAGGTTACCACTACCAAAACAGTTAGAAAAAAGGAGGTAGAACTTACTTTGTATGTGTTTGACGTTGTGTACCGGCAAGAGAAGGTCCTGTCAGCCATGCTGGAGAAGGTAAAGCCTGTAATTGATACTAGCTACAAGCTCTATGTCAGTGATGTCAATCAGGAGGATGAAAAGGAGCCCAAGTTCTATCAAACCAATGAGGGACAGCTGGTGTTAAAAAAGGTTGCAGTCTTCTATACCAAGGTACCTATGCCCTGTGTTGTGCTTAATGCCAACAAGTCAATCCCTACCGCTAAAAAGCCCACCCAAAAGCGCATCCCTGACATCAAACGCATCATCCTGCTTAAGCTAATACAGGAATTGGGTGATTACAAGGCAGCTGCGGCCCTTGTTGGAGTGGATCCCAAGTACGCCAGCAAGACCTTCCAAAAATTCATCAATACTGGTCGTGTCCTTGCTGCAGAGAAATCCTTGCGTGTTTCTACCATGCTCACCAAGGAGCACAAATGGGCAAACCGCCAGTGGATCACCTGGTACTGTCATCTTGAACTGGCAAATATACAGGCCATAGTTAAATCTACTTTTGGGATTGAGGCCTCAATTTCCTTTTACTACCATCTGGTGAAGGGAATGCAATTTTCTTGGAAAAAGCTTGGGGTATCCCCCTACAACAGAAACAGCCCAGCCAGCATTTACATCCAGAAAAACTACGCAGAGGCATACACTGCCCTCAAATCCAAGGGGATGATCAAATTTTATTATATTGATGAATCAGCATTTGCCTTGTCAATGTGCAATTGGTATAGCTATGTCCCCAAAGGCTCCAATGACGGGATGGCTTGGCATGCTGCAGTCCATGCCACAGCCTACTCAATGGTGGCTCTCCCTGGTCCAAAGGGGATTGAGCTCTACCAAATGATATCGGGTTTGCATAACAGAAGGACCTTTCTATCATTTCTCTGATTGGTCCAGGAGCACCTGAGGCACACAAGCCCTGGCTTCACCAATGTTATTGTGTTGGACAATGTTGGTCTCCACAAAGTGGCTAATATTCTTGAGGAATTTCCAATGATTGATACCAGCATTGCTGTGGGCCCCCAGCAATTGGCCACGGCAAATTTACGCCTTCTCTTTCTCCCAGCCTATTTGCCCTTCCTAAATCCCATTGAGGAAGTCTTTATGTGGCTCAAGCAAGTTGTCAAGCAAGGAACCCCAACTGGGACCAAGGACCTCTTTAATTTGCTGCAGGCCGGGATCCACACCTTCCCAGCTGAGACTGTGGCCAAATTCTATGGCCACAGTGATTTGTTCATCCCTGTGTGCCTAGCCAAACAGCCAATCAATTAAAGGCTTAGTGTGTCCAATTTTTTTTATATTCTCTTATTTACTATTCAAGATTTATTAATTATCATTTTATATTTAGATGTTTCCACGCCTGCAATCACATTCAGAAGATCCATCAATAGATGTAAGTAATTTATTTATTTTATTATATATTATTTTATTATGCCATCTGAGGTAATCCAAAACTCTCAATACTGGATTATGCAAAAATATCTAAATCACTTTGGTCAAATAAATATAAAAATAGTTTTAAAAAAAAATAAAAGTAAAATATACAAGTTAGAATTTATTTTATTAACGTATAATTTTATGCTTTTATGAAAACTGTTTCTGCAATATATTTTGCAAAACTGGTTTGCTGAAATAAAAATTATAAAAATTTATTATAATTAGAATACTATAAATTGTAATAAAGTTTATTGGAATCATATTTTTATTGTGTGTGCCTGTAGTGGGTTCTTTGGTATATACCCACCTTGTGATGGAGGTGGCGCACAACCTCCACTGCCACACCGTGAACAGTGGATACACCCTTATTAAAATACTCCCTCCTGCTGGTGAAAGGCAGTAGGGTCAGGTGGGAGTGAAGCAGCAGCTTTTCAGGCGGAGCTACAAACCTGTATATCCCAGCCAGGACCAGGGCCTCTTGGATCACATGGTCCACTGAGTTGTACCCAGGGGGGACCTTCTTCCCGTTGAGTGCAAGCTGGGCCTTGTTGATTCCCAGAAGGACCCCATCCAGGTCCTCTACAGACGCACCCATCTTGAAGTAGAATAGGAACCCCAGGTAAACAACCAGATGAAGCCTTTGCCCAGCAAAGGCTTCCGTGAACTCACAGTTTATTATAGACTGTGCTGATCTTCTTGTTGTGCCTAGTCTTTGCAAAGGTCAGCTCCATGGCTGCAGGGAGCCCCGTCTTGTTGGCACTCCAGGCCAACCCAAAGTTGTCAAGGAGGATTTTTGTCATATTGATGGCTAGTGCGTCTGCAACAGCCAATTTGCCCACTGCATGCCCAAAAATCTCTAATAGGTAAGACAGGGTGTGCTCCAACGGGAAGCAGAAGCAAGCAGCCGCATGAGCCTGGCCTATCTCTGGTACATTCTTGAATGGGAGCGTCACCAGGACGTCCCAAACAAGCTCAATGGAGTTTACACAGTAAACTCCACTGAGGGATACCAGGTCTAGGCGGACCAGTTGGGCATTCTTGTAGGCAGTAACTGTCCACTCAAATGCCCCCTCGGCATGCGTAAGTTCTGTCAATGCCTCCCGCAACATCAGAAAGGACCCATGGATACAGTCCTCCAGCTCCCGCACAACAGGGGGGACAGATACAATTGCTTTGCCACATGAGTGGCATAATTTGCATAAAAGGTGGTCAGGACAAAGGGGACCAGGACTTGGCAGAGTTTGCCGTCTACGTTTTCTAAGAAAAAAGGTAAGTTTTTTAAAAATTTATTAATTTTGTTTTTTAGGCTACCTTCTTGTGTTTCTTCCTTGCCCTCAGCCTCAGCCAGCTTGGCCATTCTTGGCGCAATCAATTGCACTGACAATTTGGTATCCTCTGCCCTGGCACGCTTGGCGGGTTTGAGATGTTCATACAGCTCCGGGTCATCAACCCAGACGGACAGCGCAGAAAGATTGTATGCCTTAAATTGCAGGCCCTCAACCACAGTTTTTTTGAATATTTAGTAAGTGCTTGATTATCTTCTCTGGGGTGTCTGGTATTTTGGTCATAAGGGCCTTTGCAGACACCTTGTCTATTTTTTCCCCTTCAAGGACGGCGGACTTCACTTTGGCTTTGACCTTGTGGTCAATGTCCTTTATTTTGGCAATTGCCAATTCAAGATCCTTCAGAAGCTTCTCCAATTCTCTCATTGATTTTTTACTAACCTTTCCATATGTTTTTATAGCTTTCACCCCAATAAATTCTGTATTATTCTGATACTATTGCCTCTTTGTTTATTCCTGTTTGTTTTACCATTTACTACATTATCCCATCTTTTTACCCATTTTGTATATGTTTTATGCTCATCTTAATATTTGTTGTTTGCTTTGTGTTGGCATTGTTTCCTTGATTACCATATTATTTTTGGCGCTTGACATAGCCCCTTGTGAAAATATTAACAACAATTTGGTGATCAGCTAAATTTGAATTAGAAAATTATAGTATTAACTATTTTTAGATAAATTTGTTACTGATCCAAATTCAAAACCTTAATGATAAACTTTAAGCTAATCAGCAGCCAAGTGATAAAGTGATTTTTGTGACATAAAGGGTCATTCAATAATCCTTTGATGCATGTGCGCTAATTAATATGATTGGCTGGATGTTTTGCCATTGTACACCATTGCTGCTGTGGCAAGTTGTTGGTGGACTAGTGCTAACCCAGAAGCTGATTGGGCACTAGTCCATCAACAACTTGCCACAGCAACAATGGTGTATAATGGCAAAACATCCAGCCAATCATATTAATTAGTGCACATGCATCAAAGAATTATTGAATGACCCTTTATGTCACAACAATCACTTTATCACTTGGCTGCTGATTAGCTTAAAGTTTATCATTAAGGTTTTGAATTTGGATCAGTAACAACTTTATCTAAAAACAGCTAACACTATAATTTTCTACTTCAAATTTAGCTGATCACCAAATTGTTGTTAATATTTTCATAAGGGGCTATGTTTAAGTGCTAAAAATAACTGTGTTCTGGATCTAGATACACAACATAGTAAATATATGATTTTATAGAAATAAGCTGAACATAAAGAATAAAACCAACTATAAACAAAGATAACATGAACAATTGAAATTCAAAAAAAGATAATATAAATAGAAAATGTTTGGTGACAGGGGTTTTTTGGGGCAGGGGAGAGTGATGCCTAGGAGGAAGAATAACAAGGGAAGGAAGACGTAGAGGTGGTGCTGGCCTGGGGGGTCTGAGATTGGGTGGGTTGGGCTTGCAGGTTAGGGGTGTTGGTGGTGGGGGTGGAGGCAGGAGGATTTTGCGTGATGGCTGTCATATAATGCTTGCTGTATTCCTCATTGGTCATTGGCTGGATGGGCTGGTAAGTGGCAGTGGCCCAAGGTGGAAGGTGTTTATCCTTATGTTATTGGTTGCTCATGTTCACATGGAAAACCATTTGCGCAAACAAGTCAGCCACCATCTGGCAGCCAAAGAGAAAATTGTGGTCAAGGACCCCAAGATAAAGGTCGTTGAAAGCCTGAGGTCGGTGCTCCTATAATGTGGATCCCATGTTGAAGAAGACAACATCAGCCAGATGGACGTCTGCATGGCTGGCGGGGTAGACTGAGGCCTGATGCCCGCGCCCTGGATGGCCTCAAGGGCGGTGGAGCTACCCTCCATCTGGTGGCTCAAGAAAACCCATTACTTGGAATTTGAGCCATCCCAGGAGTCAAGTAATCCACCAAGGATGTGGCTGTATGAGTAGTCATTGATGAAATCTGGGTTTTTCTAATAGTAGACAAAATCCTTGGCTGAAACAGCCAGAAATGCATCAATGAACGTCCCCTTCTTGACCTTCCTCCTTCTATTCTTGGCTGCAGCTTTTCCTTGCTTGCCAAAATCATCAAAAGCTATTGATAGCTTGTAATAGGAGATGAACATGACATCATCAGTTAGACTAGTCAGGCATCAGACCAGGGTTGATTCAATGGCAGTGTCATACAGGGAATTTTCAGCACCATCCCATTGGTTGCCGGCAAAATTGGTAAGAACTCATATGGAAGCCACCTTCCCATACATCCAGAGCTGCACCATGCACTTGGAGACCCATATGTTATGGTGCGCAAGCTGCTTCCAGACCTGGGTCAAGGGAAGCTTGGGATCTCGCTGGAGGAGGTCAAGCATGATTGGGTATGCCTCAGATATTTGTGACTTGGGGGCCTTCTTGGGCTTCTTGGCTGTCCCAATCAGATTCCCCCTGTTCATCAGGTTGTTGAATTCCTGCATGACAGTAGCTTGGGTAAATTGCAACTGGGTGACAATCTGTTCACAGGACAGACCCTGTAGACTCAGTGCCACAATTTCCTGAAGAATTTGGGCAGTGATGATTTGTTGCTTGGGGTGCTGGGCCGGGGGAGCTGAAGCCTGATTAGCTGTAGGGGGAAGGTTGGCTGGTGGCAGGAAGTTGTTCCAAATCAAGGTTACCATCCTGATTGGTTGGTTGGTGGGCAGCTTGTGCGGGGGTGGATACGGGAGCAGGAGCAGAGCTAGACACTGAGAAACTCTCAAACAAGTCAAAGCCATAGGGATTGGTGGTCAGATACAGGTCAGCAACCTTGTTACCTGCCTCAAAGGCTTGGGTGTAAACAGGTGCCTCTACAAACTGAGTTTTTCTCCATTGAAGCTGGCTTGGCTGCTGGCGCCGTCAAAGATATTGCTTGTAAAAACCATTGTAAAAAACCTAGGATAAAATCACTAAAAGTAGAAATTTTAAAATTTAATGATTTATTTTTATTATAATCTTTAGTCCATATTTGGAAGGTTCTCAAAACCTTTTCATACAAATCTGGAGCCATGAAAATGGATAAAATGCCTCTGTTCCTAAATTGGATAGCTGTTGATTGGCTGTTAAACTGTTATTTTTCTATTTTAGGCTGCCCATACTACACATCTTGTGTGAGTTCATTTTGTTTTGTGCTTGTGTAACCTTGCTTCTAGATTGCTCAAGTTTTGTTTTGTTTTAGTTCTTCTGTTGGTGCCTTATATGAATCATGATTGGATTATAATATACTCCGGAACAGCATCCATCCATTTCACTTGTTGCGTCAATTCATTTTGGTTGTGGTTTGAACTACACCGCTTGATGTTTGATATAATTTTTTATAATGGGCTAGTGAAATTTTGTTTTTTGTTTGACAGGCCATTTATTAACTGAAGTTTTATAAATTAATTGAATCCTGAATCTTGCGCAACTTGGATTTTGTTTAAATCTGAGGTATTTTTGGTTGTCACCATAGCTTTTAAAACTACTGTAAAAAAATTGTAGACATTATTTTTGACAACATTGTCACTATCACTATTTTTTCAAAAATTTACTATGTTTTTTTATAGTACACTTAATTAAATTTACGTGGGCTAGGAAAAATTAACTGTTTTCTGTGTATTTTTGTTCACATATAAAAATTAAAAAAAACATATGAAAATAAGTAAAAAAAGTATCAAGGTTCTTTATTATTTTATTAAAAATAATATTTGGGTAGCAATAATATGATGTTTTAACATTATGTATATGTGAAGTTGTGAATAAAGTTGTATTCAGTATTGAAAAGGGTAAAGTGTCAACAACATCACTTACAACATTCTTTATATGAGGTGAAATATTAATCTAGGCTTAATTGCGCCACTCTAATTTGCTTAACTCCACCCCAGGGGATAATCAAAAGCAAATAAACAGCATTTACTAGTGTCAACATTATTTTTATTAATAAATTCTATAGTAACTTACATAGTAACTCATACTTAAATTATCAAATTGCTGTTAGCCACCAATCCACTTAATATATTAAAGCCGTAATAAGTGCCACATATATATTTATAACATGAACATTTTAACAATCAAATGTATGTGCACTGTCTTTTTCTATATATTAATTCAATAAAACAATATTTTTAAATGCGCACTTAATTTCTTTGTTGTAGATGCTTCAGTTTTGTTATTAAAAATAAGTTATGCTTAAAAAGTGTCAACATTGACATTTTTACGTCATGTAAACAAATAAAAAGTAAACTAATTTTTATTAGTAAAAGTAAAGGAAAAATCTGGTTAAATTGAGTTTTTTTATTAAGCTTAATATTAAATCATGTTGAGATGGCCACAATTTTGTCATGTTTTCTGGGTTTGCACCCCTGAACGCTTTTAAAAAACAATTAATCTAGCGCAACTAGCAAAAAACATAGGAGATTTAGAGTTTCAAGTCAACAGTGGCCATGTTGACAAAGTGTCAACATGGGCGCTGTTGCCGGGGGTAATAGAACATAATTGCAAAAAATAAGTTGTTATGTGGGAATTTTTTATTGGGGGTTAAACATCCAAAATATAATAAAGTTTTGAGTTTAAACCTGTCAACCAGCAGAAAAAAGCTGAATTCTCACTATCAACTTTCTCAGAGTAGAACAAAAAAATCAAAATTATTATGTTTTTTAAATATAAAACTTGCTTAACTTAAAAACAGGTTCAAAAGTTAACCCAAAAGCAAGGCAGTTTCATATGCCCAAAAATTAAAAAAAATAAAACATAAATTTAAAAAGTGAATGAGTGAGAATATGTTTATTAGTTGTAAGAGTATACAGGGGGAGCTGGGAGTGGGTTATTTATCATAGTAAGAGTTAAAACGTTAAGAAGCTCTCTGCACTAGTCACCCTTTCAAGGTTTTCAGTTGGTGGGTGTCAAGCGGCACTCATTGTGCAACACTTATTAATGTAGGCTTAAATCTGAGCCTTTGATTAGTTAAATGTAAAACCAATTATGTGGCAAGTGGATAGTGTCAAACGGGGGAGTCAACTTTCTGTTTTTATAAATTACATATGAAATCTATTAATAAATTGGGCTTGATTTATGTGGCACCACTTGATCACCAACCCAGAATAGACATAATATGAAACAAATGGGGTAGTTGATTAATGTTTAGACTACTAAATCCAGTATAGTGGTGCACAGGAGCTTAACTAATGACTATGGACACTAATAAAAAATATAATAGTAAATAATAAAATTTATATAAGTACATGTGTTTTATTAATACAATTAAGATTTGGCTTAAAAAGTGTTGACTTGGCCATTTTTACTTTTAGAGTGTCAATCACAGGTGGTTTTAATTTTCATTAGTAAATTTACATATAAATTGCCCCTTAAATTGGTCTTTGAACTAACAAAGTTATTAAACAGAGTTGACTTCCAGTCTTTTTTATCTCAATTTTTGGTTTCATACCCCTGAATTACTAGTAAAAATTATCTTAAATTGTTTAAGCCAAAAATACTAATAGATTCACATATGCAGCAGTCAACTCCCTGGTAATTGACTTCACCATAGTTGCCCCCTGACCATGGTGTGCATGCCAGATGTGCTACTACTTTATTGTTGGCCACCTTCAATTATAAAAAGTAATAAAGATTCTGGATCAAGCTATATCAAGCCACAGCTCTGGTCAAATGGTTCACTTTCTATCTGAATTTGGTTCTAGTATTATAGTACACCTTGCCCAGCTTCTAGAATATGGGTTCTTGTATTCTATTCAGCTGATCTTGTTCTTATGTGGCCTCAATATAGGATCCATAGATCAATCTCTGTTAATCTTCTCCTGATTCTGTGCCAGATTGAACCACCCAGGACATGTTTTGTATGGTTTATGTTTTGGATCATGCATCTTAGTTTAGATAGATGGGTGATATCTCTGTGTTCATTATTTTGCACCTGACACCTGAGTGGTCCTGTTTGTGATTTGGGTTGTTATGGTGCTTCCTTTATGGATCAAGAGTTGACTTGGGATGCTTTGGCTCAGCTGCGGCTAGCTTTTGGCTCTAGGCTGCTATGACTCAAATGAAATTACCTCATATTTGAACATATTTAAATAAATATTTGAACAGAGTAGTCAGGATCCAGAAACTGGCTGCAGCTGCCCAGATCTTGGCAAAGCAGCCCTATGGTTGACCCACTGTGGTGGAGTGTACTTTGTTGCTGATCTACTTGGTAAACATATATATGTTGAATGATGGCTGGAACTGTTCTGTTTGTTTTTAAGGTTCTTGTGATGTATCCTGGTTTTTTTTGTATTATGAGATATTTGTTGCTTTTGTCAAGTATATACTTCTGGGAAGTATAAAAAACAAGATAAAGGGGAGATTAGGAAGAGAATGATACTTTATTAGATATGAGTTTAAAGTATTATATAGTATCATGAGAAGCCACATGTTGTCCATGTGCGTCATGGTAGTATTAGGGCTTATCCGAGTAGTGTTTCTCTTAGGAATCAAAATTTTTGACCCCTTTAATAGATGGGAAAATTAAAAGAGTGCCACTGACTTAATGATTAGTCAGGGAATCATTCATAGAGTCACTCGCAGAATTGCTTTCCCAAGAAGAAAGTAATCAAAGATGTTGCAACATATTCCCCTGGGGTGATGGAAGGTGGAACCTTGGGAACTTTCTTGAGAGTGTCAGGGATATGGGCTTGATATTGATTCAGTTTTGCATTGGGTACAGTAAGTTGAGAGTTGTGTTGTGCTGCTCTTGCTTTGCACAGGCAGAGGCAGTCATGGTGTATACGCTTGAGCTCTTTTCAAGTTCCAATACCTTTGACAAGCTAAGTGTTGCTTAGTTTAACTTCCATGATAATTCCTGGTCCTCTTAACCCAGGTTCCAGTTTGTGCATATTGTTATTAACAACCCAGATCTTGTCCCTGACTTAGAAGTGTTCCTATTGCAGTGGGATTGCTTCCCTCTCAACCCTTTCTTTCTTCTTGTCCTCTTGGTCTTTCCTGACATTCTGTACTTCAGGGTCACTTTTTTCTGGCACTTTCTTAAGCAGAGGTAATTGTGATCCTTCTGTAGTGCTAAAAATGGCTGGTTCATGACCATAGACAAGCTTTTACGGGCCTTTGCCAGTATTGAAGTTAACTTGTTTTCTGCACACTATAAGTGCAGTTGGTAGCATTTCAACCCAGGCTCTTGGATTTCTGACAGATAGCTTGATGAGGGCCTCTACAAGAGACCCATTTAGTATTTTAACTCTTCTGTTTTCCTGTTGATGATAGGGGCTGGCTATGGTGTGTTTTATTCCGTTTTTGGTGAGGTAGATGTTGGTGTCAATGGCTTTAAGTTTGATTCCTCTGTATTTGATTAGGTGTTCATGTTTCCCAAACTTGGCTATGATCTCTTTGCCAATAAAATGTCTTACATCATTTCCTTTATATTCCTTTGTAGCTTGTGCTACATGCCACCTAGCTGCATAGTTGATAGCTATGATAATATACTTTTTGCCTTTGTTGATGCTGGGCATTGGTCCCACAATTTCTAGTGACCACACTTTGAAAGTGTTGTAACTGTGCTGTTTTAGCAGAGTTACACGGGGAAAAATATTTAGAAGATAGATAGTAATCTTTATTGTGAGATAATAATTATATAGTTCATGTGAATCAAGGATAACAGGAACATGATTGGTGATCACATGGCTGGATGGAAGAAGGGGGTGGCTTGATCCTGGTAATGAGTCAAGCGCCAAAACAAGGTATCCACCAGGAAGGATCATCATCTGTTCATGTTGTTGGATTTGGTAATTTGAGTTGACTTCCTAGTCTGGCTTTAAGTGACCAGATAATCATATTGCGGGTCACAAACCCACTTGGTTGGAACCTTGCTGGCGGGTCAAGCCTGCGGTTTTGACAAAAGGTTGTGTGATTGACACTAGTATTACTGACTTGGGGGTGCCTTAGAGTGGGCGTAATTTTCACAGACTTTACATTGGCCTAGTACTTCCTTGACATTCTCTAACATGTTGGGCCACTAGTAGCCTGTTTTGAGGTATTTTTGCAAGTTGCTGCTACAGGCGTGTCCCAAATCTATGTGGTATTAAAGTATTGTGTCAATCTTTTGTGTTGATGGGACGTAGGGTATAGTATTGCCATTTGGTAATATGCAGTGTAGAGTACCATATACGCTTTTGAACAGATGTTTGTTCTTGAGGAATTTCTCTTGAATTTATATTGATGTACCAGGTGGGGACCTCTCTTGAAGATTCTCCATGATTAACATGGGCAATTGGGGCCCTGTTAGTGCAGATTAGGCTCTTATGATACAGCCTTGAAAGGGCATCTGCAGTAATTATTTCCTTGCCTGCTTTGTATTCAATTATCATAGGGTACCTTTGTATGAGGCTCATTCATTCATCTTGTTGTCTAGATAGATGTTGTTGAGTCTTAAAGAACACCAATGACTTATAGTAGGTTGGCACCTTGAATATATGTGCACCTTCCAGATAGCATTGCCACTTCATTAGACAGTAGACAAAAGCTATCAATTCTTTGCCATGTATTGGATATCTTAACTCACCATCAGACAGCTTTTTTGATTCATATGCTACAGGGAGGAAGTCTTTTTCTGCAGTTTGAATTTAGAGTACTCCTCCTGTTGCATAATTGGAGGCAACAGTTTCAGATTTTTAAACTCATTCACAATTTGAATACTGCAAGATAGGGGTGGTGACCATACATTCTTATAATTGTCAAAAGTGTTGATCTCTTAATGGTGCTCCTACAAATTTTGTTGTCTTGCCTGTGATTGTGGACAAAGGAGCAGTCAAGTTGCCTCAGTCAGGGATCAATCTCTTGAAATAGACTACCATGCCTAGGAACGTACAAAGTCACTCTTAGTTGCGGCGCTGGCTTGTTGGTTATGGCTTGTATCTTTTCTGGGTCTGGTTTTACTCTGTCCTTGCTGATAGTGTGTCCTAAAAATGGGAGTTCTGCTGAGAAAAGTCACATTTTGAGGGCTTGGCTATGAGCTGGTTATCTTGAAGGTTGCAGAGGACCAGGCAGACGTCTTTCCAGTGTTGTTTTATATTTGGGCTGTATATGATTATGTTTTCAAGATAGACAATAGCCCTTTTCCAATGTGTCCTTTAAAAACTTCATTCATAAAGGTCATGAAGGTGCTTGGGGCATTTGTCATGCCAAAGTTGAGGTCAACACACTCAAATAATCCATACTTGGTTCTGAACACTGTTTTGTTGATATCTTCTGGTTTAACGCAGATTTAGTGATAACCCACTGTCAAGTCAATTTTTGTGAATACTTGAGACCCCCCAGGGCGTCAAAAAGGTCATCAATTAGGAGCAGGTTCCCCTTCCCCTGATTGATGACCTGGTTGAGCACCCTGTAGTCTATGACTTTACAGAGTCCTCCATCTTTCTTTGCTACAAAAAAGACAGTTGTTCCAAAAGGTGATTTAGAAGGTTGTATGGGTCCTTTTTCAAGGGCTTTGTCTAGGTAGGCTTTTAGTGTGTTGCCCTCTTGTGGTGTTGGGAGATAGATGGGTTGTTCTTTTGGGACGCTTTCTTTTAGGTCAATTTCATGTTAGATGCCCTGGTTGGGTGATAGTCCTGGTAACTTTTCTTGAAAAATGGAAGGGAATTCTAGGACTAGCTGTTTTCAGATTGGGTCTGGTTTGTGTGAGGTCTCTGTATTTTTAAAGTAGATCATTTCAGATGTGCAGGTGTTCCAACCAATTTTGCTAAGATCCTTTTTCTCTTCTGTCTCCATAATCTTTACAAATACATGGTCCTTCATAAGTGTGTCAAGATGGGTTGGGTATACATGGTGGTGCACCTCACCTTGTTGTATGGTGAGGGTAGCACTATCCTAGACAATATGAGGTTTGGTCTTTCTCATCCAGCTAGCCCAAGTACAACATTGTACTTGGGAATTGGTATGATTTGGCCACTAAGAGTAGTCTGTATGTCTTCTATTTGGGCACAGAAAGGTTTTGCTTCCTTAGTGACTGGTGTGCTCCTGTTATCTGCCATGATAACTCTCTTGACGTTACTTTGAATTGTGGGTAGTTTCATGAGGTTGGCAAATCTTTTGTCAACGAGGGATCGGTCTGCTCCAGTATCAAATAGTGCTGTGCCCTGATATCTGTGAAAGCAGAAAGGATAAGTGAGGAGTTTATTTTCAGTTTAGATAGCAAACAGTATATGATTGCTGGAGGCTACTTGGGACATGGTAACTGAATCCACGTCTTGGTCCCTGTATGAGTCTTGCAAAGTGGGGGAGAGTGGCTTGCCTAAGCACTCTCCTGAGATTTTCCCTTCTTGTTGGTATTATCAGTGCTCATTTGATTTGCTCTGGTGGTAAAATTTCTGCCTCATGGATGGGGGTTATTGGCTCAGTTGTTCTGCCTATTAGGTCAAGGGTCCTTCTTTGCTGTGGGACTTCCCTTTTGTTTATTGATTACATGCAGATTGTCAGGTTTTTGTGCAGCTCGCTTCCCTTCCAAGAATATGTCTTGGAGATTCTTGCAGCGGCTTATATCAAACTGAGGTCTGATGTATGTGGGGAGACCATTGTATAAGCCTAGACGTGGTCCAGCCTCATCAAAGTTGATGGTGTCGGGGGCTTGATCACATATGTCCTCATAGGCTGCAATGTACTCCTCAATAGTTCCTGTCACTTTGAAGGTCCTGAGTTCTGTCATGATTACAACACCAGATTCCTTTATGGCAAATTTCTCCAGGAAGGCATTCTTAAACATATCCCAGTCTTTGTTGTGACCAGGGTGTTGATCAAACCATTCACTTACAAAGCATGAGACGGCCCGGGTAACGCCTAAAGCAGTTTCACTTGCCCAGAGTTTGCGGGGGTAGCCCACTTGCATAGATTTGTTTTGGGTACTTTGAATCAAGAGGTTGGAATTTTCTTGGTGTAGTCCTGAGAACGTTCCAATTTCTGCTGAGTGTAGATGTTGGAATAAGATGTTGGGTACTTTGGGCGCACCAGGAACTGGAGGTGGATTCAGGGCTCTTTGAGTACTGAGAAAATTGTTCTGTTTGGTTGGTATGAGGATATTGTTGAAGATAGTGAATCCCGTGGGGACGTCCTGACCTTCTTCATATTGTCTCCAGCCAATGGGGAGTGCCATCTGTGTATTCTTTTCTTTGGAGGAATTTTTCCTTTAAGTTGCGTAGGTGAGGATAACCTACTTCTGCTACCACTGTCGAGTATATACTTCTTAGAAGTATAATAAACAAGATAAATGGGGATTAAGAAGAGAACAATACTTTATTAGATATGAGTTTAGAGTATTATATTGTATCATGAGAAGCCACATGTTGTCCATGTACGTCATGGGGCTTGTCCAAGTAGTATTCCTCTTAGGACTTAAAATGTTTGATCCCCGTAATAGATGGGCAAATAATAAGAGTGCCACCAATTTAATGATTAGTCAGGGAATCAGTCAGAGAGTCACTTGGGGAATTGCTTTCCCAAGAGGGAGTAATCAAAGATGTTGCAACACTTTGTTGAGCTATTTTGTTCATTATAGCTCTAAATCCCTGTTGACAGACTGCATGTTTTACACTGGTGTTTGGAATTTGTCTGAGTTCATTCTGTTTACAGATGACTCGATTTCGCTTACCCTCCGAGCTTGGAAAACCACTGTACCCTTTAAATTAGAAGGCTTTTTAATTAAAAAGGTAAACCAAGAATAGTTTGATCTAAATATGGGCTTGTGTTTCAGGCCCCTTTTAATTGCTTTGACATGGTAATTTTAAACGGGTAAATCATTTTATGAAGACATATAGAGGTTAGCAAATTGGTAGAGGCAAGCTCCAGATTATTTTGGATAAGGTAAAGGATCAGAAATAATTAAGATATCCCTTTTTCTGAAACTGCCAGGTAAATGGATAAAGCCAGCAAGAAGTACCCGAGTTAGGGAATGGCAGTCTTGGATTCCCTTGCTGGTCGTATTAACAGATGTGAGCTACAAAGAGTTGTGTAGGGAAACATGAGAATGTACAAGCTAGTACCAAACGAGAGGTTAAGAATCGACAATACTGGCCCCAATCAAGGAACCTTATGGTGCAGGCTTCTTAAGCTGAAGCGAAAAGATATGCTGATATTCAAGCGACGGGTTGGAAACGCAGTGTAATGACCCCGGGGTGACACAAAGAGATCTGGAATTTCCGGTGGGAATCACTTGGGCCAATTTACACGTTTCAACGTGCCAAATTTCGATAAAATCGGGATTGAATCCAAGTATGTATGGATACTCGTAGGCTAAACATAAGTCATCAAAAGCTTTGAACTAGAAATTACCAAATGACGCTGGCTCGCCCTCCCACATGATAATGAAGTCTAAACGGGCACGCCGCCCATCTTTGTCGACGTAAAAGGCAAATTCTAAGTCGTTAGTAAAATAAAAATCTAAATTATACCGTCATAACAAAGGAGGAAGTCGCGGCTTTGTACCCTAAAGATAGCTATAGGACGAACAATCTCTCGCTTGAGGATGAAATTCAAGGAAGGATCGGTATCATCGAGAAGCCCCTGAGTATTGAGAGTTTCTAAATCGACAATCTCAAACCCCTTGGCACACCCAACACACAGCTTGGTCTTCAAGAAGTGTAAAGAGGTGTACCCGGAAGGAATATAGAACTTTTTAAACAGGCGCATCCCATCCTTTCCAGCTCGCATTAAAAAGCGACCAAATGAAGTCTTCTTCCCCGAGGTTAGAAGAACTGGTTCAAGAGCTTTGACGACAGACGTGAGAGGAGTTGATTTCACCACACACACTAGACAGCGTCCAAGGCAAATCCCAACTTTGAAGAACGATACATGGGAGCTAATACGGCGCCCCTTACTGACAGAAAGATCGGGAGAGGTGAGGGAGTCCATAGCGAAGGTATACAGGGTTTTTTCTGAGCTAGGTTAAACCAGAATAGACATTGACTCACCTGCAAGAACAATAAACATGTTGTAGTCGTCAAGCACTTCGATTTGGGCGATCCTGTCAAGATCCATAATCTTCTCATATCGCTGTCTACCTCCAGATGAGCCCATGTAGATGCCCATTTCAGTGCCAAGAAGAATCTTACGTCCCTGGTCTTTGGTGGTTAGCCTAATACAGAAGGGTTAAGTTACCAAAAACAGCAGAGCAATTAATTCGGTTGTTTGTTTTGAAAAAGACATCAGAAATGGTACAAATCTCAAAGACACTGCTTTGGGCAGTAAGGAGAGACCTTTGCTTCTCGATCTTCTCTTTCCACTGCTTTCTTTCAGCAATGGTGTTGCAGTAAAGAGTAAGGGATTGGCCATCTCGTCCTAGATGTGTGATCTGGATTGGAAATCCCGATCTAAAGTTGAGCTCCGTTGCATTAGCGGAGCCCATGCTGAGTAGGGAATTGGCGCGCCGGGAAACAATGCCATTGGATGCTCGCCGAGGCGCCGCAGCAGAGGCGGTAATGTCATCTGGGATAGTGATTTTCACCATTTCAAGGGGAATAGGCTAGATCAGTTAGCGAAAGGAGGTATGCAGATTGTACCTTCTTGTGAATCTTATACATGAAACCATCGCCTTCCTTGGAAGGTTTTTTCTTGGAAAGGAGAAGGAGATGGTCAAACAGGAATATATTCAGCTCGACTTGATCTACCCCTGTTTTCTTCTTAACAATACCGTCCCGAATGAGCTGGCGCTTTTCACTGAGAAGATTCAGAAGCTTAAAATAAGGTTATATACAGAGTAAAGTGAATACCCTCAGTTCACTGGGAGATCCAACAATCAAATGACTTAGTCGGGATAGCTTGAGCTTGTTATCTGCCTTGCCGGTCTCGATGTTTATGCGGTTGAGGTAGCCCTTAAGGATATCAATCACTTTCCTCAAAGTAACACGGTCGGGGTGGTCTTCTGCCGTAAACTTAATGATGGCGTCAAGAAGCAAAGAATATTTGGCAAGCCGCGTAGTGGGACGCCCCATAAAGCTTTGTATGGGGAGTTTCCTTAGCTCAGGCAAATGCTCACGCTCCTTAAAATATCTAAGTAATCATGTCAATATAAGCTATACCTCCAAGAACTTGGCAAGGGATGGGTTGCGGCCAACTTCAACATCCAAACATTGCTTTGCAAAAAGCTGATGCGCTCCATAAGCAACAAAAGGCTCGAAGCTCTGGACATGTTCGAGAAACAGATCGCCGATCTGATCAACAATAAAGCTAGACTCTTGTCGCCGGACAAGATCACGTGAGAGCATGAAGTTTGTGGAATAAATCTCGGAAATGTTGAAGAAAACTCCTTCAATAAACTCATCCCTTCGCTCAATTGGAATGATATCTTCATACTGAAGAGGCTTGATGAAATTCTAGAGATTAGAAAAAATATCAGCTCAAAGTACCTCTTGTAAGAGTTCAATATCTTCAACAAAATCCTTTTCGGTGTAGATGAACTCATATATAGCCTCCTGGCGCTTCTTTTCCTTGATGGGCGTCTTATCCAAAACTGACTTGGGTACTGTGCTCGCCCACACTCTCTTGAAAGGGGTTAGTGAAGAACAGAGTACCACTTACTAGAGGCTCGGGAAGAGAAGACAAAGATGTTCCTTTAGAATGGGTGCCAGCCCGCAAACTAGAGTAATTCTAAACTTTGAGCAGAAGCAAAGAAGGTAGGCTTACATGCTTGAGCTTATGAGGGCAGGTGGGAGCATAGCATTTAGCATCTTTGGTGCAAGTTGGAGTGTAGCACGAGGTTAGGTTGATGAAAACCCCACTGGGCCCAGTTGTAGTTGCCTCGGCATCTTTGAAAACAGATGAATCGAGGGTGGCTGCAGTTAGGTTTAAGAAGTCTCGCAGGATAAATATTTCATATGGGGTGTCCTTGAGAATAGATTCAAAGGTGACATCATGAAACAGCCTCTGGGATTCTAAGCTCCGCCCGTATTCCAGTGCCAGCTTTCTGTCCGTTGTGTCAAGAATGGCGCATATGGTATCCTTGAAGAGGGGATTTTAGATGATAAATAGTTGGGAATCTTACGACAATATCTTTCCCAGTAAACGAATTTTGGTATTCAAGGGAATCTTTGGTGTGTGTTTGTCGGGGGACAATAAGTAAAAACCGATCCGCCACATCAGACATTAAGGCTCCTGATAGAGGAATCAATTCAGATTGAGATCCTAACGCTTCCAGATTATGCTCAAGAAGTTTCTTGTCCAATTTCAGAGGCGGTTTGGAATTGTGACCAGGGGTTACGTCTGAAAAGGCTCGGAACCTAGAGTTAATGACAGGCGTTGATTTCTGAGGGGTTGGGGTTGGTGCACGAGTCGAGTAAGAATACCCACTATTGATTGAACTCCTTGAACTAGATGGGTATGAATGTTTAGGAGTTTGAGGAAGAGGCCTGGGGGGCCTCGGAGAAGCAGCTCGCTCGTAAATTGAAGGCTCTCGAGATTGAGAATAATTACTGCTTTCAAACGAGCTGCTATTGAGTGAAGATTCGTAACCTCGAGGGTGATCGGGAGAAAGTAGTGTAGGGGCTCTTGCGGAGGAAGGGGAAGTCCTTGTGAATGAACTGGTGTTGGGACTGTTGGAAACTCGTGAAAGTGAGAGATAGTCTCTGGATGAATCATTTCGAGAGCTAACAAACCTAGTTATGGGTTCGGTAGAAATAGCATAAAGCGGCTGGCTTCTTATTCCAGAGGGGCTGAGCTTCATGTTTAGGGCTGGGGGAGAAACAGTGTTTCCAGGTACATAATTACGAGTGGAGTTGGAGGAGCGAGAAGCAATTGCTAAAGGTCGCCTATAGTTAGCTTCAGGACTATTGGGATCATCTAAGTTAGACCTGTATTCATTTGGGGTAGAAGATAGAAATGGGGAGGGAGACCGAGACGATAGTTGTGGGGTTGGTGAACGATACATTTGAGTCAAAGTGGCATAATCGCCCTCTACAGTAGAGGTCTGAAATATAAAGATCTGGTAAAGCCTATTAAACTACTAAAATACCAGGCTGAGGGTGACGGCCACAAATGTCCTCAATAGGTTGAGAAAAGAGTCTCTTAGCGCAGCAAATCGTAAAAGAAAGCTGCCAGTGTCTCTAGAAGGCGGGCCTTCCCACTTGTCTATTTTCGTCTTCACTTCTCACCCTCGGTCTTGTCAGATCCGTTGGATAGCTTTGTCCAAAGCGAGTGTTGAACTCAATTTCCCACTGACAAGGCTAGACTTGCCCGTATTTCTTTCCTGATTTTCAGTCAGAATCCCTTGTCCAGCCGTATCTTTCCGGCTTATCCAACTAAGCACAACCACATGCAAGCCCTTACATTCAGCGCTGATTGGGATGATTTCATTTGCTAGCCGCCTGTTCCTCGTATTTACCTGCAATCGTACTCTGATTCGTTGCGGGTGAATCACTATTTTTCCGAAGCCTGATTCAGAGCTTGCCATACTTAAAGCCCACACCTGGCCTACAGCTTGACGAATTAACCATACATTCTATCTAAACAACCAAACTTTATATATATTAATAATATTATTAAAAAGCATTCAGTAAAAGGCCTTTCAGTAATCACAGCCATCCAAGCTTTGAGCCAAACCCTATTGCAGTAAGTGGCTCTGCTTTCACAGCTTGGGTGACAGAATAACCTATCAAGAGCAACCCAAGCCACTCAAATTATGGTTCACACTAAATCAATCCCGCCACATTCCAGGAGAACAACAGTGCTTTGATCGAGCTCCCCAATTTATTTTGAAAGATCTGATTTAGATTCAAGAAAGAGGCATCTGAGATTTAACAAGCTAAAATATGTTGGAATCTACTTGTCTTCTTAAATCATTTAAAATAATATATATCTCCATATGATTAGAGTGATACATAAACAATATCCTTTATCAAGATCTCACACAAAGCTATTAAAATTAAAATATGCATCCGAGTGGCTCAAGTTTGGTAATCGACGCCATCATTGGGTTGGGTGCCACTCTCACAAAGTGTGGATCAACAAGCACACATGTTCCATTAATTTGTGGATAGACATTCTTAACTGAAACTGTTTTTTGTATAAGCTGTTTACTTTTATGATTGATTTAAAATCAAAATAACCCAAGCTAGATTTACTACTAAGCCAAGACCTTCAATACCCTGCTTAGATATTTAGGCAATAGCATTTTATAGAGTGAAATAAGCTATATATGGAATGATAGAATTTGTACAAGCAGATACATTGCTAAAATATACAAAACTTGGAAAGGAATAAAGCAAAAAATAAGCAACTGTCAAAAAAATGGGGTCAACCTCCCAGAAAGATTCTGACCAAACAGGTTCATGACCCGCAATCCAACTTCCCAGTGATCTGTAGCCAAATGTGGAAGTCAACTTGAATTTCCAAATCTAGTAACATGGCCAAATGACAATCCCTTGTGGTGGATAGCTCAATTTAGTGCTTGACTCATTACAAGTATCAAGCCACCCCCTATCAACCCAACCAAGTGATTGTCATAATCATGTTCCTACTATCCTGATTCACAATAACTATATAATATCTATATCTTAATAAAGAACATTCTCTAGTTTCCAATTATCTTTCCCCCCTTATAACTCTCTTAAAACAGTACAGTTACAACATTGGTAGCACAGATAGGTTCTCCATCCTACCTTCCTTTTCAAAATTCTGCCTGTTGCCTGTACTTGCTGTGGTCAACAAATATACAAAAGTATTATGTCTGGGCTCCCCATAGATTAGACATCCTATACACCAGGGACAAGATACCAGAAGGGTACATACTATACCAGAACATGGTAATGTCAGTCCCTGCCTTCAACACCCTATCAGCCCAGGAGTTCTTCTAGTCCCCCATCCTCCATGTCTTGAATTACTGACAAAAGCATCATGCCCACCCACGTAGCTCAGCAACTCTGCACTGCTCCCTTGGAATCATTTGCCAGAGCTAACAATGACATCATCATGGTATGGATCCAATCCACCCAAAACAAGCTGACACAGATGGAGTGCCCACCACGTTTTTAGATTGCAGAGATATCCATTCACCTAGCCCACAACACAGGAACCTGATATGACAAGTAGTATGAGGATCACACCAAGAAAGATTGGGACACCTTTAAGAAAGACTTATTGGAAAGATTTTTTCTGAAGGACACCGCCCTCATGATCATACATCAAATAAAGAACTTGACCCAGACTGACACAGTGAAAAAACTTGCCCGTGCATACAAGGAACTCCAACTACAAGCACCCTCAGACATGGCATTTGACACCCCAGCTACGCACCTCACATACTATGATGCCCTCAAGTTGCATGTGATGAGACACATCAACCTGGATCAAGTGACCAACCTCCAAAGCCTGTACTGCAAAGCAGAGAAAGCAGAGCAAACATCTAATGCACTGCATAAAGCACAACTGGGAAAAGAGAAAGACCTAAGAACTCTCACCCCTCAGGATGTTCTAATTGCCCTCTGCCCAGCAGCAACAACAGTGCAAGCAACAAACCTTCAAGCTCCAATGGCCATAGTAATGGGAACAATGGCCATTCAAGTCACACTCATTTAAGAGTTACCAGTACCCAAGGTAACCAGGATGAGGTAAAAGCCCGAGGAGAGCAATAAGCGAGCCAAGCTCTCCCTGGTAACCTTCTGCCTCGCCAAATGATGAGTACCGCCCAGAGGATGTGGATCAGTGTCCAATTATCCAGGTCTCTTCAGGAGATCCATTACTCTATAATATTGTCAGACATTCCAATAAATTGATGTCTTACCATGTCTGCTTTTGAAGTTACACAGGTTTGGCACTCCTGGATTCAAGCGCAGATTGTATCCTCATCAACAGCAACTTTGTGAACAAGTTCAGGCTAGCTAATAATCCTTTGCGGATTAAGAACATGGTTTTAGCTGATAAACATCACATTGCTGTGACACAGAAAAATGTCCCCTTTTCTATCATGCTAGAGAACCTCCACTTCACCATCCAAGGACTCAACATTGACTTCCCCAGATTTGGTGTGGTACTTGGCCTGGATTGGCTACAAAAGAACAATCCCCATGTGGACTGGGCCACCTCAGTGTTGACCATCAAACAAAAATGAGTCAACCGCCAAATTTATCCTGAAACAGTAGACCAGCTTCTTTGAGACCACATATTTGTACACATTACAGAACCCAAGAAGAGAAGGACAACCTCAAGACAACTGATTGGCACTCCTGCCAGTACAAGTTCATACACTTTGTTGTATTCACAGTTATGATGTGGTTGTTTACTAGTTTGCTTAACTCAAATTATGACCTATTGTTTACCAAAGACTAAGTTAAGATAGTTCTTTAACTTAGTACATATAATAAAGTATAATAATTGTAAATATCAATCCTTTATTAATATAACAAGGGAAGAGTTTTATAGGGGATTGGAATAAATCTTTAGCCACTGATACTCTTATTGCAACCAAGTTTCCCTCCTTGCCTGCTAAAATATCTTACAATACACAGGGGGCGCTTGAGGAGCCGCCCCTTGACGTATCTAACGGCATGGATCAATCTGATGGCAATATTGAACTGCAGGCACTTCCTCCTAATTAGAAGCGCTTCCAATTTGACCTGCTGATCCCCACACAAGTTATTCCTTGGCTTCAAACCTTACATGAAACATGCCACTATGCCACCCCCTTGTGGCCTTGTGGCTTTCCCCATATAGTATATTAGTCACAATATTCTACAATAAAGATACCTTATTCTATTCATTTATGTCCTTTCTATTGGAATGTTGTCTTCCCCAATCAAATACTGAACTCTAATTGGTTCAGTTGTAACAGTGATAGCAGCAGTAGGTTCACAACCTACCTAAAAGAAAAATCCCCCCAAGAAGGGACAGAGTATGGGCCGTATGGCTACTCCCCATCAAGAAAATTTCCTTACAATTCCCAAGGGGGACATCCCGAGAGGTATGTTATCTACCAAGACCAGCTGGTGATCACAAGCATGTACAATTAACTCTGCCTTGGGCAGCCTGACGCAAGTGTCACCCCACCTAATCAGACCTTTCTCAACACATGCTAAATCTCCAACTTGAGTCTTTTGTGGTTGGTGTCAAAGGAGCTGACATTGTCAGTTGGCTCCACTCTACCGAGACCCGCCTTTGTATCTGTCAGATGCCTGAGCCCATGTGGGTTGCCACTGCTTCTGGGCACCTTACAGGGCCTGCTGCAGTGTGTTCACTAACTGGGTCAGTTGAGAGATAGATGCTACTTGGGCGTCATTCAGGGACGCCAAAAAACTTGCTACAGAGAAATCTTTTCACTTATTGTGATGGGAACTCCCCTCCTGGCCATTAAACAGACCAGATCTGTCCCTGAATATCTTGCAGCTTGGCAACAAGCCCTTGCTGCCGCCCCAGAAGCTGTCACTGACAGGAATGACATGCTCCTTACTCTAATAGTCAATGGGCTCAAACCCCATATCTGCAAGTGGGTTCCTGTGGGACACTGTACCTCCATTGATGACTGCTACAAGACCATTGTGTAGGCCAATAATCAGGCTTCCATGGGATTCTGTAGGTCTAATGATGCGCCATCCCAGTCTTGCCCCACACCTAGCAGTGCCCACAATCAGGTGGGTTGCTGTCAACCCCACCAACAAGAGAATGGGGTTAAGTGTCCATGTGAGGGGGAACTCCAATTAGCGCAAATTGAGGACCTGGGAAAAGCCTGGGGGTTATAGATACAAGAGGTTCTACAACCCTACTTGACCCCCACTCTCAATCCCTCCTTGCAAAGAACCCCTGCAACTACAATGTACACAAAGTTGAAACCCTTGACGTCTTCCAAGTTCATAGTGACAGCCCTGTACTTCAAGCAAGCCACTTGCTCAATAAAGTAACCCACTTGGCCTATCCCTTCCATTTCTGTGGGAACACCCACAAGCTTTTGGTAGACACTAGGGCCAATCACACTATGGTTGACCAGGCATTCACAGATTCTCAGCAGCTGGGCCAAGTGCCCAGCTGATTCAAAGCAGTATGAGTAGCTGACTCCCGCAGAGCAGCAATTACCCATGAGACAGTACCCTTCTCTGTGAGAATGGGGAACATACAGATCAAGCTCTCTGGGCTAATTATGACAAGACTCAGCCACAATGTCATTGTTGGTCTTGACTGGCTGTGGCACAACTGGCCCTATATTGACTGGGATTTGTCTGTAATCACCCTTAACAGAAATGGGGTGGGTTTACAGATCTATCCTATCAAAATGAGAAAGTTACTCCATGCTACCATGTTTGTCAGAATCACAGAGACAGGTACAGTAGTTTTAAAATCTATGGCAACAAACAAAATGAACTCAGATTTAAACGGAATGAATTCAGATTTAAGCAAAATTGAAATAACCCAAATCTATTGTAAATCAATATAAATTCATTTATTTTTAATTTTACTTTAAATCTGAGTTCATTTTGTTTAAATCTGGATTGTTTTTGCTTGTCACCATAGCTTTTAAAACTACTGTATGTATGATTTCAAGGGGGGAAACTAGACTTTAATCAATGCTCAGTTGAAGTTATCCACACCAAACCACTGCAGCTCTCCCTTTGACCACTCCTCCCCCACCAGCACTTGTTGCACTCCTTGAGGAATATAAGGATGTCTTCAGCAAAACACTGGACCAATTGCCCCCTCTCCAAGAGATACAACATGCTGTACAACTACAAGGGCCACTGCCCAAGGCACATCCCCTTTATTGTCTAACGCCTAAGGAAGACCAGACTCTCCATCAACACCTTGTGGACACACATGACAAGGGCTTCATCTGCCCCTCCCTTTCATCCTACAGGGCTGCAGTCTTTTTTGTAGTCAAGAAGGACAGGTCCCTTTGGTTGGTGACCAACTACTGCACCCTAAATGAAATGACTGTCAAGAACAAATACCACCTGCTGTTGATTGACAACCTGTTTGACATGCTTTTGGGTGCACAGGTCTTTAGTAAGATTTATCTCACCGCAGGGTACAACCAGGTCCGCATTGCACCAGGGGATGAGGCAAAAACTGTCTTCCACACACGCTACGGGTTGTTTGAGTATCATGTCATGAACTTCAGAATGACCAATGCTCCCTCCACTTTGCCATGTTGATTAACAAAGCATTTGAGAATCTGATTGGAAATTGTGTCATTGTGTATTTTGACAACATCATTGTCTTCAGTCAAGATTAAACCACACATCTCTAACACCTCTGTGCTGTCCTGACACCCTTTTTAAAAACCAGCTGAAGGCCAAGCCTTCCAAATGCAAATTCCTCAGGTCAGAGCTCCTATTCCTTGGGCACACCATATCTGCCCAGGGAATAAAGCCTGACCCTACCAAGATCAAGGCAATCACAAGCATGCCACCTCCCACTAATGTGGGCCAGGTGTGTACATTCTTAGGCATATTTGCCTACATGCACAAGTTTATCTCAAATTGTGGAGAGCTAATTGAATCTCTCACTGAGCTTATAAACACCAAACAGCGCTTCCATTAGCCCCCTGCCAGAGATCAAGCCTTTGAGATGTTGAAGCAAAGACTTAAAATTGTACCCATATTACAGTTCCCCAATTGGAACCACCAGTAAAAACTTGAGACTGATGCCTCTGACAGAGCCATAGAGGGCGTGCTACATGTGGAAACTGACAAAGATGTTTTCCTCCCCATGGCCTATAAATCCAGGAAGCTCACCACACAGAGCAATGCTACCCCATACATGACAAAGAGCTAGCATCAATTGTGCACTGTGTTGAGAAATGGTGTTGTTACCTGGAAGGAGTCACTTTTCCACCCTGCTTCCTGACAGACCACAAGTTGCTCCAGTACTTCAATACACAGTCCCATTTGACATGACATCAGGAAGGCTGGGTCAAATGTTTGTCCCCTTCCAACTACACATCAAATACAATACTGGAAAGGAAATTGTCACTGCTGACGCCCTCTCCAGATTATATGTAGCGTCTATCACAGGGGATGACAGCCTAGACCTGGACTGGCCAATGTTATACCTACATCCTGAAGCAACCCAATACAAAGGCCTCAACTCAGCAACTATCTCCAAATTAAAGGACAATGAAATTCAGTTCACCACTGATGCTGGCAATTTCTGCTTCTGGGAGGAGACAGGTGAGAAGACGCCTTATATTCCCACCACACAACAAGGGGATATCATGCTACACTACTACCGCACCTTGGGTCATATCAGAGGATGTAACCTCTTTTAAATCATGAAGCGTAAGGTTTGGTGGCCTTATATGCGCCAAGACATCTTGGACCTTCTCAAGTTATGTGTGCTGTGCAAGAATACACCAAAATCTACGCCTCCCAAGTCTGTACTGCCCATCAAAGCCATGTAACCCTTTGAACAGTGGGCCCTTGACTTTGTTGGACCCCTCCCCAAGGATAGGCTAGCCAAGAAGTACATCATTATGGCCATCAATTATTTCACCTGTTGGCCAGTAGAGTGGGCAACCACTAATCACACCACCACCACCATCACTTGCTTTATTGATAAAGAGATTGTGGCCCATTTTGGGTGGCCCAAACGTCTTATCACAGATGGGGGGCCCAAGCTTGTGGGGCATGTCATGAAGGGGTAATGCACCAAAAATGCCCTCCAAAGAATAGTCACAACCCCCTACCATCCTCAAGCCGATGGGTGTATGGAGCGTCTAAATGGTTCACTGGCCCAACTGATTGCCAAGCTCTCACAGGAGCACCCTGGCACTGTGTGGCCTGAACACCTGCCAACACGCTGCTTATCTTGCAAGCAAGGATCAACAGGGGAACCAGGTTCAGCCCCTGCACCTTGGCCTTTGGGACACCTGAAAGCTTGATGGGAGTGAAACAAGAGAAATTACAATCCACAGTTCCAAGGAAACCCCCTTATTACCTACCCCCTCCCTGAGCCAATGACGTGCCAAAGCTCAAGACATTGAACACAAGCAAATTGAGGGGGGAAGAAACACCTGGAGGCCATATATGCCAAAGGGGACCCCATATACACCCTCAACCCCAAATAAAGCCAAATTAGAACCCAACCACCTGGGGCCCTTCAAGATAGCCGCAGTTTATGACAACCACACCTATCAACTTGATGATGCCCAAGGAGATACTAAGAAACTCCACCATGATTGCTTGCGCCCCTGCTGTGCCATCCCCACACAAAAGTTGTTTGTGCAGACCTTCCCAGATCTTCTGCAAACTACAATCCTGGTGTCTGACAACAAGCAGGGGGCAAGGGGGGTTTTCAACTGAGTTTCTCTCCTTGCCTGCTAATGTATCTTACAATACGCAAGGGGTACTCAATGAGCCGCCCCTTGGCATATCTAACGGCATAGATCAATATGATAGCAATATCAAATTGCGGGCACTTTCTCCTAATTAGAAGCGCTGTCAATTTGACCTGCTGATCCCCACACAAGTTATTCCTTGGCTTCAAACCTTACATGGAACATGCCACTATGCCACCCCCTTATGGCCTTGTGGCTTTCCCCATATAGTATATTAATCACAATATTCTACAATAAAAAATACCTTATTCTATTCATTTCTGTCCTTTCTATTGAACTGTTTTCTTCCTCAATCAAATACTAAACTCTAATTGGTTCAATTGCAACAGTTGGGATAAAGTAACCTTGGAAAAGGGGGAACATAACTGCATGCCTCCCACCACTTTGATCAAGAAGCTGCTCAGATGGTACCTATTCCAAATGATCCCAGTATCAAAAGACATTAAAGCAAATCACCTGGCAGTAAAGGCCACCAAGCACTTGAGAAAAGAGAACCTTAAAATTGATCCTGATCATGAACAACTTGTTAAGTATATCTGTGATAAACGCTGAGAGCTAAACCCAATTGGAAAAAGTGCAACCCAACTAAAAGACCTGGTCCTTATTCCTGAGTTGCAGATGACCCAAGACAGTGAAAAGTTCCTTCTTACAATGATGGAATTGATGCAAAAGAAAGGATCATATGCTATGCCACCTATAAAAATATAGAGCAACTGTGTGCCACTGAGACTTGGCTCTGAGATGGGACATTTGCAACTTGTCCTAAGTTATTCTATCAGCTGTGGATAGTGTATGCTCAACTTGATGATAAAGTCCTCCCCTTTGCATATTTTCTTCTTCCTGGAGCCTTAGAGGAGATATACCTAAAAGTACTCAAGATTCTACAGGAGGGCCTTAAAGCTATTATCACTGAGGACAGAAAGAATCCTGGTCTGTCAACAGGGGCCAATCTTGATGACACTGATAAAGATGAAGTCACCCTAGCTGCTGAAGAGAAGTAACACAATAGAGCCCTTGGCCCCAAAATAATTATCATGGATTATGAGACAGTTCAATATAATGCCTTTGTAAAAACTTTCAATGGCAAGGTACAAGGGTGTTTCTTTCATTACCAACAGGCTATTAATAGACACCTTAGAATAAAGACCCTCCTCAGCTCTATCACACAGCAATATACTACTGGTAAATGCAAGTTTCTGATCCAGAAGTTTGTTGCTCTTACATTTCTTAAGCCTGAGCATGTTGGCTAAGGATTTGAGCTTCACTGTAATGACCCTTGTGCCTTGAGCCATGAAGCTGAGTTCCAACCCTTCTTTGACTACTATGAGCCACAATGGAAGGGGCACAAGGTGGTCAGCTGCAGGGGTAAGCCAACAGCAAAGGCAAGTTGGAATTGCTATCAGGGGCAACAGCGCTCATGTCAACAATAATAATGTTGACAGTGGCCATGTTGACACTTTTAATGTTGGCACTATAGATAAGTGACAACTTGGTTTTACTTAATGTCGTTTCCTGGATGTCAACACTTTTTTTAATTAACAAAACACTTTACCCTGGACATTTCTAATATAAAAAATGTTTAAAAACTTTATTATAATAAAATGACCCCAGAGAGCTCAAAAAATGCAATAAAAATTACTATAAGTAATAAGAAATAGGAGATATAAGCAAATATTTTTCAGTTTACTATGTAAATTACACTCTTTATTATAAAATTATTTTTTATTCCCATAAAAATTAAAATTCCAATGAACCAAAAATAAAGATATTTTATATATTATACTAACTACAAAATATAAGAGAATTCTAATTTAAATTTATTATAATTTATATAAGCACAACTGAAAAAATCTCATACCTTAAAGATAAATTAACAAGATATAAGATATTTCTTACTAAACCACATTGAAACTGTATCTGAAACTTACCATTTATACCTAAAAAGATTATAAAAACATAAATAAATTAAAAAATTAAAAGTTTAAAAGTAAAAAATATACAGGCAAAGCAAAGCAAGGTTCATTGTGCTAATTGAAGCCACCAGCAAGAGCAGTGGCAACATCCTCAAGGTACTTCTTGATCTCTTCCACCTTGTACTTCTTCTTCACCACCTTCTGAACGTTCTCCTGATAGTCCTGATCCTTGGACTTTTGCTTCTTGGGGGCCACCCGGTTGGCCAGGCCGCAAAACTTGAAGACAGTTCTTGCTTGCTCCTCCTGCAGCTTAGAGAAGAACTTGTTGTATTTGGGGGTTGACCCAAACTTCACCTTCAAGTGCTTGTGCCACACTTTCAGGCTGGAGGTGGTCTTCATCTCCCCCTTGAGGCAGGCACCCTGGCAATTCCAAGGGGCAGTCACCTTCTTGCCCACCAATTGGCGCTTGAAGTAATCAAGGTAGCCCTTGAAGATGGTGGAGTGCTTCTTGATATAAGCGTCCTCCAGGAGGGCCTCAAAGCCAATCCCAGTATGCTCTGGGAGCACAAAAGCCAAAGCAGCAAACTGGGTCATGGTAAAGCGGCACTTCCCCTTACCATCATTAAGATACTTCTCAAAAAGCTCCTTCTCACTCTTGAGATTCTTGATGAGGGCCTGCTTAAAATGGAAGAAGCAGCCCTGAACTTCTCCATTGAAGGTGGCCTCAAAGGCTCTGAACTGAGCTTGCTCAAAGTCCATTATGATAACCTTTGGCCCAAGTGAGCGCACATGAGCTAGCTGCTCTGCGGCTAGAGTTGGCTCATCCTTCTCAGTGGAGGAGGGATTTGTCATTGTGGCCTGAGTGGGAGGGGGGAGCTGGTTGGTGGGAAGGGAGCTCAAAGCATCCCATATGATCTTGAAGGCTCTGGTGTAGACTTCAGTCTTGGCACCAGGAAGGAGAAAGAACACAAGAGGGATAACCTGGTCATTGAACTTCCCATGTAGGACCCAAAGCTGCTTAAAGATGGTTGGGCAGGTTGCAAATGTGCTGTCACACAGACAGGTGGTAGCAGTATTGAGCTGCTCCAGGTTTTGGGTTGTGGCATAGGCTATAATCCTATCCTCCACTTCCTGCCCATTGTCATGGATCAGGAACATCTCACCATCTTCTGTCTTTGTGAGGGCATCTGTGAGGATAAGGTCCTTGATGCTGGTGGCACTCTTGGCCAGGGGATTATAGGCTTGAAGCCTATCACTCACAAACTTGACCAACTGGGTATGGGTTGACACCCTCTTGAGGTTGGTGGGGGAGAGGTACTTGCATGCAAGCACGGCCAGCTGAGTTAGGGAAAGGTCTTTTGAAGTGGGCATGACCTGGACAAGATACTACTTGAGGAGGCAGGCTATGGTGGTATTTGGCATCACACAAGTGTTTTCACCCTTGATGGTTTGGACCAAGTCCCAGCGCTCAGTATTGAGCCACACTGGGCAGGAGCAGTCCTCACAGGTGTAATGCCGGCTCTTGAAGCCCCAGTTGGCGCTGTTACAAGAGAAAATATAACTATTGGCCACTATGGCCAGCCCACCCTTTACACTCATGATAGGAAAATACTTAGGCAAGGAAGAGGGAACATTAAATTTGCCATCAACATTTCAGATGTTGTGGGCCAACAGAGGGTCTCAGGGGCCAGCAGGAGCATGGCAGAAGCCAGGGAAGTAATCAGGGCAGGGCTTTGTATCATCCCCAGATGAGCTTGAAGGGGAGGAGTTTGGTGGTGGGGGGAAGCAGAAGGGGGCTTATTGTGGTGCTTATCATGTGCAGGAGACTTCTCCTTGGGTGGGGTCTTTTTGCCTTGCCGCTGCTTCTTGGTTGGCTCCTTGTCAGAAGCCAAGTTGTAGAAACTGTGGTCTGTAAGGGAACCATCAGACTCCTCTCCCCAAGTGGAGTGAGCAGGGCTCTTCTCAGGAGAGGGCTCAGGGGAGGGCTTTGGTGATGGTTTTGGAGTGGCCTTCTTTGATGAGACAGGCTTATTCTTGGTGGGTTTGGTTGGCTTTGAAGGATGCTTGGTTCCTTTGGGCTGCTTAGAGGTGTTTTTGTCCTAAAATAATAAGTAAAAGGGTTTAAAATAAAGCAATGAATGTAAAAAACAAAAAAAACAACTTAAAAAGCATAATATATAAAAATTAAATCTTAGATGGTTTTTATTGGCATTTAAAAGTTAAAAAATACTTGCATAGTTTTTAATTTATTATAGTTTTAAGTAAAAAATTAAAAGTTAAGAGAAATATGCAAAAGTATTATATTTATATATAGATTTTATTTTAAAAATTATAAAATATGGAAGAAAAAAAGTTAAAAATACAACATATCAAAAAACAAGAAGTTTTTATTATGTAAAACATAAAGTTTTATATGTGAGAACTGAAAAATGCTGACATTATGAGTGACAATTAGTAAAAAAAAGCTGAATTCTCACTGTCAATTACAAAAATTGTAGACATTATTTTTGACGACATTGTCACTATCACTATTTTTTCAAAAATTTACTATATTTTTTTATAGTACGCTTAATTAAATTTACATGGGCTAGGAAAAATTAACTGTTTTCTGTGTATTTTTGTTCACATATAAAAATTAAAAAAACCTAAGAAAATAAATTAAAAAACTATCAAAGTTCTTTATTCTTTTATTAAAAATAATATTTGGGTAGTGGTAATATGATATTTTACCATTGTGTATATGTGAAGTTGTTAAGAAAGTTGTCTTCAGTATTGAAAAGGATAACATGTCAACAACATCACTTACAACATTCTTTATATGAGGTGACATTAATTTAAGCTTAATTGTGCCACTCTAATTTGCTTAAATCCACCCTGGCAGAAGATCACAAGCAAATAAGCAACATTTCTGAGTGTCAACATTATTTTTAATAATAAATTCTATAGTAACTTACATAGTAACTCACACTTAAATTATCAAATTGCCGTTAACCACCAATCCACTTAATATATTAAAGCCAGAATAAGTGCCACATATATATTTATAAGATGAATATTTCAACAATAAAATGTATGCTCACTGTCTTTTTTAATATAATAATTCAATAAAAAATATTTTTAAATGCGCACTTAATTTCTTTGTTGTAGATGCTTGGGTTTTGTTATTAAAAATAAGTTATGCTTAAAAAGTGTTGACATTGACACTTTTACGTCATGAAAACAAATGAAAAGTAAACTAATTTTTATTAGTAAAAGTAAAGGAAAAATCTGGTTAAATTGAGTTTTTTATTAAGCTTAATATTAAATTGTATTTAGATGGCCACAATTTTGTTGTGTTTTCTGGGTTTGCACCCCTGAACACTTAAAAAAAAGAATTAAGCTAGCGCGGCTAGCAAAAAGCATAGGGGATTTAGAGTTTCAAGTTGACAGTGACCATGTCAACAAAGTGTCAACATAGCCTGTCAGAAAATTGCAGACCACAGTATTTTATCATCTTTTAGCTGATATCCTAAGTCTTCTAACATTAGGAAAGTACAGAGAACCTGTGACTTTGGCGTAACCTTTGGCCCGGAATATTTTGTTGCCATCAGAAGTAACAAGCCTGACAGGGCCCAAGGCCCAAAGGACTTGGGACAGATCTTCCTACTTCTAGATATAGGTTCATAATTTGTCTCTATATTTTACTATAGATAATTATACTGTATGACAACATTATCATCTTTTGCTCTCCACTAATAAAACTTAAAGAGAGGATCACATTGAGGAAATAAGACTTGGATCAATCATCAAGTTGTTAAGAAAACATCAGTCTTTTATTCTAATGGACTGGCTTTAAGGCAGCCCAACTGCCCGCGTTTTATCTGAGTTAGCTCACAACGCTAAAGGAGACTGAAGTAGCAATAGGGCAAAATGGCAGGAGGTCCACCCTTTTTTTTTGGGGGGGGGGTTATTGGAAGGCTAAATTGACATCTTCCACAGATTGGTATTCTTTCTGTCTACCTGGGCCACTTCCAGGGCTAGCTAGCCAGTGATGACTACTAGTTCACGGAGATGATTGTTTCACTTAATCAGAGCTACTCTAATACAATAGGCTCAAAGCCTTTTATCTTAGAGTGGTTGGCCTGACAGCCCAGTCTATGTTGGACTCTTCTAGATGTAATGCAGATGACAGTTCATATGACGGCCCTCTTGTTCTAGGATTCATTTAAAGTTTTAGAATAGTAATTATTATGGGAAGCATGTTTGAGGTGGTGGTTTGAGGTGGATTAATTAATGAGCAGTAATTGCATATATCATTAATTAATTGTAATGCATGAGGGTGTTGATGCAAGGATATGATTTGATCACTGATCCCACAACCCGCGGCCTGCATTATTTTGTTTGACCCTTCCTAAGAGCAATTAACTGCTGGCCCGCGTTATTTTGTTGAAACCGTTAATTACTTAATATCCAGAAATCCTGAAATGGCCACTGTCAACATTATTATTGTCTACATGGGCGCTGTTGCCCTATCAGGATGTTCTCAAAGATGAAATGAAGGCAAAATTGTGCCTGGAAAACTGGCATAAACATCTAAAGTCCTCATTTGGGGTGAATCCCAGATACAACACATTCTTTGAGCACCTTAAGGCCAAACAGGGGAAGACTGTCTACTCCCTTTGGGATATGGAAATAGGGGATACAAAGAGGAGAAAGCAGTGCAAGGCTAGCATTTAAAAAGAGCAGATCAATTCAGCTAACAAAAATAAGTACAAGCTATCTGAACTTGGGGAGCAGATAGGAAAGATTGCCACTATACTCTCTTGCAACAAACCTCCAACTTAGCTTATAATAAACAATTTTGACTCTTTCTGATATTTTATTATATAATTTTAATGTCAAAACTAATATTATTATTTAACAAGATAATTTAGTTTGAAATGGTGGAAATAATCAATAGTTTTTATAAAATATTTTAATGCAAGAGCCTGGATTATCTAGCTTAAATAGTTGTTTTAGAACTAAAGTATATGTAATTTTGGGTTGCTTTTATATCAACTATTCTTAAAATAAGTATCAATCTTTAGTTTTTTTTTATTTGATATGATTTATTTTTATTAAGGTTTTTTAAAAAAAATTTAAATAACTTTTTATATGGTAAATAAAATAATTTTATAATGTAGATCCAGAACCTAAATGTAGAAATGCAGGATTGTCAAATCCTTGGTCCAAATTTTGAATCACTTTTGCAGGTAACTCAGCTGAGTGAAAAATAAAATATTTAATAAATCAACCATTTAATTTGACTTTTTTTGGTTTATTTAGGTTGGCAAATTTTGAATCTCTTGAGCAGATAACTCAACTAACAAAAGACAAAACACAACAAGCAAATGTGGGATACATGAATCATAAATGCAGGATTCTAATGTACAATTTGAAATTTCCTGTATTTCAAACAAATCATAGACATCATGTAAAAATTAACAAATATGAAATTGCAGGATTGTCAAATCCAAGAACCAAATTTCATATAAAAAATGAGGTGAATTTAAAATAAATATAATTTATGGGCATCTCAAAAAGGATGTCAAAGGATCTAGAGTGGATGTGTACCAATTCTTTTAGGAATCATAGGCATTCTCAAAAATCACCTTATTTCATTTTAGGACAGCTAAAATTTAGATTGTAATATTCATCAACTTAACATACTTAACAAATAAAATTTACTAAAATGTGCACTTCTCCTTTTGAGTTTAATTTTTTTAATAAAAATTTATTATGCCTTCTTTTAATAACAACCAAATAAACAAGCTGTTCCCTGGACTTGATGAAATCATGCAGGGCTACGCTGGGTCTCTTAACGGTGAAGCCTCTGTCTATGGCCACTCTCAAACCGCAGGCCCCTCTCCAAGCACTACCCAGGAGGGTGTTCTTTCTCCCGCGTCCTCAAGCATGGCCCTATTTGCCCATCATGCACAGGCAGCTGCTAACCCAGATTGCGTATCAACACTAGCATCCAGAATTGGCCAAGTGAGCCATGGGGTCACCCAGAGAACCCAGAATTCAGAAACAGCCAATCAGATGGCACTGTCTAGTTCCTAAGACAGACACATACCACTTCCAGCCAATCAGCCTACAAGACGCAGAAGAAAGCTAATTACCCCAGAGATTGTACTCAAAATGGTTGAAAAACAAGGGATGCTTATATTTCTTGGGGAAATTGCGGCTGCAATGGGTTTTACAAAGTCCACTGTGGCTGCAACCCTGCAAGCACATACAATTGTGGCCCACCTCCCAAGAAGACCCCAACTGGTGTCTGTACTTCAACTGAAGGTGAAAAAGCCCACCCTCTCATGATGGCTATCATGGAGCGTGACCTGCAGATGCCCCTGGTCCAGGTCTGTCTCCAACTGAGACTCCACAGCATTTTCACCAATAATGGAACAGTGAATTTGTGGATGCACAAAGTTGTGATTGCTGCCAGAATCTCATTCAATCAGGTTCTCAGTGGCCCCAGTTTGGTGGATACCAACCCCTACAATGCAACACTCATTAATTTTATAAAAGTAAGGGCAATGAGGGCCTGTAACAACATCATTTTTTTGTTGTATGCCAAGATTTTGGCAAGTATCCAAGACTTTGGGGAAAAGCATATCCAATCTGATGTATACAAGCACGGCATGATCCTATATCAATTTGTTGGGGTTTTGTTGGCAGTTTCCTCATTGGGTGTCAATTATTACTTGGCAATATCAAACACCACAGATAAGTATGCTACCAGAAAGAGCTCAAGGACATGCTGGAGGAGTGGGCTACCCAACACGCTGTGTACACATTTGTACTGAGTGCTGAGATGGAACAGCAGGAATAGGAAACCAAAGAAATTAGGGCTGTGGGGCATACCTGTTGGTCCTACCCCACCAACCACGCTGACATACATCTTGCAGATGTGTGTCTTTACAATTTTGGTTCTGCTCTCAGGCGCTCAAAGCCTGCCACCTACAATGAACTGTGCTCCCAAATTGAGAAGGGGTAAAAGCTTTTCCCTTCCGTATTTGTCCAGGACTTATCAGATCTCATCATCTGCTATGCAAGTGATAGTGATAAGTCCAGAAAGGACTCCTGCCTCCCCCCACACCCATCCATTTGGTTTGTCAAGCCCACATATGTGACAGAAGAAGAATTTGAGCAATTGAATCAATCAGCTCTTGCTGCCTCTTCCCAGTCAACAAACCCTACCTTCCCAACTCCCCCATCAAGACCAAACCACCTGCCTTCCAACCCTGACTCCCAAGCCACCACCCATTCCTTTCCCATTACCTCTGATGCCGTTCCTTTTACAGGTGCAGACAATGGCAATGTATATGCTGCCTGTTCCCTCCCCCACTTGTCCCTTGATCAGTAAAATAAAACTTTTCTTTGTGACAGCTTATTAAAGTTGATATTATTTCTTTTGATTTATAATTAATAACATATTCTTTTTACATTATTGATATTCTCATAATCAATAAAATGTTGTATATTTTATGAATAACATAAAATTATTTGCATAAATATTTTTTGTTACCAATAATAAATTAAGAACCACAAATATAAATTTTGCATTAAAATATTGCAATTAGACAACAACTCTTGATATTTTGATATTATGTGCATAACTCAATGCATTTTTTTTAATAAATTACAATGAAAAAGGCCTTGTTTACAATGAAATTTATTAAAAAAATTCATTGAGTTATGCACATAATATCAAAATATCAAGAGTTGACGTCTAATTGCAATATTCTAATGCAAAATTTATATTTGTGGTTCTTAATTTATTATTGATAACAAAAATATTCATGTGTTGAAGGTAGTACTATAAAAACCAGTTTTTTGATGTAACTCAAAAAAATGCCAAATATTTACAGCTTGATAAATGAATTAGAAGAACACCTGCAAAAGGTTGTTGAAATAGAAAAAACTATCAGGGAACTAGTAACAGGAAAGCTGGGCAATGGAGGCCAGCCAGTAATCCAGTCAAAAGAAGATGCTCTGAATAAATTGGGAAATATTATTGATGAAAAGAACAAATAAGCGTTACTTAATCTACAGGGAAAAATTCCATCAAGTCTGAGATCATATGTCACAGCCTACAATTTGTGGGAGTTCTGGAAGGGGGCCAAAGAAAACAATAAGAAAATCAAGCTGATTGAAGGAAATAAAATTTCAAAGGAAATCAACACAAATGAAGAAACCAATCACATGGAATCAGATGAAAATGAAACACAATCAAGAAGCAGAAGCTCTTCAAGAAATACTGAAAATTATCAAATGAAAATCAAGAGGAAGAACAAGTAGCACAGAAAATAAAGAAGATAAGACCCAGGAAATCAAATGAAAAGCAGCCAACACTCATGAAGTTTGCTGAAGGGGCGCCAGTGGCTGAGGGGGCTGCAGGGGAAACAATAAGTAAGTTTTTTATGTTTTACTTATATTTACTTTAGTTATAACTAGGAATTGGGATGAGGTTGCGGAAGTGGCAGCTTATACACCAAGTTGGTTTTACGGGGTGTCAGAAAATTGAGGACCATGGTATTTTATCATCTGTTAGCTGATATCCTAAGTCTTCTAACATTAGGAAAGTACATAGAACCTGTGACTTTGGCGTAACCTTTGGCCTAGAATATTTTGTTGCCATCAGAAGTAGCAAGTCTGACAGGGCCCAAGGCCTAAAGGAATTGGGACGGTTCTTCCTACTTCTGGATATAGGTTCATAGTTGTCTCTATATTTTACTATGGATAATTATACTGTATGACAACAGTATCATCTTTTTCTCTCCACTAATAAAGCCTAAGAGAGGATTTCATTAAGGAAATAAGACTTGGATCAATCATCAGGTCAATAAAGAATCATCAGTCTTTTATTCTAATGGACTGGCTTTAAGGCGGCCCAACTGCCCGCGTTTTATCTGAGTTAGCTCATGACGCTAAAAGAGACTGAAGTAGCATTAGGTCAGCACGGCAGGAGGCCTGTCCTTTTTAGGGTGGTTTTAACAGAAGGTTAACTTGACGTCTTCCACATATTGGTATCCTTTCTGTCTACCTGGGCCACTTCCAGGGCTAGCTAGCCAGCATTTGGTTACTAGTTCATGGAGATGATTGTTTCAATTAATCAGAGCTACTCTAATACAATAGACTTGAGGCCTTTTTATCTTAGAGTGTTTGGCTTGACAGCCCAGTCCATGATGGACTCTTCTAGAAGTGTTTTGGATGATGGCCCATATGATGGCCCTTGTTCTATGATGCAATTAAAGTTTAGAATAGTAATTATTATGAGAAGCATGTTTGAGGTGGTTGCTGAGATGGACTAATTAATTGTTTAATATCTACATGCTTTGCTCATTAATTAAGAATATGAGTCTTGTTAATGCCAGGATATGATTTGACTATTGGTTTCACAAATCTATGGCCCGCGTTATTTTGTTGAATCTGTTAATTAGTCAATATTCCAAAATCCTGACATGGGGGTTACCAATTACTGGCAGCCCCTGTAATTCAAATAAATAAAAATGAAATAAATAAAATAATTCAAAGTAACATCAATAAATATGCAACAAAAGAAGCAATGAAAAAGGAATTCAAAGCGCCAGAAGGAAGTTCAACTTGGGTCAGAGAAGCCTATGAAGTAGGCACAAGTATCAATTCCAATGAAATGATGAAAATTAAACTGAATTTCAACATGAATTTTGATGAATATATCTTTGAATGCCTTGAACAATTTCAATTTTCAACTATGAACACATGAAATAAACCTGAAAAAAATCAATTTCAAGTTCCATAAGAAAAAATCCAGGAATCAATCTTCAATAATTTAATAAAAGCAATATCAAATCAAATAGGCAAAGTATTCTTATTCAATAAGATGAAACCTTTATTAAGATCTTTTGCAGAGGCATGGGTGGCCAATCCCTCTAAAATGCCCAACTTGCCTTTACTCAAATTTTTAAATACATCCTATATGAATAGATTAGCCATTATATACAAGAAATTCTGCTTATTTTTGGAAAACTATACTTCACAGCAACTTCACCTTGCTGTTTACCTTGGGGTAATCATCCACTGCATCATGAAAGCCAACATGAAAAAGCTGGAGGACATCCCCCTTCAAATGGACGTCTGCCAGCTGGCACTGGACAAAATGAAGACACCACAGGGCTACCAAACCATAGAGCATGTCCTATACAACTGTTTTACGTTAACTTTGTTGTACAGATACACAATGCCTCCCAAGAACCAACACCTAATCAATTTTCTTTTGAAACTACCTTTTATAAGACGTTCAGCAACCACTGGGGTGCAGAGCGCCATCCATCTTGCAATTACATCCAGAGTTGTCCACCACATAAAGAAGAGTATGTGGTCCCAATTAGATGCATTAGCAGAAAATTTAATTTCAGGGTATAATACCACAGAATAATTGCATTCCCTTTGCAAGTTGCATCTCCCTAATAAATTATCTCCCCTTGCAATAACACTTTTTTTAATTTTTTTACCTAACATTTAAATTTAAATATTAAACTTTAATTATTAAAATTTAACTGCTAAAATTTAAATATTAAAATTTAAATATTTAAATTTAATTATTAAAATTTAAATATTAAAAGTATAATATTAAAACTTTAATATTTAAATTTAAACAATAGAATTCAAATATTAAAATTTAAATATTTAGATTTAAATGTTTAAAATTATAATAGTGATATATCTAAATATATTATAAGACAGTAGTTATATTAAGCAAACATGTGAAATAATAAAATATGCTTTAAAAATGTGTTTATTTAGTTGCTTGAAAAGTATGGGTTTATACATTATATAGTTAAACAACAAGAACTGAATTTATCCACATCAAGCGGCCCACTCCAATTATATTCTAAACAAATGATTGTTTAGAACTCAAATTACCTTTCCCTTGTAATATGATTTGATAAATATATTTGATATGCTTGACCCGCGTCCTAAGTACTGATTAGTAAGTAATACATAAAAATCATTGGTGGTTGTGTTGTGTGGCTATAGTGGCACTGAAATAATAAGGATCAGATAATGACCTGCAAGGTCCAATTTGTGGTTTAGAAAAAGCCAAAGTATAAAAAGGGTTCACAATTATTGTAATAAAATTATTCTATTTCTATCTTTTTAAATTTATTTATTTTTTTAGCTCAACAGTCAATAAAATATTTGGTGCATCTTAATAAAAACATGTGTCTCTATATCTAGTAATATTAATTTTATTTATTTTTTGTACTAATTATTATATGTCTATAATAAAATTCAACATCAGTTCATACCATATAATTAATAATTTTGAGTCCTAATAAAAACAAAATAAATAAAAACCAAGTAAATCCAGAGCACCCATTTATCTGATTGGCTTGGAGTTGAGGGCTTTTGGAAGGAAGGATTCTGAGTGCTTGTAAAAAGCTGCCACCACATTAGGTGGAATTGCAAAATTTCTGATCTCAAGAATGTTAAAGAGATCCTTGATGTCCTGAGGGAGGCCTTTCTTCACCTTATTCTTGATCCAACCAAACACCTCCTTAATTGGATTCAGAAAGGGAGAATACAGAGAGAGAAGAGGAGTCTCATTGGACAATCAGCAAGGCGGTGGTTGGAAGAATATCTATTCTTATCAATTGGAGGGAACTCTGATACAACTAAATTCACCTTGTGGAGCCCAACATTATCCAACACAACAATGTTAGTTGTGCCCAGTAATTGATCTGGAAGTACTCCTTTACAGCTCAGAGAAAATTGAGAAAAGTCCTGCTATTGTGGGAACCCTTGATCATTTGATATTGGTCTAACCTGCGAGGACCCAGAAGCACAACCATGGAATATGTCTGGGAATGAACAGCTGCACAATGTGCTACACCATCCTTAGACCCTTTCTCAACCCACCCATGCCTAGACCTGAGTGAGGAGGAAAATATGATTCATTGATGTAGAAGAACTGGTCATTCCCAGTCTTCTTTAGGGTCAGATAAGTCTCAGCATAAACGTGTAAATCCTCAATGGTTTTCTCACTGTTTCTGTTGTGCAGAGAAACTCCAAGTACCTTCAACAATAAGCCCAAATTGACTATTGCTTGGTAACAAAGGGTTTTAGAGACAGAAAGCCCAAAATATGTGGCTAGCATTGATTGGATAGCAAGTGTGTCCAGGTGGCAATCCTTGGTCACCCACTACCTGATTGCCTCAAGATAAGTGGGCTAAAGTAGGCTGGGCTGTCTTTTTGCCTTGGTGGATTTGGAAATTTGACTGGTGTTGTCATATTTGGCGTTGATGTTGCCAATATATCTGGCAGTGACTCCAAATTGGGACTCAATATCCCAAACTGCCATTCTCTTGTTCAAGCAGTTAAGGAGAGCTTCATGCTCACTATCTGTCAACCAAGGCTGGCCCTTGGCAGGTACTGCGGCATCCTGGCTAGCAGGCTCAACACAGGGGATGGAGACCTTTGTGTAGAAGGTAGGATCACACTTGTTTGCAGTGGTGCCATCAATGGTGGAATATATCACAGGCACAGATGGCTCCTCAGTTGATGCCAATGGCTGATAAGAGGTATCAAAAACGCGGGATCAGGAAGTAGCAACTTTTGGGTCAAGAGTGTAGGGCCAGGTGACTACTAGGTACATGGTGGGGGTGTAAGTAACCTCATTGTTATCAGTGGCCCTGGTAAAGGAGACTTTGGTGGCAGGCCTTGAGAGCAGCTTCTCTCTGGGATTCAGGCTGTCTGATCTGTCTTGGGATGTGGGAGGTGGTTGACTGGCGCTGACGCCCTGGGAGGCCTGTGTGTTGGCATTACTCTCCTCAATTTATGTTCTGAGTCTGTTATTGGACCCTCTGAGACGCCCTCATGGACAGGCTGCCCCGCAGGCTGGTGCAGGAGCTGGTTGGAAATGCAATTGTTGGTCCATAAAAATAAAACAAAAATATATTTTAAATTAAACATGTGTTTTATTTAGATTTTAGTTTAGCTTTGGGTACATATTTTTCTTGATTTAGCCTTGAATAGTAACAGATTTTATATATCCATGATTTGAAGTGCATAATATTGTATACTTTCCAGGTTTGTATAATTTTAAAGTTTAATCACTTTTTATGTCTAAACATGGTTATTGAGATTGAATTTTTTAGCTTGATTTTAGTTGTGGTGGAGCTTCTTTATTTGGGTTGGTGTTTCCTAGTGTGCTTACTGTATATCGACTTGGATTCCAGTTCCTGCAATTATTATTTGAGATTATTACTATAAATTCAGAACCTGAACATAAAAATGTGGGATTGTCAAATCCTTGGTCCAAATTTTGAATCACTTTTGCGGGCAACTCAGCTGAGTGAAAATTAAAATAAATAATTAAAGCAACCATTTAATTTGACTTTTTTTGGTTTATGTAAATTGGCAAATTTTGAATCTCTTGAACAGATAACTCAACCAACAAAAGACAAAACTCAGCAAAAAAAGGCAGCATACATGAATCAGAAATGCAGGATTCTAATGTATGATTTGAGATTTCCTGTATGTCAAACAAATCATAGACATCATGTAAAAATTAATGAATCTGAAATTGCAGGATTGTCAAATCCAAGAACCGGATTTCAAATCATAATTGCAAGGAATTTGAAATAAATATAATTTACAGGTGTCTCAAAAAGGATGTCAAAGGATCTAGAGTGGATTTGTGCTAATTCTTTTAGGAATCATAGGCATTCTCAAAAATAGCCCTATTCCAATTTAGGACAGCTAAAATTTTGAGTGTAATATTCACCAACTTAACATACTTAACAATAAAATTGACTAAAATATACATGTCTCTTTTTGAGTTTAAATTTTTTAATAAAAATTTATTATGTCTTCTTTCAACAACAACCAAGTCAACAAGATGTTCCCTGGCCTTGACAAAATCATGCAGGGCTACACTGGGTCTTCCAACAGTGAAGCCTCTGTCTATGGTCATTCCCAACCCTCAGGCCCCTCCCCAAGCACTACCCAGGAGTGTGTTCTTTCTCCTGCAACTTCCAGCATGGCCCTATTTGCCCATCACGCACAGGTAGCCACCAACCTAAATCCTGTATTGACAATGGCATCTGGAACCAGCCATTTGAGCCATGGGTCACCCAGAGAGCTCAGAATCCCAAAACAGGCAATCAGATGGCATTGACCAGTTCACAAGATGGACATATCTCTCCCCCAGCCAATCATCCTTCAAGACGCAGAAGAAAATTAATCACTCCAGAGATTGTTCTCAAGATGGTTGAAAAGCAAGGGAAGCTTATGTCCCTTGGGGAAATTGCGGCCGCAATGGGGTTGTCAAAGTCCACTGTGGCTGCAACCCTGTGAGCCCACGCCAACTGTACCCCCTACCAAGAAGACCTTAACTGGTGCCTGTACTTTGACTGAAGGTGACACAGCCCATCCCCTTATGATGGACATTATGGAATGTGACCTGCAGATGCCCCTGGTCCAGGTACGTCTCCAGTTGGGACTCCACAGCATCTTCACCAACAAAAGAACAGTGAATTTGTGGATGCACGGAGTTGTGGTTGCTGCTAGAATCTTGTCCAATCAAGTTCTCAGTGGCCCCATTTTGATGGATACTAACCCCTACAATTCAACAATTTTTTATTTTATCAAAAGAAGGGCAATGAGGGCCCGTAATGACATCATCTTTCTGTCTTATGCTAAGATATCTGCAAGTATTCAAGACCATGGAGAAAAGCGTATCCAATCTGATGTGTACAAGCGCGGCCCAATCCTGTATTGGTTTGTTGGGGTTTTGTTGGCAGTTTCTTCATTGGGTTTCAATCATTACTCTGCATTGTTAAATATAGCAGATGGGTATGCCTACCAGAAGGAGCTCAAGGTTGTGCTGGAGGAGTGGGCTACACAAAACGCTGTGTACACAGTTATACTGAGTGCCAAGATGGAGCAGCGGGAATGGGCAAACCAAGAAATCAGGGCTGTGGGGCATACCTGTTGGTCCTACCTCAATAACCGCGCTGACATTCTCTTGCAGATGTATGTCTCTAAAATTTTGGTTCTACTCTCAGGCGCTTAAAGCCTGCCACAAACAATGAACTGTGCACCTGAATTAAGAAGGGTTATGAGCTTTTTCTGTCCATATTTGTCCAGGATTTTTCTGATCTTGTCATATTATATGCAAGTGATAGTGATAAGTCCAGAAAGGGCTCCTGCCTCTCCCACGCCAATCCATTTGTTTCATCAAGCCTGCATATGTGACAGAAGACAAATTTGAGCAATTGAAGCAATCAGCTCTTGCTGCCCCTTCCCAGTCAACAAAACCTGCCTCCCCAACCCCCCATCAAGCCACCTGCCTTCCAACCCTGACCCAAACCACCCATTCCCTCACCACTATCTCTGATGCCCTCCCTTTCACAGGCACAGATGCAGGCAATGTTCATTCCACCCATTCCCTCCCCTTCCCGTCCTTTGATTGGTAAATAAATCTTTTCTTTGTGACAACTTATTGAAGTCAATATCTCCCTTTCCATTCATAATTAATAATATTTTCTTTTTACATTATCATCATTTCCCATATGAAAAGAATGTTGTACATTTGATGTGGTAACATATAATTATTTCCATGGATATTTTCATCATCATTAATAAATTAAAGACAATAAACGTAAATACTGTATTAGAATATTGCAATTAGATATCAACTCTTGATATTATGATATTATATGCATAACTCAATGCATTTTATTTTAATAAAATCTATTGTAAACTTGGCCTTTTATATTGTAATTTATTAAAACAAATTGTGTTTATATTAGAGAGCCATTAACGCTTAGTACAAATATTGATACATAGTGCATTTTACAGCCTGTATATTTACCTATTGGTAATAATTCTATAAACTTTTTAGTTGGATTTTGCAAGGTAATAATAATGTAATGTGTTAATAAAATACTGTTTATTGTCATTAATTGGCTGATTTTCTTTGCTGTGGCAATTGTGCATTTTCTAATATTTATGCACTAGTATCCAATTGGTTGGCTTCACATCAAATCACACAGGCAATAGGAAAACAAGCCACCACCCCAACCACATCTGGTCTTGGGGTGGCGGCTTGTTTTCCTATTGCCTGTACAATTTGATGTGAAGCCAACCAATTGGATACTAATGTGTAAATATTAGAAAATGCACAATTGCCACAGAAAAGAAAATCAGCCAATTAATGACAATAAACAGTATTTTATTAACACATTACATTATTATTACCTTTCAAAATCCAACTAAAAAGTTTATAGAATTATTACCAATAGGTAAATATACAGGCTGTAAAATGCACTATGTATCAATATTTGTACTAAGCGTTAATGGCTCTCTAATATAAACACAGTCAATTTATTTTAAGCTGTAATAAAAAAGCCACATTTACAATGGATTTTATTAAACAAAATGCATTGAGTTATGCACATAATATCAAAACATCAAGAGTTGACGTCTAATTGCAATATTCTAATGCAATATTTACGTTTATTGTCTTTAAATTATTAATGATGATGAAAAATATGTATGCATTGAAGATAGTACTATAAAAACCAGTTTTTTGATAAAATTCAAACAAAATGTCAAATATCTATAACTTGATAAAAAAATTAGAAGTACACCTGCAAAAGATTGTTGAAATAGAGAAAATATCAGGGAAATAGTGACAGGAAAGCTGGGTAACAAGGGCCAGCCACTAATCCAGTCAAAAGAAGATGCTATGAATAAACTAGGAAATATAATAGACAAAAAGAATAAAAAAGCATTACTAAATCTCCAGGGAACAATTCTATCAAGTCTGAAGTTCAACAATGCAGCCTACAATTTTTGGGAGTTCTGGCAGGGGGCCAAAGAAAATAATAAGAAGATCAAACTAAAGAAAGGAAATGAAGTTCCAAAGGAAATTACCACCAATGAAGAAGAAAATAATCAAATGGAAACAGACAAAAGCAAAACAAAAGCAAGAAGCAGAATTGCTTCACAAAATACAGAAACTTTATCAAATGAAAATCAAGAGGAAGCATAAGTTGCAAGAAAAATAAGAAAAATTAAGCCTGGGAAAATTAATGAAGAGCAGCCAACACTCATGAAGTTTGCTGAGGTGGCGCCTGTGTCTGAGGGGGCCACAGGGGAAACAATTAGTAAGTCTTTTTATGTTTTACTTATATTTATTTTAGTCACCACCAGGAATGAGGATGAGGTCGCAGAAGTGGAAGCTTATACGCTGAGTTGGTTTTATGGGGGTTACCAGTCACTGGTAGCCCCTGTAAAACAAATAAATAAAAACCAAATAAATAAAATAATTCAACAGAGTATGAATAATTTTTCAAGTATTGAAGCTAAAAATAGAGAATATTTACCACCTGCGGGGTGCTTGCCGTGGTTGAGGGAAGCATATGAAATAGGATCAAATATCAAATTCAAAGAAATGAATGGAATTTGTGGGAATATCAAACTAAACTTTGATGAATATATATACAAAAGCATTCAAAGATTGCCCTTCACAATTATCAACAAATATGAAAAGAACTTAATAAAAACTGACTTTCAAATTGGAACTGAATATTTGAAAACTGAAAATTTTAATGAAGTATTTAAGGCACTGTCAAATAAAGTCAGAGATGCAGTCCTTGTGAATATTTTTAAACCTTTATTTATTTTGTTTGCTGAGGCCTGAGGGGCTGATTCAAGTTGGGCGCCCCCAGAACCCTCTTCAAGTTCAACCAAACATCCTATATTAATAGGTTAGTTCAAACATTCAAAAAATTATGCATGTTCTTGGAAAAGTATACCTTGCAAAGAATCCATGTCACAGTATACCTGGGAATCCTCCTTCACTGCATATTAAAAACCAATGTCAAAAAGTTGGAGGATGTACCTATTCAAATGGATATTTGCCGTGTAGCCCTTGACCGCCAGAAGACACCACAGGGATATAGGACAGTTGAGCACGTCCTCTATGACTCATTTGCATTGGCAACGCTATACAGGTACTATGTGCCCCCTAAAAAACCTATTGATAGATTCACTCACCCACCTTCCTTTTATCAAACAATCAACAACCATCAGGGTACAGGGCACCACCCCTCTAGCAATCACATCTAGGGTTGTCCACCACGTACAGAAGAGTATGTGGATCCAATTAGATGCTTTAGCCAAAAATTTAATTTTGGGGTATAATTCCCCGGAATAATCACATTCCCTTTGCAATTAACACCCCCCAATAAATATTTTCCCCTTGCAAATTAAATTTTATTTTTTAACTTTTTATATTTTAATACTAAAATTTTAAGATTGAACTATGTAATATTAAAATTTCACTATAAACATTTTAATATTACATATTTCAATATTAAAATTTTAGTATCTAAAAGTTAATATTAAAATTTTAATACTACATATTATAATACTAAAATTTTTAATATCAAATATTTCAATATTGAATAAATCATGATTTAATAAAAATAGTTAAATTACAAATATTTAAACTTTAATATTTAAATTTTAAGATTTATAATTAGAATTTTAATTTTAATATTTTAATTTTAATTTTTAAATTATAATAGTAATATATAATTAGGTTGATAATAATAAAGGGACAGTTTAATAAAGTAAACATGTTTAATAATAAAATATGGTTTATAAATTTGTTTATTTACTAGCGCGTTGAGTACAGGTTCATTTATAACATAAACAGACAACCAGAATTGAATTTATCCGCATCATGCAGCCTGCTCCAATTATTTTCTAAACAAATGATTGTTTAGAACTCAAATTACCTTTTCCCTTATAATATGATTTGATAAACATATTCAATATACTTGACCTGCAACCTAAGTACTAATTAGTAAGCAATATATGAAAATCATTGGTTTCTGTGTTGTGTGGCTATAGTGGCACTGAAATAACAATGATCAGATGATGACCTGCAAGGTCCAATTTATGGCTTAGAAAAGCCAAAGTACCATCAAGATTAACAATTATTTAAATAAGCTAATTTATTTCTATCTTTTTTTAATTTATTTATTTGTTATTGCAATAGTCAGTATAATATTCAGTGCATTATAATAAAAATATATTCCTCATACCTAGTATAATTAATTTTACTTACATTTTCTATGTATTCTTATATGTATATAATGCAATCAAACATCACATCATTATATATAAATAATAATTTTTGAGTCCTAATAAAAACAAACTAAATAAAAATAAAAAAATAAAGCCCAGAGCGCCCATTTATCTGATTGGCTTGGAGGCCAGGGCTTTAGGGAGGAAGGATTACAAGTGCTCATAGAAAGCTGCTACCACATCAGGTGGCATTTCAAATTGGCTGATCTTGAGAATGTTGAAGAGATCCTCAGTGTCCTGAGGGAGGCCTTGTTTCACCTTATTCTTGATCCAACCAAACATCTCCTTGATTGGGTTCAGAAATGGAGAATAGGGCGGAAAGAAGAGGAGTCTCATTGGACAGTCTGCAAGGCAGTGGCTGGCAGAATAGCTGTTTTTGTTGATGGGAGGAACTTGGACACAACCAGATCCACTTTGTGGAGCCCAACATTATCAGGCACAACAACGTTGGTTGTGCCGCTGTAATTTATCCAAAGGTACTCCTTGACAACTTGGAGAAAATCAAGAAATGTCCCGCTATTATAGAACCCTTGATCATCTGATATTGATCCAATCTGCAAGGACCAAGAAGCGCAACCATTGAATAGGTCTAGGAATGGACAGCTGCACAATGGGCTACACTGTCCTTGGACCCCTTCTTGACCCACCCATGCCTAGACCTGAGTGAGGAGGAAAACAACAATTTGTTGATATAGAAGAACTGGACATTCCCAGTCTCCTTTAGTGCCAGATATGTCTTGCATAAATACATCAATCCTTGATGGTCTTTTCACTGTTCCTATTATACAGCAAAACTCCCAGTACTTTCCAGGAGAAGCCCAAATCAACCATAGTTTTTTAGAAAAGGGTTTTGGAAACAGAAAGCTCAAACTCTGTTGTGAGCATTGATTGGACAGCAAGTGAGTCCAGGTGTCAATCCTTGGCTACCCACTGCTTGATTTTGTCAATGTGAATAGGCTGAAGGAGTTTGGGCTGTCTTTTTACTTTGGTGGATTTGGAAATTTGCCTGGTATTGCTATACTTGTTGTTGATGTTGGCAATGTATCTGGCTGTGACACCAAATTTGGACACAATATCCCAAACCACCATTCCCCTGTTCAAGCAGTTGAGGTGAGCTTCATGCTCATTATCTGTCAACCAACGCCAGCCCTTGGCAGGTACTGCGGCATCCTGGCTACCAGGCTCAACACAGGGGACAGGGACCTTTGTGTAGGAGGTGGGATCACGCTTGCTTGCAGTGGTGCCATCATTGGTTGAATACACAATAGGTGCAGATGGCTCAACAGTTGTGGCCAATGGCTGATAGGAGGTATCAAAGACGCAGGGGCAGGAAGTGGCAACTATTGGATCAAGAGTGTGGGGCCGGGTGACAACTGGGTATACAGTGGAGGTGTAAATAACCTCATTGTTCCCAGTGACCCTGGTGTAGGAGACTTTTGTGGCAGGCCTTGAGAGTGGCTTCTGTCTGGGATTCAGGCTGGTTGATCAGGCTTGGGATGTGGGAGGTGGTTGGCTGGCGCTGACACCTTGGGAGGCCTGTGTATTGGCATGGCTCCCCTCAAGTTGGGTTCTGGGTCTGTTCTTAAGCCTCTGGGACGCCCTTGTAGACAGGCTGTCCCGCAGACTGGTGCAGGAGCTGGTTGGGAATGAAATTGATGGTCCATAAAAATAAAATAAAAAATATATTTTAGATTAAATATGTATTTTTTTGGATTTATTGATTTAGTTGTGAGTAGTTATTTTCTCTTGAGTTAGCCTTGAATATTAACAGAATTTTTATATCTGTGATTTGAAGTGAATAATATTGTATACTTTCCAGTTTTGGATGATTTTAAAGTTTAATCACTTTTTATGTCTAAACATGGTTGTTGAGATTGAATTTTTAGTTTGATTTTAGTTGTGGTGGAGCTTCTTGATTTGGGTTGGTATTTCCTAGTGTGCTTACTGTACATTAAATTTGGATTCCAGTTCCTGCAATTAATATCTGAGTTTACTAGTGGCATTCAAAAGTGATTTGAAATTTGGTTCTTGGATTTGAAAATCTTTCAGGGATCCAGCCTGTGGGGGGTTCCTGAGAACTCACAGGCGGACAGCCCGCGGGCCCGGCAGGGAGGGCCCACCACAAAATTGGAGCTAACTTTACAATATAAGATAACAATTTTCCCAGGAGGGCCCAAGGTCTGCTGGCAGGTACCATAGAATCTATCAAGCTGGTAAGGGTGATGTACATCATCCCAAATATATGAGTGGAAGTGGACTCATTGGCAACAACAGATTCTTGCAGGCAGTTGGGCCGCAGGGTGAGGGGCGGAGTCATTGGGACCAAATAAGCGGGCAGGTAGTTGTACTTGTTGCAAAATAACAGGGGAGGTCTAGTGATCTTATAATCTTCCCTGTAGATAGTTTTGGTCTCTCTAGTTCTGGCCTCAGGGTCGTAGATTAGGATTTCCTCTAGGGTGAATTCCAAATATGCAGGGTTGGGGGGGGTACTCAGTGAAATGCACTAGGCCGTAGGGAGCTCCTGGTGGACGGTAAAACTCAGGCAGTTGGTCTGCGGTTTCTTGGGGTTGTAGAGTATGGGGTGCAGAACTGTGGGAGGTAGACTGTAGATGAAATAGAACTAAAATCAAATATGGAATAACCTGGTTGAACCAAAGGTTCATATCACTTTATTGCAAGAATGGCAATGGGCATCTTCCTGGCGGTCCAGGGGATAAGTATGCCCATCTGTCATGGGAAAACTTTTGAAAATTTGTCTGGCCCAGGTGGTACCATTTACCTGATCTTTCCAGTCTTTGGTGGCATTCATTGTGGGAGTTAAATCATTGGCTGGTTTGAACTGAGAATACTCCAATTTCCTTGTTGGTTTGTGGGATTGGTTATTTCTGGGTGGCCTGCATTTATTGGGAAGTTTCTCTATTTCCTTTCCTGCGGCAGCCTGGGTTATTTTGGGTTCTATGGCTGGGCCCACCTGCTGATTGGTTGTGATAACAGGAACCTTTAGTGTGGGTGTTGTCAATGTGGATGATTTCAATTCATCCAGCTCTAAGGGAATTTCCAAAGTAAAGATCTGCTTTGGCTTGAGCCCAAAAATCTGCGGGCCGCCTGCAGGGTCTCAGGGTTTGAATCCCGTAGTTTAGGCTTTTCAGTAATCATGGTCAGTAGAAGTTTGTCACTTGTGACACAATCCCGCAATTTCAAAAAACATAGTAAACTTAATGAAAAGAATTGATGGATTTAAACCCTTCAAATCTGATTCCAGTTAATTCATTTTGTCCATTGGAAATATGCAGTTCAACTTGAGCTTTGCAAAGTGTCTATGAGTTCCCGCATTTTCAAATATTCAAATAAATACTCAAAGAATTCAATTTAATTAAAAAAAGGCCATCCCACAAAAGTGATTCAAAATTTAGACCAAGGATTTGACAATCCAGCATTTTTACAATCAGGTTCTGAATTTACAGTAGGGGGCCACAATTGGCGTGGGCTTGCAGGGTTGCAGTCACAGTGGGCTTTGTAAAACCCATTGCAGCCGCGATTTCCCCAAGGGACATAAGCATCCCTTGCTTTTCAACTATTTCAAGAAAAATCTCTGGAGTGATTAATTTTCTTCTATGTCTTGCAGGATGATTGACTGGGGGAGGAATATGTTCATCTTGTGAACTGATCAATGCCATCTGATTAGCTGTTTTGGGATTCTGGGCTCTCTGGGTGACCCCATGGCTCAAATGGCTGGTTCCAGATGCCATTGTCAATGCAGGATTTGGGTTGGTGGCTGCCTGTGCGTGATGAGCAAACAGGGCCATGCTGGAAGTTTCAGGAGAAAGAACACACTCCTGGGTGGTGCTTGCAAAGGGGCCTGTAGATTGGGAGTGGCCATAGAGGGAGGCTTCACAATAGAAGACACAGAGTAGCCCTGCATGATTTTGTCAAGGCCAGGGAACAGCTTGTTGACTTGGTTGTTATTGGAAGAAGACATAATAAATTTTTATTAAAAAAATTAAACTCAAAAGGAGGAATGTATTTTTTAGTCAATTTTATTGTTAAATATGTTAATTTTATCAATAGTAGGATCTAAATTTTAGCCACACTAAAATGGAATAGGGTGATTTTTGAGAATGCCTGTGATTCCTAAAATAATTAGCACAAATCCACTCTAGATCCTTTAACATCCTATTTGAGAAACCCATAAATTATATCTATTTCAAATTCATTGCAATTATGATTTGAAACTTGGTCTTTGGATTTGACAATCCTGCAATTTCAGATTTGTTAATTTTTACATGATGTCTATGATTTATTTGAAATACAAATAAATCTCAAATTGTACATAAGAATCCTTCATTTCTGATTTATGTATCCCAAATTTGTTTGCTGAGTTTTGTCTTTTGTTAGTTGAGTTATCTGATCAAGAGATTTAAAATTTGCCAATTTAAATAAATCAAAAAAATTCAAAATAAATGATTGAATTAATTAAATATTTTGTTTTTTCACTCAGCTGAGTTGCCTGCAAAAGTGATTCAAAATTTGGACCAAGGATTTGACAATACCGCATTTTTACGTTTAGGTTCTGAATTTACAGTAGGCTGTTGAGCAACTTGGGGTTATTGCTGGTATGTTCAAAGCTACATATAAATGTTAGGCTTGCCAATGTACTTTACCTAATCCTATGCAAGAGCCCTACAGACTACAAAAGAATCAAACTTTGAAGATAATTACATTTATTGAAACTGGAGTACAATCTAGACAGAGGCTTCAATCTATCCAGGTGTAACTAAGAGCTTGTTGTCATCCTTTCAGGCATCTGTATCAATATATACTGCAAAAACCCTTCTTCTTGTCCTTTCAGACTGTTCTCAGTGGCTACCTTTGCAATAGGTCCATCTTTGCTGGCTGCGCCTAACCTGATTGGCTGTCCTTGGCACGTGTGCTGCTACTGGCCTTTACAAGGTGTAAATGACACTTAAGCTACAGCCTACTCTCTTCTTGAGCTAGCCTACTGGTAATTATTGATAGGCTATATCTTATGCGTCTATTATGGCACTAGGAAATTATGCCATATTTGGTTGACGTTTAGAAATGGTCCCTGTTCAGTCCTCCTACATTAGAAGGTAGAATTCTGGTATTCCTGTTTCCCATTTCTAGGGCTTAATAAGTGATCTTTTTCTGGCTGGTAAGCCTTCTGCTTATTAATATGACAGTTTGAATTGGGGATTATATGCCACATAATAGCTGACTTGATCCAATATTGACTTGTGAATTATCTGCCATGTAATACTGACCCAAACCAATAAGGAACTAATTATATGCCATGTAATGCTGATCTGAACTTGGTATTTCCTAGAAATTCATGCATACCTTGTTTGATATGATCATATAAGCCCTCCAGGCTGGGTGGGACTGAGTTAATAGAATGTAGATTAGGATGGAATGAGAGATATACAATTGATGATCTGGTGATTACAGACTATGTAGTTAATGATAATTACTATATTGGCTGACAATTATACACCATATAATATCTATATCAATTATAATTAACTAGTATTGTACGGTGTATAATCACTACACATATAGGAATAATAATCCAGTGATAATACAATGTATATTTGTTGCATCTATTATAATAAACTACCAATTACACTGTGTATAACTGTCGTATTAATTATAATAAACTGTGATTATACAGCGTATAATTTCTACACTTAATAGAATAATAACCTTGTGATAATACAGTGTATAACTGATAAAGATCTGTGTGCAATGATTATACTGATCATTTCTGGTCAATCAGCCTAATCTCACATTCCCCCCTCTTGACCATAAATAGGGAGGATAAGAAGAGAGTCAGGCATAATGGCTTTATCAACTATGTCCTCCTGCCTCAGCACCAAAGAAAAATACCAAGAGTTCCTGGCAACCATGTCAGAGGAGCGTTGGCTAGAGTTTAATTTCCAGAGCAAGGATGCTTGCCACCTCCAGTTCTACAGTTGTTGTTTGTTGTGTACTCACAAGAACAATAATTGTACAGAGCTGTCTTTGGCCACCACCATGGTGACCAATCCATTCCAGCAGCCCCAAAGCCTGATCTTGGAGCAGGAGGTTGCACAAGAGAATTGTCCTCCTTTGGTGGTTAGAGGTGCCAATTGGGCTTCCTCAGTAGACCCAGCTGCTTGGCAGGCCAGGGCTGTGGTACCTCAGCCACCTGCTGTGCCATATGCTCCTGACCCTACTTTTTTGGGTAGTGTTGTTTTCTCCCATGAACCCAACTATGCAGACTTCAAGGTCAACAGCCTCTTCCAGGGTTATGAATTCCTAAGTGAGTTCCTCTTTGTCCTCCTGTCTTGTGAGCAAGGGGTGGATGTTCACTCCCATCTTTGACACTCAGAGCAGTATCACTCTCCTGCTGTCTGCTATGGGGCCCTTTGTGAGCTGGCCTGGCCTCTGGAGGGGGTCTTGGTAGAGCTGCCCTGCTCCAATGTGGCATTGTATGCCAAATATGCGCAGGTGATTGATTTAAATTGTGCAGTGGTGCAAGTCTGGTCTCATTCTTGGGGGCCTAGTCCCAATTCCACCTGGCAGTGGGGGCTACAACGTGCTGATAACCAGCACAAATGGTCGGCCAACGTCATTAATGTCACCCTGGAGAGATTTGAAAACAGAGACCCTTCCTGGTATCTCCCTCACATGGCTTTGTTGGGTAACCTTTTCCTGGTCCCCAAGCCTTTTCTTCCTTGTGGTTCCTTGGGACAGATGTAGGGCATCTTGGAGTTTTACTGTTGTGAGGTGTTGCACCGCCAGTGGGGTCTTTCATCCAATATCCCTCTGAGGGGTTTATTGTTGAGTGCCTGTTGTTAGGAGCGTGCTTTCCCATAGAGTGTGGTTTGGGATGCCTGGCTTATGGAGAGTTGGCCTTATCTGTACCCATCATGCACTGGGAGCGGCTCTCCCCTGAGGCGCGGCGCATGTGGCTTTGGAATGTTGTTGTTCTTTATCAGGTGGTGGCCACCCATGCTTTTGGGGACTATGTGGAGGCTACCACTCATTGCGTCCCTGAGGAGCCTGAAGAGAGCCCTCAGCAATAAATATTTCACAGAACTATGTTCTTTTCCAATATTTTGCACATTTTTATCATTTTTATGTTTTTCTTATTATAGTATATGAGTTGATATTTTGTGCTTATTATTTTTTATGATAAGATCAAGAAGGTTTTTAATTAGACCCTTCCTTTGGGGTGTGGAATGATTTCAAGAACTTTGCATGTACGCAGTTGAATATGCGTCCACTATCCTTATCCTTGATGGTGTAGGCGTCAGGTGAGGTCTTCTCAATGATCTCAAAGGGGCCTACTCATAGATTGTCTAGTTTTTGGGATCTACCTGCACCTCAATTTTTGCAGAATGCAACCCCTCCCCCTAACTCAAAAGAAGGCAATGGGGCTCTATTAACAGAGTTCCTCTCAAACTCTGACTTAGGTTTTAATAGCTGTGTTGCTAAAAGCAGATGCTTGCAATTTGATGAGGGTTTTGGCTAGTTGGCCTAGGTACTGGTCATAGGAAAGTTGCCCAGGATCACCTGTGGCTGAGTATAGGACAGGCAGAATGGTAGGGTGACAGCCATACATCAGTTAAAATGAAGACACTCCTGTGGTTGAGTGAAGTGAAATGTTGTACACAAACACAGCTGCTCCTAGATATGTTTCCCAGGAAGATGTATACAATAACACTAATTTTCATAGAATCTGGGTTAGGGTACCATTGAAGCGTTCCACCATCCCATTGGTTTCAGGGTGGTATGGAGTGGAGAGTACTCCGCGGACTCCCATGAAGTCATTCACTCTTGATATCACTGAAGCTGTAAAGTTAGTCCATTATCTGAGAGTAGGAACTTTGGACAGCTATGGCATAGTATAATGGCGTCCAAGACAAATTGCGATGTAGAGGGAGCATCTACCTTCCTGAGAGGCCGGGCTTCCACCCAATTAGTGAGGTAATCTATAGTCACTATCACATAACAAAAACCAGGGCTGCTACATGAGAGTGGTCCCACTACATCCATAGATAGGGTATGCCAAGCAAAATGGGGCTGCATCATCTGGTAAGCTGTGCTTTCTGTAGTGGCTTACTACTTTGACATTTGATGTAGCAGTTGATTGTTTCTTGAATGTCAAAATTCATTGCTTACCAAAAGTAAGTGCAGGACAGGATTTCCTTAGTTTTTCAAAAGGCTCCATGACTCATTGCCTTGTGAGCGGCCATGTCAATACTAGTCCTGTTGAAGGGAGGATGGAATATATGTTCCTTGCTATCCACCAACTTGTATAGCACCCTATTGCATAATACTGTATCCTTTTGGAGGTCTTATAGGATATGCTGCACTTTCTTGGGATTGTCACTAAACTCCCTGGTCATCATCTTACGGTATAATTGATCCGCTAGTGGGCTCACTAAGGCCACAGTAGGTAAGTGTGATAGGCAGTCTGCATTCTGCTACTTGCTGCCAGGGCAACGGAGAATTTTGTAGTCCAAGGCCTGTAGTTTCAGCGCCCAGCAAGCAGACTGGTCTTCTGGTTCCTTGAGGCTATGGAGCCAAGCTAGGGAGGCATGGTCTGTAACTACTTTGAACCACACAGCATGAATGTAGACCCAAAATTGCTTACAAGCATAGATTACTGCCAGAAATTTGTGTTCTGTCACCATGTAGTTGCGTTTGTGGATGTTTAGAGTTCTACTGGAGTATGCCATAGGGTGTTTGAGTCCCTTGTTTTCAAGCTGGGATAGTATAGCCCCAACTGCCGTAAGTGAGGCATTGTTATGAATCACAAAAGGTCTGTCAAAGTCTGGGTACATCAGAACAGGGTTGCTTGATAACACCAAGCATAGTTTGTCAAAGGCTTCCTGACATTTCTTACTCCATACAAAGTCAACTCCTGGTTTCAGCAAGTGGAAGAGAGGCTTTCTAATTGCTGCAAAGAGGGGGATGAAGCGCCAATAGTAACCAACCATGCCCAAGAAGACCTGTATGTTGTGGTTTGACTCAGGTTGCTTCATCTTTGAGATGGCTTCAGTTTTTGCAGGCTGGGGCCGCAGGACATGACTATCTATAGCAAAGCCCAGGTATTCCAGCTGGTCTTTGAAGAACTGGCATTTTCATGGCTTTATCTTAAGATTAGCAGCCACTAGCCTCTTGAAGACCTCCTCCAAGTGGGCTAGATGCTTGGTGAAAGTCCTAGAGAAGACATTGATGTTTTCTAAGTATACTAAGACACAGGAGAGCTTAAGGTCAGCAAGGATGGTGTCCATTGCTTGCTAGAAGGTTGCAGGGGCATTGTACAGTTCTTGCAGAATTTTTGTTGGTTGAAATAGTCCTTGCAAAGTTATGATGGTGCATTTTTCCTGCTCTTTGGGGGTCAGTTTGATCTGCCAATAGTCTGATATGAGGTCCATGGCAGAGAAATACTTGGCGCCTCTGAGGCAGTCTAATGCATTGTCTATGTGGGGCAAGGGTTATGAGTCCTTTTTGGTAACCTTGTTGAGACGTTGATAGTCAATGACAACTTGGTTGGAGGCATCCTTCTTCTTGACAATCAGAATAGGGGACTCCCAAGGGCTTTTGGACCAAACCAGCATACCTTGTTTCAGCAGCTTGCTGACTTCTTCAGAGACAACTTCTTCATTTGCTTTAGATTGTTGTATGGGGCGCATGCAAATTGGGGGATTGGATCCTATATTGATGTGGTGGGTCACTCCTTCATCACAACCCAGATCATGATCACTTTCAGCAAAGATTGAGTGGTACTTCCCAAACAATAATGATGCCTGAGCTTGTTCCTCAGGTCCAAGAGAAGAAAGATCTCCTAGGGGTGTAGTCAGATGGACTTCTTGTTCAGGTTTGTCTGGTAAACCCATTTCCTCAAATATGCCAAATCCATTAACCTCAGATAATTTCTACGCAGGATAGAAATGTAGAAAACCTACCACTTGATCTTTATTGATAGAAAGTGCTTTCTTTGTGAGATTGGACAAGTGAACGTGAATCTCTTGTTGTCCAGGGGTAAAAATGCCTGGTGCAATGCACGGTTCAAAGCAAGAATAGACCCAGGGTTCAACACTTCCCCATAGAGTCCTTCAGGGACAGCCACATATAACCCAGTCTCAGCAATCTTCTGGTGCCCAGGTTCATAGGAAAATGCAGATTGGGTCCTTAGTGGGATACCCTTATGCTCCAGGATATGGGTAGGGGTTTTCTTCTGTGTTTTTTAACAATTTTGTATTCAACAGGGACAATCCTGTCAGCGTAGGCCAGATCAACAAACTTGCAAGGCTTGGGTGTGTTGTCTTGTTCTTCTTGACTGAAGAACAAGGGAAGGGGTTGTCCCAGAATTTTGAAGGTAGAAAGACTCCAATGTATCATGACCCCATATTTCACTATGAAGGAGGTACTTATGAGGAAATCATAGGTGCCATTTGGCAATACAACTGCTGGGGTGGATACTGCAATGAAACCAAATTGCATATGTAGTGCGCTGTATGCTCCCACAGAGTAATTGGGCTCCTTACCGGCTGTACCAAATGGCAATCTGTAGTCTACATCTGGGGTATACCCAGCTTCTTCACCATCTTAGTGGAGATGATGTTGAACGGGGCAATGCTATCCACAATTGCTCAAATGCAATACTTGTTAACCAAGATGTCAATGTATGTGCAATCAATATAAGAGTTATTGAGGCTTTTTAATGTGTGTATTCTGTTCTCCTCATCACTCTCCAAGGTGCAGAGCAGGCCTTTAAAGATTTCAGGGTATGTGGACTTAAGCTTCTCCAGAGGGAAATCTACTTGGATCAACTTTAAGTTTGGGGTATAATTAGAGCATGGTGAGCAGCGGTTTTCCCTGGCATCCTGGATTTGGGCGGCATAAGGTTTCAAAACTTCAGCTAGGGCGGCCTCTTTGTGCTGGGCTTTAGCTTGGGGCAGGTGTCCACAGCGTAAAGGTTGTTGGCTACAACCATGTGTATTGCATCCTCTTGTAGATCTTCAGGACAATATACTTTGGGGCCAGGTTTGATGGGACAGTTGAGAGTTTTGATGGAGGTAGAATTTTCCTCTTCTAATCTGCCTTGGCTTTTCCCTCATTGGCATCAGTGGGATGGCTCTGAACAATGTGTACCTTCTTGATTGCAATTTGGACATTTTGATTTTCAATGACCTGCCGTATTGCAGATGATGTAGTAGGGGCCCTTTACTTCAGGAGGGTGGGCAGAGGTCTTCACAGTATCTTCCTTCTGGTAATGTGGTTTCTCCTAGACTGACTTTGGCTGCTTGGTATCAGGTCTATTGGGGGGACCAAACATTTCAGCATGGCTATGTAGACAGTCTACAATTTCTGACAAGTTGTTGTAAAGCTAGCAGCAAAGGGTTGCTAATTTCTATAAAAAGTTGGTCAGGGACCTAATTCTTATTACTATACCTGTTGATGGTATAGTGGAAGCCTGATAAAGGAAAGAAGAATATAAAGATGTAAAGACAAAACTAGTGTTTATTGTGATAGTGTCATAGTTATATAGTGGGAGGCAGGGGAATTTCCACCAGGGGAAGGGAGGCACAGAAAGAATGACTTTTCTAATGGAGGGGAGTGGGCAGGCACAGTAGAAAGTCCCACATAAGAGAACAACTGGTTTCACACAGCTTTCCTTATGGAGGCAAGTGGAAATAACTTTGTTGTTCTATTATAGCCTCAGAAGATAAGCCTGTGTCTTGTGCGTATTTGAAAGGCACTTTGAACACTTGTTTTAAGGGTGTTTTAAACGTCATCAACCTTATTAAAACCATAATGCAATAAAAAAATCATGTGATTGTTCTGTTGCTCAATCCCTGGATGGACAACTTAATGTCTAATCCATTCAATATGCGACATTTCCCTTCAATGGATTAGACAACAGGGTCAATGAATGGCTTGGAATCTCTAGGTAGTGGCTATGGTGTTGGGGTCAATCAGGTGTCTTGTTAGGTGGGGGTTGTTGCACAATCCTTGGTCATTGGCTTTGCAGATCTGTAGGTAAACAGTTATGTTTCCTGGCTGCCATTTAGGTGGTAGAAAGTTGGTGCAGTACTGGAAGAGTTTTGTCAGTCTCCAACAAACACATTGTTCTTTCATTCTTATTCCTCATACTTTGGTGAAACACAATCACAAACAGGACAACAGCCCATGGAATTTTTTAATTAGGCTTTTGTTTTTTTGGGTTGTTGTCCTTGTTGGGGCTTGCTCTTGGTTGCTAGGAGCAGCACACATATACTGAGCGTGTACTCTAGTGACTAATTGCCCAGAATAGGGCTCCTTAAGGGTGTAGGAGTTGGGACCAGTCTTCTTTATAACTTGAACTGGGCCTTGCCAAAGGGAGGCAAGTTTGGATTTGCGGCTGTACCCTCTATTACTGAAGAAGTAGACTGAGTCTCCTACCAGGTAAGTGGGTAAGGTGGGGCGTTTGGATGCAGCTTGTTCTAGGTCCTGCAACTTATGGTTTAAGTTTACAGTGTAGGCCTCTGATTGAAAGCAAATAAGAGTTTGAACCAGCATGTTGAGGTACGCCTCTGGGGACACAGCCAGGCTGGGCTTTACCAAGGAATATAGTAAAGGGGGAAGTCCTGGTTGCTGGCTGTAGAACAGTTGGAAGGGCGGCTTTCCAGTGGCACAATGGTACCCAATGTTATATGCAAAGGTGGCCGCAGGCAGAAAGATATCCCATTCAGTCTCATGTTGGTGACTGAGCTTCCAGAGTATCTGGACCAGGCTCCCATTAGTGCGCTCTACCATGCCATTTTTCTGTGGGTGATAAGGAGTGGATAGTGTCCCACAAATTCCCATCAGTTGATTGAGGCAGGGGATGATATAACTGGTGAAGTTGGTACCATTGTCTGTCAGCAGAATCTGGGGGCAACCATGTTAGTATATTATATTATCCAGGATGAACGTGGCTGTCACCAGTGCAGATTGGTTGGAAATTGCCTTGGACTCTACCCATTTAGTCAGATGGTCAACAGACACAATGATGAACTTGGTGCAACTGTTGATAGCTGTCTGGGGGCCCACTACTTCAATGGCTACAGTGTGGAAGGCAAACCCAGGGCGTACAAGTCTGTGTTGGAACTTGGCAACCTTAGGTCTCTCAATGTTGCAGTCATGACAGGTGGCTAGTGTATCTACTAAATCAGTGTGCATTCATTCCCAGAAGCAGTGCTGCTGTAGCAGGGCTAATGTCTTCTGTATGCCACTATGGCCAGTAGTCTTGTGAGCAGCCACTACTGAGTCCATGCGTAGGGATGGTCGTATATAGGGTAGCCAATGGTCTCCACAAAGCTTCAGGAGTTGTCCTTTTGAGACCTTGGTATCAACAGCTATCTTCTTGAGAGCACTCTGTATCTCTACCGGCTCCTCTCCCCACAAAGAAGGATCCTCCATAAGCTTGTCATAGAGAATGTCAGCCATGGGGGATACTAAAGCAAAGGTGGGAAGCCGGAAGAGACAGTCAGCATTCTGATGGGCTGCTCTGGCTTGATGCATGATTTTTTAGTCATAAGCCTGAAGTTTAATGGCACAACACACCAGACGTCCTTCAGGGTCCTTGAGAGTCTTCAGTCATTGCAAGGAGGCATGGTCTGTTACAACCGTTAAATGTACCTCATGGAGATAGACTCTGAATTGTTGGTAGGAGTATATCACCGCCAGACACTCTTGTTTGGTGACAGTGTAGTTCCTCTTGTGAAAATTAAGCGTACACAAGCAGTATCCAACAGGGTGTTCAAGTCCTTTAGAGTCAAGTTGGGAGAGAACACCCCTAATTGCAGTCAGGCTAGCATCTGTATGAACCACAAATGGCTTGGCAAAGTCAGGGTAGGCCAGTATGGGGGCTGCAGTCAGTGTTCCCTTGAGAGCATTGAAGGCAGATTGTTGCACTGGGCTCCAGAAGAATTCCTTATCAGCTTGGAGAAGCTGAAAAAGGTGGTCACCCAGGGATGCAAAGTTGGGGATGAAGCAACGGTAGTACCCAATCATCCCCAGGAAGACCTGCACGTCCCGCTTATTGGCTGGGATCTGCATTTTCTCAATGGCTTCCACCTTCAGAGGTGCATGGCGGAGTCCATCTTGGCTAATGATGAACCCCAAGAACTCAAGGTGCTCCTTGAAGAAGTTGCACTTGTGTGGCTTGAGCTTGAGATTGGCTGTAAGTAACCTCTGGAAGACTTCCTCCAATTGTTGTAGGTGATAATTATTGGTTTGGGAGAACACATTAATGTCATCCAGGTAGGCCAAGACACTGGTGAGTTTGAGGTTGCCCATCACTGTATCCATGGCTCACTGGAAGGTAGATGGGGCATTGGACAGACCTTGAGGCATCCTTGTGGGTTGAAATAGCCCTTGGTCAGTGATGATTGCACATTTTTCTTGATCAGTGGGGGGTAGATTGATCTGCCAGTACCCACTGATAAGATCCATGACGCTGAAGAACTTGGCGCCACCCAGTTGGTTCAAGATATTGTCAATACAAGGGAGGGATTATGAATCCTTCTTGGTAACAGCATTCAGTCAACAGTAGTCAATCACAACACGGTTGTTTCCATCCTTCTTTTTGACAATCAGGAGAGGGGAAGCCCAAGGGCTTTTACTGGGGACCAGTAAGCCAGATCCTAATAGCTTCTGAAGCTCCTTGTTAGCCATGGCATGATTGGCTTGACTGCACTGTATAGGTCTGAAACGGATAGATGGACTGCCTTGGGTGTCAATATGATGAGCAACATCTGCAGCCTTGCCCAGGTCATAACCATCCTTGGCAAACACATCCTTATACTGGGCTAAGAGATCCATAGCTTGATCCTTCTTCTCTTTGGAGAGGACAGATAGGGAGTCATGGCTTATGAACAATAGAACCAGTGGTTGCTCACAGGGTAGACCCAACTCAGAGAAGTCTGTAAAGGGGGCGGTCTCCTGCAGGTTGTCATGCTCTTCCAGTTGTATATAAGCCAGAATTTGGTGTTTGGAGACAACCATAGCTTCACAACTCATGTTAGCCAAGAGTATGAGTACCTCCTTCTCACTTGGCATGATGATGCCTAGTGCAACCCATGGTTCTAGTCTGGAGGAATTAGGGATGCCAAAGATTTCTCCATGAGTGCCAGCCAGTAGGGCCAGCAAGAGGCCTGTATTGTGGATCATCTGAGAGCCAGGTGGAATAGTCACATTACAGGAGGCGTAGACTGGGATACCCTTGGCTTCCCCAATGGAGAGAGGTATTACCTTGACCTTCTTACTACGCAGTGTATAAACAACTGGAAGCTCTCCATTGGCATACTCCAGATTGATGTAGTGTAGACGGCATAAGGGCAGGTCAGACAGGCAATTTTCATGGTAGAACATGGGTATAGAGTGGCCCAATATTCCAAATGTATGGTCTCCATGGTTAGTCACAGTGCCATACTGAACCATGAAGCTAGTCCAAATAAGAATGTCATAGCTGTTGTTTTCCAGAACTATAGCAGAAGCAGTGACCATTAGCTCCCCAAAGCAAAGAGGGAGAGAAGAATAGGCTTCTTTTGCTCTAGTGGTCTGTGGCCCAGCAGTACCAAACTCTTCATGGTAGGCCAAGTCTGACGCCAGCTTAAGCTTCTTAACCAGCTGTGAGGATATAATGTTCCCAGGAGCACCAGTATCCAGTATGGCCCAGACATGAGTCTTGTTCACTACCAGGTTGATATAGGTACAATCCTGACGGTCCTCTCTGATCTCCACAATCTTAGAGACCTGGTGTACGCTTAGTCCTTTGAAATTCTCCAGGAAGGTAGCCATGGCAGCTCCCACAGCTGGGCTTACTTCCTTGAGGGATTCTAGCGGTGCTGAGACATTTACTGTGCGGAGCAGCTTGGCCAGTTGTTCAGCACTGTCCTCCTCATGAGTGACTTCAACGCCTGGTTGATCCAGTTGTTCAGCATAGGGTAAGGGCACTGTTCTCCAAGCTATTTGGGGGATAACCACCTCAGGGCAAAGTGTAGTCCAATGAGTTTGCGTGTTAACAGTGAGGACTTGATGGAGGAGGTCCTCTTGAACTCTGTCAGACTCCGCATCCTCATGTATTGGTTGGGAGTTGAAGTCAATCAGAGAGGGTTTATCCTTAGGGTCGGTCCCAGAGGATGGCAAGACAGCAGGCCTCTGATCTGGTTTGTCAGGGGGCAGTGGTATGAGGGGAGATGAGGGTGTTTAAATTACAAAGGCAGCCAAGGATTTCTCCTTGTCCTGAATGCTTAGTAGCTTTTTGACTGGTCCTCATTGTCCTCCTCAATGTCAGCGTCCTTGGCGTAGTCTTCCTCAGTGTCTTCCATGCCTACATGGTGGACATTTTGGTGCGGATTCTTACATTTCCAAGAAAAGTGGCCAGCCATACCACATTTGAAGCAAGTACGGGGAGCGTTGTTGACTAGAGCAGGCCTAACCTTGTCAGAAGGCTTGGGCATCTCCACAGCCACACAGGGTCTATACTCAGCCTGCTGGCAAGGACAGCCTTCAGGAAGAGGGACTTCAAACTCCTCCTTGTAGGTGCGTAGGAGGCAAATCAGATCTGGCACGGTGCAAGCGTTGTAAACGCCTGACTTAAGAGCCAGAGATAGTTCCCAGTTGACACGTACAGCATTAAGGAGTGCTGACTGCACATCAATAAACTTCACAGCACTCATAGACAACAGGGTTTGAGCTTCAATGTAGAACCTAGAAGTGAAGTCTTCTAACATTTCCCCCACCTTTAGCTTGGTGTCAGTTAAGTCCATCTTGCAACCAAGAAGTGCTTCTTGGCTACCAAATTATTCTGTCAAGGCCTTGGAGACGTTGGAAAAAGTCCAGCCATTCTCAGGGAGATTCAACAAGATAATGGTTTGAGTCTTGGCATCTAAACAATTGATGATTGTGGAGTCCCTTATGGCATTGTCTGCGCCATACATGGAGTTCTGATACAGACGTAAGAACATGGCCACATTGCTCTTGCAGTCAAACTTGGGTAAATTGACGGGATTGAAGTTGTTGGAGCCATGTTAGAGGGGAGCAGGTGTGATCCTCACTGGAGAGCGGGTGAGACGGGAATGGCTAAGGGTAGAGGCAGCAAACCTAGCCTCAGAGGAGTGACAGTAATTTTCCTCTTGCTGGGCTTTGCGTTCACCTTCTCTGTCTTGAGCAGCTCCAGAAGCTTCAGGAGTGGCTAGGACGTTGTCCTCAGACTCCAACACAGGCTCCAATACTTGTACAGCATTGAGAGCCAACCAAGTGTTGCCATCATTGCTTCCATAGCTATGGTAAAACTCAGGGCTGGAGGACCTCTGTGGACTGTGGTGACTCTTGTAGTGAAGGGACATAGCCTGTAAGTTGACAGCCATAATCTTATTGTACATCCTATCCAATTGGCTCTAGAAGGTGTCCAGAAGCAGTTGATGATTCTCCAGTTTATCTTGATAGACCTTGTTCTCTTGGCAGGTGATATCCAAGTTGTCTTCCAGAGAAGTAATGTGCTTCTCATGGATGGCAAGCTCATCTTGGAGCAGGGCTATCACCTCCTTGTCCTTCCTGGGATGGGTCTTGTTATCTGCTCTATAATGGGAGTTTCAAAGTTTGAGACAATCCTGGAGCTCTGACACAGTGTGGTAGCCATCAAACAGGAAGGCAAGATTGGCGCTCTGCTGGACTGATTCTACCTGCATCTTCTTGTAGTGATCAAAGAGCTCAAGGATGTCTCAACCAATAAGGTGGATGGAGGGGGAGTTGTCTGTGGCAGCAGACGTGGGGGTGAACAAGGGGATGGTGGCAAGGCGGTGGGCTAATACTTCCACCTCATGAGTCAGGCTTTGAACCATGGGGCCAGTCTCAAGCACGTGGGTAGTAACCACATTAATCCAATTGGCGTCTACAACCTGATGTGTGAGGGTCTGTACCACATTCACTGGAACTAGCTTATCTATACCTTTTTTGATGGCATCAACCCAGTGGAGCATGGTGTTCTGGGCGTTGGTAACTTCAATCAGATACTGATTGACGGTGATGAAAGTATTGCCAAGCTCAGAGTAAAGGACCTGGAGGAACAGCTGCTGTTTAGATACCAGTATTCCCTGATCATGAACTAGGCTTTGGATGCAACCCAGTTGCATTCAGTTGTGGCATACAGAAGGATGGGTGAATTGTTGTAGGTAGTCCTTGATATGTTTGACAGTACAGAGGTCACAACAGAGCTGGTCAGGGTTGACCTGGGAGAGATTCTGAAAGCAAACCAAAGAGTTTTCAGAAGAAGGCTGCTGAATGGCCAGGTGTTCAGAGCAACCACCATTGCCAGCAGCACCAGCATTCATGGCGTGTATATAACTAAGGATGGCGTCCTCAGAAGGTGAAGAGTTGGCGTCCATCTCTAAGGGGGCAGGGGCTTGTAGAAGCAGTGGTTGGCCAAAAACAATAGCCTGAGGGCGTTGATGTTCTGGCATGAAGTGGCTAAGGTTGGGCGGTCCATAGGGAGCACCTTCTCTTTCCCCAGAATGGGCATTAGCAGTAGTAAAGGCTGGTGCCTGGTGGTAAAGAGAAGCAGTGGCAGGAAACTGGGCCAGGGGCATTTCTACCTCCTCATTGAAATGACCGCGGGGGTGGGGGCTGGTGGTGTTGAAAGACATGAGCGCCAATGTTGTAAAGCTAGCAGCAAAGGGTTGCTAATTTCTGCAACCAGTTAGTCAGGGACCTAATTCTTATTACTATAACTGTTGATGGTATAGTGGTAGCCTGTAAAAGGACAGAAGAATATAAAGGTGTAAAGAAAAAACTAGTGTTTATTGTGATAGTGTCACAGTTATATAGTGGGAGGCAGGGGAATTTCCACCAGGGGAAGGAAGGCACAGAAAGAATGACTTTCCTAATGGAGGGGAGTGGGCAGGCACAGTAGAAAGTCCTGCGCAAGAGAACAACCAGTTTCATGCAGCTTTCCTTATGGAGGCAGGTGGCAATAACTTTGTTGTTCTATTATTAACCTTGGAAGTAAAGCCTGTGTCTTGTGCGCATTTGAAAGGAACTTCAAACACTTGTTTTAAGGGCATTTTAAATGTCTTTAACCTTATTAAAACCAGAATGCAATAAAACAATTGCGCATTTGTTCTGTTGCTCAATCCCTAGATGGACAACTTAATGTCTAATCCATTCAATCTGCAACACACGTCCTTGCCCTTGGCATAGGTGGGGCTATCTCTCTATGAATTTCTTTTTAGGGATGGGTTTCCTGTTTCATTGCAGCGCGGATATTAAAGGTGGAAACTGTGCCAAAACCCAGGAGCACTAGCGCGTTGTAATAAAACCTTCCCACAAATTCTTGCAGTGTTTTGCCTGAAGCAAACTTTATGGCTCCAAATTCAGATTTCCTGGTGAAGAGGATGTCCTCTCCACTAAACTCCTTGAGTACATCATGCTTTGCTTCCTGGTAGCTCCAGTTGGTTTCAGGTAGTTGTGACATCACCAGATTAACACTTAATGCATCCAATGTGGTGATAAGAGTGGTAGCTTTTTGGTGATTGCTGGTGCCTCTCATGGCCATTTTGAAAAGCCAGAGGAAGGAGTGTACATTTCTCTTCTTATTGAATTTGGGGAGTTTGAGAGATTTGAATTGTTTGTTTGTGATCACAGGTTCAGTGGGCTGGCAGAAAGAGGAAGTCAATTGCCTATCTGCCATATAGCTACACCTAGCCCTAGGTGTAGCTTTAGGCATAAATGGCTCTTTGTTAGGAAGGGTGGTGGACACTTTAGGAATCCCCCTGTTTGTGTGTTCCTCCTCCTCCTCCTCTGAGAGGTCATCAGCGTCCTCATAATGATTGAATGGCATAGAGGATGAGGTATGTATGCTGGCTGGGATGCACTTGCAGCCTTTTGCTTCCAGTAGGTGTACCTGGGCTTCCATTCTTGCCAGACAGTCATGGATGTTCAGATTGTTCATATGGAGGTTTCTCTGGCGGAGCTCAGACTCTAAGCCCACTGTGATTTTGAACAAGCATGAGATTGTATTCCTCATGCTTTCTTGCTCTTCTTTTTTGGCCATTATTGTATTGTAAGCTCTGGAAAACTCTTCCTCATATCCTCCAATATTGATTTCAAGACTTGTCACTTTTGTTTCCAGTGTTGCAACCCTAGCACTGTTTGGGCATGGCTGCAGTTTAGGTGTGGACAAGCAAGATACCTTCAATTGATTGCCAAACTTTGCTTGAAGTCTCTGAAAGTCACCCAGAACATATTTCTTGAACTGATGGAGTTACAAACCAAGCTGTTCTACCTCCTTGTCTAGGACAATCACATTCTGGTCCATAGTGACCAAGTCATCTGCCATGCACATGCTGAACTTATTTGATCTGGCGCAGAACCTGTGTAAGTCCTGAAGCCATGCCAGGGAGGCCCCACAAGCATCCATTGTAAATTCACTGCCATCTCTGGCTTTGGACCGCTCAATCTTTCCCCGTTGTACCAAGAAAGGTCCCAAAACGCCCGCCAAACCCCTCCATTTGTTGAATGATTTAGCTCACACGGTTGATGAGAGGTTTGTACTGGCTTATCCTGTGGAATCCCTGCCTTTGGTTGCTTCTTCCTGGGAAGAAACCCTGGTTAATTTGGACTACCTATTAGCCTGGTGTTGTCTGTTTTTAAAAACTATCAGAGCCACCCAATCAGGTGTTGCCACATCAACGCTTGATAACCCAGTTGACCCCCAAATGCCTGGCATCTCTTCCAGCCAATCAGATTTGATTTTGGAAATTGGAGTAAAACTCTCCAGTCCCCTGAGCCCATCCAGCAAAGTTTTGTACCTAGCCAATCAGGCTCACCCCCAACTGTCATGTGACCAGTTTTTTGCAATCCATTCCTTTTAACCAAGCAAGGGGACTTTCAGTTTCCTGCTTGTCTATTTTCCACTTACATTAAAGTTTGGAGTCACCTGCACCTTAATTTTCTTAATTTTGAGTTGCCTGGAACCAGTTGCGTCCCTAAAGCTCAAAATATTAGAGTGTAGCCCCTGCCCTAAGCTTACCTTTAGCCAGCCGGTTTTGAACCCGGCTTCTCTTCTGGCTCCTTGTACAAGTGTTCTTTCACTTAGTTGTTGTCTCTTTTGCTCTCGCCTTCAAAATCAAAGTTCAAAGCTCAAAATTTCAATTGAATTTTCCTATAATTTCTATTATTATCTCAAATTTTCCTTTAAAAATCATTGTTTTCAAACCCGATTTTGCTTGCAGTTATAATCCAAGGGCCCCAAGACAACAGCAAGGCTACCCAAACCTGTTCTGCTGTTTTCCCAAGAATTTGCCAAAGACTACCCTAGTCTTGCCATTTTCTCTCCGTTTTCTCCAGAAACTATATCATCCTACCCCAAATTTTGTGCTGGTTCTTTCTATGATACTGCTGGCTCTTAAATTTGTTGTCTTTTCCCTGGCTCCGTTTCTCTTGCTTCTGTGGTCTACCTCCCCTGACCTGTGGGGGAAAATCTCCTCATCGGCCCGTCTGGTAGGTAGCAACCCTGCCAGTCTCTGGGACCTCCCCAGCAGTCTTCTCTTTTCCAGAGAGGCTGTGGTTAAGAGCCTGACGTGTGACAATCTTGACCTGGACGTTGTGGAGCTTGCTTTGCCTATTTCTGAAGAGGTAGTGCCCCCCACACCTCCTCTCCCCTCCATGGTTAAGAAGAATGTGGTAACCCCTGGGTCTTCCAAGGTGGCCTCTCCCGCTCCTACTCGCACTCCCTGGTTGCTCACTGGTCTGATTCTAATGGGTTTGAACGCCTACTTCCCCCAGTTGTCCCTGGTGTCCTCCCTGTAGTCCCCTCTCCAAGCGGCCATCCCAGTTGCGCACTGGATGGCATCCTGGTGGTTTGTTGCACCGGGATGGGAGCCAAACTTAGTTAGTTTAGCCCCTCTCTCTCACATCCATGGATTCATAGACCATAGCTCTGAACTTTGAGCTGAGGACATCAATCAGTTAATTGATTCAGGCATGGGCGTTCCCCCCATGGATTGATTAGACAGGACCATGGTGCGTAACTCTGAAAAGGAGGCATTGTCTGTGGCCCACTGCTCATCCCAGTCACAATGGCAGGAGAGGAGGGCGTTGTCCAGGGAAGACAACTCAAGGTTTTGACATGTGATAACAAGTTGGAGTTGCTTGACAGACAGCTGAACAAAGCCAGCAAGGTACTCCATGGTGTGTTCTCCTCCAGAAAGGCGTTATTGAAGAGCCTGGAAGGAAGCATTTTGATAGAGCTGGTAGAGCTGCCAACAAGAATCTTGGTCAAAATAGTGGAAAAAGATGCTTAGAGTCTGGTTGGAGCGTTTGGAGGGACAGAGTTGGAATCCACGCAAGAGCGCTTCAGCAATCTCTACAATCTGTATGCAATTTTAGGAGTGAACTAAAGCAGGACCCTCAGGAACAGAGGGTAGAGGAGCCACAACCAAAGGGACAGTTGTGGGAGGGTAAACAACCACAGGATTTCTCACAGAGAAGACAGGAGCACTCTCCCTGTCTGAAGATTCAATTTTGTACCCATGCTTGTTGGCAAAGCTGGGCGGGGGCAGAGCCAAAGATAATCCTTGGCGGGCGGGGGCAGTTTTTGTGAGCATTGGCAGAGGCTCAATTTTGAGTGAGCACCAATGTTGAGAAACTTGGGGTTATTGCTGGTATGTTCAAAGCTACAGATAGATGTTAGCCTTGCTAATGTACTCTACCTAATCCTATACAAGAGCACTACAGGCTACAATAGAATCAAACTTTGAAGATAATTATGTTTATTGAAACTAGAGTACAATCTAGCCAGCAGCTGAAATCTATGCAGGTGTAACTAAGAACTTGTTGTCATCCTTTCAGGCATCTGTATCAATATATACTGCAACAACCCTTCTTCTTGTCCTTTCAGACAGTTCTCTTTGGCTACCTTTGCAATAGGTCCATCTTTGCTGGCTGTGCCTAACCTGATTGGCTATCCTTGGAATGTGTGCTGCTACTAGTCTTTAAAAGGTGTAAATGGCACTTCAGCTACAACCTACTCTCTTCTTGAGCTAGCCTACTGGCAATTATTGATTGGCTGTATCTTATGCTCCTATTATGGCACTAGGAAATTACGCTGTATTTGGTTGATACTTAGAAATGGTCCCTGTTCAGTCCTCCTACATTGGAAGTTAGAATCCTGGTATTCCTGTTTCCCATTTCTAGGGCTTAATAAGTGATCTTTTTCTGGCTGGTAAGACTTCTGCTTATTAATATGACAGTTTGAATTGGGGATTATATGCCGCATAATAGCTGACTTGATACAATATTGACTTGTGAATTATCTGCCATGTAATACTGACCCAAACCAATAAGGAACCAATTATACGCCATGTAATGCTGATCTGAACTTGGTATTTCCTAGAAATTCATGCATACCTTGTTTGATATGATCATATAAGCCCTCCAGGCTGGGTGGGACTGAGTTAATAGAATGTAGATTAGGATGGAATGAGAGATATACAATTGATGATCTGGTGATTACAGACTATGTAGTTAATGATAATTACTATATTGGCTGACAATTATACACCATATAATATCTATATCAATTATAATTAACTAGTATTGTACGGTGTATAATCACTACACATATAGGAATAATAATCCAGTGATAATACAATGTATAATTGTTGCATCTAATATAATAAACTACCAATTACACTGTGTATAACTGTCGTATTAATTATAATAAACTGTGATTATACAGCGTATAATTACTACACTTAATATAATAATAACCTAGCAATAATACAGTGTGTAACTGATAAAGATCTGCGTTCAATGATTAGCCTGATCATTTGTGGTCAATCAGCCTAATATCACATAGGCTAATATCTAACACCAAGATGTAGTTTTGCCCTGCATTTCAATAATATTTAGCACATGGGTTCCAATCCAATGATTGGATTAGATGAATGGCCTGCAGCTTTCTGGCATGATGTCTCTCTTCCAAACATTGGCCAACCTTCTGAAACACCCCATGTTGCACTGATCTTCCCCCTTTCTGTATTAATAAGGAACCAGGCTGCCAATGAGGTTATTTTAGAATCTAGAACCATTTACTATACCAATCAATATTTTACCCTCCTCCTGCTGCTGCATCACTTCAACCTCATACCAGCATATTGTTAACTGGCAATATGCACACCATCATCTCTGAGCTGATTCCAGCCCTACTTTTGAGGGACCTCAACTAGTATTCTTGAGCCTATGATATCTGATTGAATAAATAAATTCTCACTTTATGGATCAATATTGACTTAATCATCTGGAATTATAGGCCTCTAACTAATCCCTTCAATAAATTATGGATTTCATCCAGATATAGGTATTAAATCTTCTTAGGATACACTTTTAAAAGCTTGAAGCAAGCTTTGTTGGACAAAAAGCTCATAGCCTAGTCTAAACCTCTTTAGCTGTGACTGCCATCATACCCCTGAGCTCCCTTATTGATGCACTTTATGGGTAGAATAAATTTTAAAGCTGCCTGGTACTGTTTCATAAATTGATAGCAGTTGATAGAGTGTATCATGAAATTTAAAAGTGTTTCTTTGGCTTTACCCCTAAACTTTTTGGAAAGGGGTTTAGCTTGGGGGATGATTGATGCTGAAGATATCCCTACCAGACTGGCTGTCTCTACTGAGAAATATCCTGGTTGCATGGATACCCTAGTATAGTTAACTGTTGAAAGAGATATCAAATTTTGACTTTTGCTCCCCTCTGCTCATGATTAGCTGGATATAGTTCTCTTCCTGGTGCATCTCTAAATCAGGGGTCTGTTAGTTTGAAGTTTCTCTCTCAGGATTTTAAATTGATGTGTAGTAAAATATTTGCTTTTTTGATTTTTTCAGTGAAGAGCTTTTATCTATCAAGGTTTATTAACTTTCTTTGGGTTTGTCTTCAGTATCATCATAGTAACCAGATTTCTCTGTTAGGTTATGAAATAGCCAAGGTTCAGCTTCAAACTGGGGCAGTATCAGGTTTTTGGAATAATATGGTAGACTTGACCATCATTCTGCTGACTTATTGGCTCCAGAAAGCTAATTGCCATAGAGCTGTCAAGCTTCAGAAAGTATCAGCTGATCTTGTTCATAGCTTTGGGTAATCAGTACACTAATAATTACCCTGAAGATTGATTGTGATTCACTACTGGACTTCTCATTGGGTTGAATGTAAACAATTAAGCTTGATGATTTCTGACTATGATTACAGAACACGCCTATGCCAATAAGATTGATGATTCCTGAATAATATTGCAGGGCGTTCTGCTGCCAAGCATTTGCGCCTGGAGACACATTGAAACCTATGATTAATATTGTTGCAACATCTTTAATTACTCCTTCTTGGGGAATTAACACCCCAAATAGTTCACCAAATAAATCACTAAATAGCACACAAACCAATCATTAAATTGGTGGCACTACTATCATTTCACCATCTATTACAGGGACCAAACAATCCAGGTCCTAAGCGGAACACAACTTGAGCAAGCCTTGTGACTTAATAGGAACATTGCTCAGATAAGCCCCATGACTATCATGACGTACATGCCAGCATGTGATTTATCATGATACTATATAACACCTTATATTCATATCAAATAAAGTATCATTATATTCTTAAATTTCCCCTTTATCTTGTTTATTATACTTACCAGAAGTATAAACTCAACAGTGGTAGCACAGGTAGGTTATCCACACCTACACAACTTTAAGGAAAAATTATACTAAGAAAAGGAACCAAAAAATGGCCCTCCCGCAGGTTGGAGAGACTACAAAGAGGGACAAGACATCCCCACAGGTTTCCCTATCTTCAACAACGTCCTTGTCCCCACCAAATAGTACAACCTTCTCCACACTTGTAAACTCCTGAATCTTTCTACAACTTCTATAAGCCCACAGGTGCCTGAGATACCCAGTATTGTCTTTCAACGCCTATGCTCAGCAGAAATTGGAACTTTTGTAGGGTTACAACAGGAAAACGCCAATCTCTGAATTACCAGCACCCAAAGCAAATTCACACAAGTGGACTACCCCTGTAGATTGTGGACCAGCAAAGTTGCCCTCTGCGTCATGGGAAATGCCTCACGCTTTGTAAATGAATAGCTCAACCAACACTCCAATCAAAAAGAAAACTGGGAGGTGTTCAAAGCTGTGTTCCTCAAAAGGTTCACCTTGAAGGACTCTAACGTGGTGATCATGACAGAACTCAGAACCTTTAAAATGACAGGAACAATCAAGGATTACATTTCAGTGTATGAAGACTTATATAACTGAGCTCCCAACACCATTAACTTCAATGAGCCTGGACCACAATTGGACTTCTAAAATGGCCTCCCCACACACATTATATGTCATTTTGATATGACTCACTGTAAGAACCTCAAATATGTGTTCTTGGAGGGAAAACACACAGCTCATAAATCTGAAAATTTACATGCAACAAATAAACAGAAGGAGAGCCCCACAGCAAGAAAAAATTCTTGACCCATAAGCAGAACAACCAAGCCAACAACACCCATCCTCAAAATGATAATATAACTGCACAAGCCAACCAGGCAAGCACTGAAGATACCAACAAGGAGGGAAAAGCTCAGTGGAGTGCTTAGGCAAGCTGCCCTCCCCCAATTCACAAGACTTGTATATGGACCAAGACGTTGGACTCAGTTACCATGATCTTAGTACCCTCCAGCAATCCTCTACTGTTTGCTACCCAAACTGAAAATAAACTCCTTGCTTAGTCTTTTTGTTTTTGCAGATACCAAGCACAGCACTATTCAACACTGGAGCAGACCAATCCCTTGTTGACAAGAAATTTGGAAACCTCATGAAACTACCCACAATCCAAAGCAACATCAAGAGAGTTGTCATGGCAGATAAAAGAAACATACCAGTCACCAAGGAAGCAAAGCCTTTTTACACCCAAATTGAAGACTTACATACTACGCTCAGTGGCCCTATCATACCAATCCCTAAATACAATGTTATACTTGGCTTAGATTGGATGAGAAAGATCAAACCTCATATTGAATGGGATAGCACTACCCTCATCATTCAACAAGGCAAAGTACACCACCATGTTTACCCAACTCTTCTTGACACACTTATGAGAGACCACAGGTTTATAAAAATCATGGAAACAGAAGAGGAAACTGACCCTAGCAAAATCAATTGGAATGCCTGCACGTACAAGGTTATCCATTTCAAAAATACAGAAGCCAGATGTGAGAAGGACTATATCCAAGAACAACTAGTCAGTGAGTTCCCCTCTGTTTTCTAGGAAGCCTTACCAGGCTTATCACCCAACCAAAGTATACAACACAAGATCAACCTCAAAGGAAGTGTACCAAAAGCACACCCAATCTATTGGCTCACACCCCAAGAAGACAATGCCTTGAAAGCCTATCTGGACAAAGCCATTGAAAAAGGCCTCATTCAACCTTCTAAATTGCATTTTGGTGTTGCTGTCTTCTTTGTAGCAAATAAAGATGGTAGGCTCTGCCTAGTCACAGACTACAGAGCGCTCAACAATGTCACAATTAAGAACAGGTATCCCCTGCCCCTGATTGACAACCTTTTTGACGCCCTGGGGGGTCCCAAATCTTCACAAAAATTGATTTGACAGCAGGCTATCACCAAATTTGCGTAAATCCTGAAGACATCCCAAAGACCACATTTAGAACCAAGTACAGATCCTTCAAATGTGTTGTCCTTGATTTTGGTATGTGTGACGGATCCAGGAAATTCATGCTTGCTTTTTCATTATCCCAGTCTGACATTTTTACAGTTTGACAGGGAATCCTTTATGTAAGCTTTGATGAGCTTAGATTCCGGGCAAGTAATCTTGGCGTTAAACTTGTTGCCATCTGATGATCACTTCCACGTTTTTTTGCTTCTCATAATCTTAGCTGAAGACCATTTCTTTCATTCCATGGCAGTATTATTTTAGTTAAAAGCCAAAAACACAAAGCATGAAAATATTGAGGGGAAAGCAACTATTATCACACATAGATATCATTTTTTATTAATTATTATCATGTTTCCATTATATACCAATTGGGGTACATTCAGCTGAAAACCCCTCTGGTTCAGGAGTCACACCTGAATTCCTATCACATGGTTTATGACATAACAGTGTCATCCAATCCAGATCTTTACCAAAAAGATCATCACACTCTTAACCTATAAAAATGTGCCCTAATACATTCCAGAATCATCTGATTCTTTCTATGAAAATGTATTGCTTTGGCTTGAAGCATTCTGGACTTCCAGCGCCAAAACCCTGTGGAATATACATATTCCTGATCCAAGCTATCCTTGTTCCAACTGGGAACCAGGTGATCAATCCTGAATGTATAGACACCATTGTCTATATTTAGTTATTTTTGCATTTAATGGTTTTTTGCCTTAAACCCCGTTAAACCGCTTTGAAACTCAAACCAGGCGCCACTGCTGCGCCCAGGAACTTTCCTAGTTGGTGACCAGCGCCTCAGCGCCTGAAACATTCACTGGGCAGCGCTTTTAACCTAATTAATTTGCTAAAACAGCGCTTTTAAACCACAATTTGGGGGTTTACTTTTGGCTAACCTTAGCCAAACTTCTTGACACAGTCAAGGCAATTAAACAATATAATTAAATCCTCATTAATTATATTCCCAGCATATATTAATTAACCTTCCCAGTTAATTAATCCGTTTGAAGACAACAAGTCTTTACTTGACACAGTCAAGTCCATTTTGGCCATATGATTAAATCCCATCAATCATATTCCAGGGTATCAATTAATTAACCTTCCCAGTTAATAAATTACGTTTGAGACATCTAGCCTCATAATCTGAATTGTTCAGATTATTCATTACAGCCCTCACTTAGTATAGCCTAATTGATTCCTGGGTAATCCATTAACCTCCATGGTTAATTTGACGGTTTGAGACACCTAGTCTCATAATCTGAATTGTTCATATGATTCATTTTGCCCTCAATTTTTAAAGCCTAATTGATTCCTAGGTATCAATTAACATCCATGGTTAATTAGACGGTTTGAGAAACCTAGCCTCATAATCTGAATTGTTTAGATTATTCATTTTGGCCCTCAATTTGTAAAGCCTAATTGATTCCTGGATATCAATTAACCTCCATGGTTAATTAGACGGTTTGAGACACCTAGTTTCATAATCTGAATTGTTCATATGATTCATTTTGCCCTCAATTAGTAAAGCCTAATTGATTCCTTGGTATCAATTAACATCCATGGTTAATTAGACGGTTTGAGACACCTAGTCTCATAGTCTGAATTGTTCAGATTATTCATTTTGGCCCTCAATTATTACAGCCTAATTTGATTCCTGGGTAATCCATTACTACGCTGGAAAGTCTCTCCAAGGCCAATTCTATTGTTTTAAATTTCAACCTATGAAATTCAGCACAATTCAACCTCTTTGTGAAATCCCAGCCCAATGTGACTGTAATGCGGTCACAGTATGACAAACACCATCAGCACCTTTGTGACCTTCATGAACAGGGGTTTCAAGGAACAGATCAGAAAAAACACAATCATCTACCTGGACAACATCATCATCTACAGCCCAACCTTAAGACAGCACTGGATGATGTCTGCCTGGTCCTCTGCACCCTCCAAGAAAACCAACTCATTGCCAAACCATCAAAATGCAACTTCTTGTCCAAACTTCCATTCCTTGATCACATTATCAGCAAGGGAAGAATAAAACCAGACCCAGAAAAGATATGTGCTATACCCAAAATTCCAGCTCCAAGAAACAAGAGCAAACTCTGCACCTTCCTTGGCATGGTAGCCTACGTCATAAGGCTTATTCCTGATTGGGGAGCACTGACAGCCCCCTTGTCAGCCATTATGGGGAAAACAACCAAGTTTGTCTGGAAACTGCTACTAGACCAACACTTCTGCCAACTAAAAGAACACATGGTTACCACCCCTATCCTTCAATACCCAAATTGCAAGGGAATCTATGAACTAGAAACCAACACATCTGACTACGCCATAGGAGGGGCACTCTGTATCCAAACGGCAGAAAAGGACTTCCTCCCGGTGGCATAAGAGTTGATAGAACTATCAGACAGCAAACAAAGATACTCCATACACAACAAAGGATTGGTAGCCATTGTACACTGCCTCATGAAGTGGCAATGCTACCTAGAAGGAGCTCAGACGTTCAAAGTCCTCACTGATCATAAATTGTTGATATTTTTTAAAACCCAACAGCACTTATCAAGAAGGCAGGCCAAGTGGACGAGTCTTGTACAGAGATACCCAATGTAGACCAAGTACAAGCCAGGCAAAGAAATGCTTACCGCAGACACCCTGTCAAGGCTATACATTAAACATGTCTTGTGCGCTGAGCAGGACCCTATTTGCCCATGTTAATCATGGGAAATCTCCAGGAAGGGTTCCCACCTGGAACACCAATGGACATCCAAGAGAAAGTCCTTAAGAGCAAACATCTTTTCAAAAACGTGTATAGTACACTACACCAAATCCTTCCAAGTGATGACACTGTACCTTACGTTGCGTCAACACAAAAGATTGACACAGTCCTTCAATATCACAGAGACTTGGGACACACCTGTAGTAGAAACTTGCACAAATACCTCAAGACACGCTAATAGTGGCCAAACATGCTAGTTGATATCAAAGAAGTACTAGAACAATGCAAAGTATGTGAGAAGTACACCCAATCCAAGGCACCACCCAAGTCAGTAGTACCAGTGTCAATCACAAGACCCTATAAAGGTGTGATTGCTGGATATTGTGGGACCTATGCCTGGCAATAACAAAGGCAAAAAGTACATCATAACAGCTATCAACTATGCAACCAGGTGGCCTGTAACAAGCTACAAAGGAACACAAAGGCAATGATATAAGACTTTTTATTAGGAAAGAGATCATAGCCAAGTTTGGGAAACTTGACCTCCTGATCACAGGCAGAGTCACCAAACTTAACGCTGTTGACACTAACATCTATCTCACCAAAAACAGAGTTAAACACATCACAACCAGCCCATACCACCCACAAGCAAATGAAAGAGTAGAACAACTAAACAGCTCCCTAGTAGAAGCCCTCATTAATTTATCTGCTAGCAACCAAAAGCCTGGGTCAACATCCTGCCAACAACACTTGTGATATGCAGAACTTGAGTCAATTGCAATACAGGCAAAAGCCCATATAAACTTATCTATGGGCAAAAGCCTGCCTGTGCTAGTACAAATGCAGGACCACAATTACCTCTACCAAGGAAGGTACCAGATGACAATAACCTCAATGTACAGCATGCCAGAAAAGACCAAGAAGATATGGAGCAGAAAAGGATTAAGAGAGAGGCAATCCCACTACAGCAGGAAAGATTCCAAGCCGGGGGCAAAATCTGGGTCATCAATCATGACCAGCACAAGCTGGAGCCAGGACTATGTGGACCAGGCATTGTCATGGAAGTCAACCCCAACAATACCTATCTCATCAAATGAATTGGTGCCTGAACTGAAATAAACTGAAATACATGCACCATGATCAACTCTGCCTGTGCAAGGCAAGAACAGCCCAATCAACGCAAGACTCTCTGTCCCCAATGCCAAACTGGATTAATACCAAGCCCGCATCCCCGACACTCTCAGGAAAATTCCCAAGGCTCCTCCTTCCAGCACCCCAGGGGGAGATGCCGCAACATATTTGATTACTCTCTTGGGGAATTAACTCCCCAAGTAGTTCACCAAATGAATCACTGAATGGCACACCAACCAACCATGAAGTTGGTGACACTACTATTATTTGACCATCTATTATGGGGATCAAACAATCCAGGTCCTAAGCGGAACACAACTTGAGTAAGCCTTGTGACTTAAGAGGAACATTACTCAGATAAGCCCCATGACTATCATGACGTACATGGACAGCATGTAGTTTATCATGATACTATATAACACATTATATTCATATCAAATAAAGTATCATTATTTTCTTAAATTTCCCCGTTATCTTGTTTATTATACTTCCCAGAAGTATAAACTTGACAACAGGGAAGGTCAATTAGAAGAACAATGCAGAATGCAAAAACCCATTGACAGGATAACTAAACCTTGCATATGCATGAATTGCAGACAGGATGCTGCCAAGACACTGCTACAATAGGCTGAGGTCTGGTAATACATTGAAGTCCCATGCCAAACTGGCATGGCTGCCTAACTCTGGGTCTGAAACTAGCAGTCTGGGGAAAAGATAGACTGACTAGTAAGAGTTGGAAGCGTCAGACAACATGCTGGAAAGAGGGCTTATCCACCCTATAAAATGTGCTCTTCCAATTAGATATTGAGCAGAATATTCACCCTTGAAGATAGAGATTACATATCTCTATCAGCGTATCACTACTAGCTGACACCTAGTAGTCAGAAGTATCCAAGTAGAGCATACCACTGTCTACTTGCAGACCCAGTGTATTTTCTCCTACAGACCAACCGGACACTGCCAGGTTGTAGCTGCATCCCAAGACCCAATTGATGGCTATAAATTGTTGCCATATAATCTTCTATCAACAAACCCCATACAATGACCAATAATAAAGATCTTTCCTCAAGACCCCAAAATCTTGACAGGCAGGGAGATGTTCTGTCAATTAAGTTTCTGTCAACTGATTTTCTGTCAAATTTGATTATAACATGATTTTTTTACATGTGTTTTTTAACTTTGCAGCAATAAAAAAGATCAAGAGTACAAAATAAGGAAAGCCTGTTATATAAAATGTATTCTTTAAAAATTTAAAGTTATTATTTAATTTTCTGATAGTGAAATTTAATTTAATTGGCTTTTAAAAAGGTAAATCTTTAAAGATAAAGTCAGTTAAATACAAAAAGGTAATTGAAATAATAAAAGGCGTATGCCATATTCTTCATCAGTAAATAGAGTAGATTTAAAGTCTGTTTTATTGTAAAGTTAAAAAGTTCACACATGAAGAAAATCATAGTTGTATCAAATTTGACAGAAAATCAGTTGCCAGAAATTTAATTGACAGAATATCTTTCTGCCCCATCAAACTCAATGTTGTTTCTTTGCCCTGAAGCAACCAACTTTATCCCTATGCATTTTACAGAAGAGGGGTTTTTAATTCCCCAATTTACAAGGCAGGAAGGGGTTCAGCCAAGGTTGATCCAGCTATAGATTCTTCACATTTAAGTTTTCAACTTTATAGAAATAAGCAGGATGGAGATAAAAATAGTAATGCCTCCTTTTATAAATATTATTTTTAAAGGCTTCAACTTTTCTGTTCTATTTTCTTGCAAGTAAAAGTTAACTAAGTCAGCCTTTAAAAAGGGGCAGGGAAGATATTCCATCAATTATTTTTCTGTTGACTGTTTTTAGAAAATTTGATCCAGCTATAAATTTCTTAATATATAATTTTTTACTCTTATGTTACATCAAAAAATAAAATAGTCTTTCCTATAAAAGTTATTCCTTGAAACTTTTAATGCCCTTTTTTATTTTCCAGCAGGGAAATTAAACTTAATTGGCCTTTAAAAAGGTAAAGATTTAAAATTAAGCCTTTTAAATAAAAAAGTGAAAATTAAAGGAAAATATTATAATTATTGACTATTTTTTTCTTATTAAAGAGAGGGGGTTCAAACCTTTTAATACTGTTAAGTTAAAAAGCTACATACAGAGAAATTTATAACTGGATCAAAATTGACTATAAATCTGCAAAAGGAAAATTAAGGGCAGAATATATCCTTTCTTTGGAGCTGGGGAACCTTGGGAGGCCTTGTTATGGCATGACTTAATGTCACAACATTTAGGAAGCTCCTTTAGCTGCATCACTGAAATATCTTATTATCAGCAACAGAGCTGAGACCTTCAATGGGAGAAAATATCTATAAATCATTCAAGAGAACTATAAAGGTATTTGGGTAATGGTTTGTTATACAGGAAACCAAGGCATTGAGAAAGTAGGAATTCCATTGTTTAATTACCTTCAGGGATAGATGGAAATGCCAATATCAGTGAAAATAAAGTAAAGGAGGCAAGCAAACAAAACTGTGGAATTGGATTCAGATAAGTGGAGGTGGAAATACGATGGTAGGAAATCCTTTATTGTCACAGCAGCCTCACTCTAGAGCCCACGGGTTTAATATATTGATTCAAGGAGGTGAGATTTAGCTTGGTATTTATATTGGATACAGGAAAAATCGTGGAGCCCTACCTCACCCGTAGTCTCAGCAACGATTGTTTTCGTCTTTGCACCGAAAATGTCATCAGATCCCCTCAAGCATCTCAAAGCTTGCAGCAAAGAATTTTAATAGAAGTCGAAAAATTACATATGCGATCAGGAAGGAGTTTGATGATCCCTTTTCTCCCCCAGCACATGATTTGGAAACTGATTCCTAGGCGTGTTCTTTTCATAGCAAATTGAAGTTCTGGTGCCACCAACAGAGTGATTTAAAACCAATTTTAGAATATATTAAGTCATACTTGGATATCACACAATGTTTTATTGGCAAAGTTTTTTTCTCGAGAGAAATCAGGTTCATGGAACGAGGTTGATAGTAGCTCGCTTAAAAGTTTGATTTTTCATCGCACGTCTTTTAAATGGGATTGTATTGAGAATTTATTAGAAACTGATCAAAGATTTTGCTAATAAGATGACAAAATGAAACCATTATGGGGCTAGAATTTATTGGTAACTTATGCTTCCAAAAAATCGTAATTTAAAAAATAGCCGAGAATAGTTCAAGCTGCTGCTCCTATCTACTCGAGTTGCCTATGAATATCGGAACCATTTTTAAAAAGTCTGTTCTAGCTTAAAAGCAAAGCGAGAAGCTTCTCTACTCGGAATGGATGGAATCGATTGCAACAAAAAGGTGATTGTAATGTTTATCAAGCCACTCTAAATATTACTTCAACCGACGAGCAGTTATTTGTCAAGAAAGTCTAGAGCAGAAGCAGCGTGGCGTTTGTAGAATAACTTATCGACACCAATATTCTCTTCTGTGAGTCACCCCTGGGATTTGGACGAGTAAGTCTATATTTATGACTGCATGGCTTAATACACAATCATGAAGCTTCTTCCTATTCTTTCTACCTGTGCTGGGGCTTTGGTATTTTCAACCGACCGATGGCGCGACTTAAGATGCTCGGGGTTGGTTGGCGGCCCGTGTGCCAGCTGGATGCGGTGCTACAACAATGGCATGTACAGCAAGAATGATACCAAGCTAGGATGCAAGGCAGCCGGCCTCCATTTCAATGGTAACGCGTGCTGGGCAAGGGTGCTCAACGGGAGATTGTTTGGTGGCATCCAAAACTGCCCTCAGTTGGCAAAAAAGCACTGTCCTCGAAACTATGTGATATATTATAAATGCTTAACGGACTAGATCCAGCCTCAACTGTTTAATCTGCAAAGATATTAAATTCTCCACAAAAATATTTGAGGGTACATTATAAATATCCATCCAGAAACTCAACCGTAACAAAGATGTTTTGAATCTCCAAACCTTCCCAAAGTTTAGACCAATGCTTTGTTGCAATGTACAATCAAATGGAGAAATTATCAAAAATTGACATCATTATTACCACTCAGATAACAAGAAAACACTGATTACTGATCTTATATAGCTCCTCCAGAATACAAACACAAATCATTACCTGGATCAATATCACATTCCCAAGTCACATCTCTATACCATATAACAAAAGCAATAATTCAATAAAATATATCTTTTCTCTAAATATTGCTTCCCCTAAGCCTACTCTTGCAACTGGTAGCAGCATAAAAAACATTAACTGCAATTTTTCAACTGCCCAGGAAAAACCAACAACACACACCACTCTTGCCAGGCTCATCAATACATAAAATTGTTGCATACCTCATCATGGTATTAAATGAACCCACTTGATCTAACTTTCTTTTGCCATATGACCTGACAACCAATATCCCACCATGATATACACCATACAAACAATACATCATACCAAGAGGACTTGTAATTGCATTTTCAAACTCCAAATACCACCTAACCTCATTCCACCTATCTTTACCAAAAATCAAGACAATAGCTAGGTGAATGTAATAGAGAACAGCAAGTACATGGAAACCTAAAATTCCCTATAAAGCCCAAGGAAAAAATACAGAGCTGGTTTGAAAATGCAGCCACCTGAATCTGAGCTACTCATGCCCTCACAGAAAATAGGGGGTCAAGAAGCTAAAAATTCCACTTTAAATCAGCAGGCAGCTGGTATGCCACCTGAGTGAATGCCAGATTGTATCAAGAACCCATTGTATGGGATGGCTGTAAAACAGATATTGAATTTCACCTCACACCAACAAAAGCCATGTAAGGCATCATATATAAGCTCAACGTCCTAGCTCAGAAACAGCCCATGGCCTTCTATCTGGATATATCTGAAGAGATTTTCTGCAAGGTGATAAACTATCTAAAGTAGAGAAAGAGTTTATATGAAAAGCCTTCACTAAAGAAGATGTGTATCACAATCTCAACTATCACACATCCTAAAAATACACATTGATGTTAGCAATGATTGCTGAAGATAATAGAGCTAAGAATACTTGCACAAGATATTATGCACACAACAGCAGCAAACTAAGTGCCAAATCTAAGCACAATAATACCAATAACAATGGCATTAACAACCATATAACAGTAGCAGATAAAACATCAACAAATGCAATACTAATAACATCAACTCAAATAAGAATTATAAATAAGGAAATGTTTCTATGATATTGCCACCTCTAAGACCAAACAGAAAACCTCACACCACACTACAGCAGAGCTTAACTAATCCAGTGCCAGTCTTTTGAAAGACAAGGGGTCAGTAAAGGTGTGCATGCTCCCTGGTGTCAGAAAATCTGTGGACTGTGGTATTTTTAAAATCTGCCAGATGATATCCTAATTCTTCTAAAATTAGTAAATTATAGAGAACCTGTGAGATTGGCGTAACCTCCAGCCTGGAATACTTTGTTGTCTGCAGAAGTAGCAAGTCTGACTGAGCCCAAAGCTAAAGAATTTAGGTTGGTTCTTCCTATTTCTGGGTACAGTTCATAGTTTGTTATCCCTATATTTTACTATAGGAAAGATATTGTATGACAACAGTATCATCTTTTGCTCTACTAATAAAGCCTAAGAGAGGATCACATTAAGGAAATATGACTTGTATCAATCATCAAGTCAATACAGAATCATCAGTCTTTTATTCTAATAGACTGGCTTTAAGGCAGCCCACCTGCCCGCGTTTTATCTGAGTTAGCTCACAACGCTAGGAAGAGACTGAAGTAGCATTAGGTAAATACAGAAGGAGGCCTGGCCTTTTCTGGGTGGATTTTGTGGAAGCTCGCTTGACAACTTCCTTGGCTTACTGTGTTTGTTCTAGACATGCCACACAGCTGAATCTCTTTCAGCTGCCTTCCTGGGCCACTATCCAGGGCTAGCTAGCCAGAGGTTGGCTACTAGTTCACAAGATGATTGTTACACTAATCAGAGCTACTCTAATACAATAGGCTCAGGGCCTTTTATCTTAGAGTGTTTGGCCCAGTGGCCCAGTCCAGGGTGAACTCTTCTAGAAGAGTTTCTTATGATGACCCATATGATGGCCCTTGTTCTAGGATAAAATTAAAGTTTAGAATAGCAATTATTATGAGGTTATTGAGGTGCAAGTATATAGGAACTAATTAATTAGCAGTAATTGCATGTCTCATTCATTAATTGCAATGCATGGATTTGTTACTGCCAGGATTTGATTTGATTATTGGTTAATTGATCATGCAGCCCACATCATTCTGTTGAAACATTCCTAAGAGTGATTGACAGCTGGCCTGCATCAATTGATAAATTTGTTAATTAGTCAATATCCCAAAGTCCTGATACCTGGTATTGATTAAGCTTTACTTCTTTCTACAGCATTATGTGTGCCCAGACCAGCTGCCCTCTTTTCAAATAATTCTTTTGATAAGTCTTTCAAACCTTTACTCCACAGCTTCACCCAAAGATCACAACCCTTTAAAATAATTTTTTGACCATGCAGTAAACCACTACACATCAGTTATGGTTGTGCAGCGCTATATATACTTTCTATCACAAGAAAAAAGTAAAATATTTCTGGATTGCTAAGGGCAAGACAGTATTATCTGAAGGCAAAATAAACCCCATCAAATATCAGTATATACAGAGAAACAACCTCTCACAAAGCTTCCATAATGAGAGGCCATGCCTATGATACAATACTAGCATTAATTGGCTCTCCAGAGTCAACCCAAACATATTATTGGAACAAGTAAAAAAGGTAAACTCTGTCATAATAGAAGATCAAAAAGGTCTGATTTTTAGGATAAAGTATTTTTATATTTAATCAGCTTATATGACTTTAAAAGTCTTAAATCAACAACCATATTTTACTTCATGTGTTACAGTCACACAAATGATAGTGAGGGGCTTCAAGCCCACTAAATCACATGGGCTGGATACCCTAATTGAGGGATAAAAGGCCATATTAAAAGAAAAAAAACTGAACTTCCTCCTGAGAGGTAATTTACCTGTGCAAATATGATATAATAAGTAATAGTCAACCCAGCACACTATATTAATTATCACCAATAGAAACTAAAACCCTCAAGGAACATTCCATAACTTAGCCAAATGACTTATTCAGACATCAAAATCATCCTGGGGAGTTTTTTTAATTTTTTGTAAAAAATAAAGAATCATTTATAGACCTGTAAATAATTACAGAGCATACAATGTGGTAGCTCTAAAAAACCTTATATCTCATTTAAGAGCTTTTTTCATACATATCAGAATCAAATTAACTTTTCAAAAGTTGATCTTACATCAGGGTACAACAAAGGCATGTTTCAGAGAAAAATCATACCAAAGACACTGTTCATAACATACTATTGCTCCTTTGAATATAAAATAATTAAGTCTGGATCACAACTTCTTTGCTCAGCTCAATCTCACTTTTGAAGGTTACAATTTATAATTTCAGTATCTATTACCAACATCTAATCAGGTAGGTTCCAAATTCATAACAATACAGGGGAAAAGTCACACTCACACTCTCATATTAAGTGCCCAAAGTGTAAAAAACACATGTAAATCACTCACTCAATAACTCTTGTAGGACACCCCTTTGATGTGCCTTATCTTTCTCAGAGGCTACCTATCTGTGTATTGGGTAAAATCCAGGTGCTAACTGGATTTCATTACCATATTTTCAGATAACAAGTCTCCAAAAGAAGAGCGTTATTCTGTGCTTGGAGGGGTGCAAATTCTTTCACCAGTTTACCAATAGACACTCTTGAAATTGCTGTATAGACTTTGGAATCTACATTCACATCCCCCTCCAGAGGCGGGTATATCTCTTTGAAAGTTCTGAAAACTTTCACCAGAAGCTTTACGCCTTTTGTGAATCCTGACATGTTCACATTGAGAAGTTGGTTATGATTTAAAAGCCTGTAGCTCTTTCTAAACAGATCAACCTGCTCAGGGTTGGGGTAGGGAACAATAAGGAAATACTTCATAGTCTTGAAGTTAAAGTTTTTTTAAGGGTCATGGACAGTTCTTAATAATTTAGAAGGGAGGAAAATTATGAGACTTTTGAAATTGAACCAAGGATGGTTCAGTATTTTATTGGAGAAGACAACAGCCCAATAGAAAGTACAAGATTAAGAGTAATAAGATGAGGGTTACCAACCAGTATTGTGACTAATATACTATATGAGAAGAGCCACAATGCCATCAGAGATTGGCACAATGGCAGATTCCATGTAAGGTTTGGGACTGAGGACTAACCTGCACAGGAATTACCTATGTCAAATTGGAAGTTCTCCCAATCAGGAGATAGTGTCTGTAACTTAACATCCTCATCAGATTGATCCATGCCGTTAGATATGTCATGGGAAAACTAATCAAACCCCCCCTGTGTATTGTGAGATATGTTAGCAGGCAAGAGGGAAATCTTGAGAGTAACAAGACCTACTATCTTAGTATATTGTACTATTACCATATTGCTCTTCAGTTCCACTTCCCTGTAGTCCTTTCTTGCTGTAGATTGATGTCAATCTATCTGTCCCTGTATAATGGCTGTGATTTGCTTCAGTTCCTGTTTCTTGTGTCTGTTTCTGGGTGGCATTAAGTAACTTTCAATATCTGGTATCCAGCCCCTTATTTTAACTGTTTTTTGTGAATCACAATATTAATGCTCTTTCAATTCTGCCTTTGATAGAGTCACATTTCAAGTGTAAACCCATACATTTCTTTTTTAATTCAAAATGGGGGTTCCCCAAATTGGCAAGGGTACCATCTACCATTGGCCTAGTGAAAAAATCGATACTTAAACCCCTTATGAGAGCAACCAGTAATTTATCTGTCTTTTTACCATTTTATGGTAAACATTTATCATATAATAATCATTTTATATATCTAATAAAAGTATGTTGTATTCAAATTTTCTCATTGTTTTTTCTACTTTGGCCACATCTTCCTTTTTATGTCTAGAGGAAAATTCTGATAGTTATCATTCCCAGGGCCTTAAGTTAAATCCCTTATTCATCCTTAAAGTCTAACCTCTGGCTTAGTGTAACCAGAATCCTACTGGTTAGATTCCCTGCTGTGTCCCTTGGCTGCGCCCAAGAACACAACACTTTTAAATTTTAATTATGTTTCTCTCAGAGGATTGAAAACCCTCATTATAACTTACCACTAATCATACACTTACATTCTTGACTTAATTTTTAAATGGATTATTTATTCCTGCTATATTATTTACCAATTTATTAAGCTCTAAGGGTCATAAACTACACTAACAAAACTATTTTGGTATGGCCTGTGAATTGTGATGCTTGTAAAGAACAGGTTGGGTTTGCTTTTGCTTCAACAGTTGCCCCTTTCTATAAATGGGTTGGCTAAAATATCCACACATTCCAGATTGTGCTACCTTAGCTATTCTGATACTGGTAAAATTTTGAGCTCAACCAGCCCCTTTTCTATCTAGTGAATGATCAGTGTTCCCAGTCTACTATTTAATTAGAATTACTTCCCCAAATAAATACAAGTTTAGCACATTTTTGTTGGAGTTTATAATCTCTTAAGCTTATTTTTTTCCCTTTAACTAAAAGAAGATTCTCTTCAATCCTATCACAGAATTAAGGCAAATCCCCTTAATTTTGCCCCAAAGTCTAACCCAAGGCTAGCTTTGAACTTCAAACCTTTGGTAATAAAGGTTCCCTGCAGTGTCCTCTTGGATGTTGTCCCCACAAGACAAACACGGCAGCTGGAAAACCTCCTTATGTCTTCTGCATCATCCATATGGTCTATGTAAGACTGCCCCTATGTGGTTAATGGAGCTTCAGAAACTACTCAGTAAACTCTCCTAAGAGAAGCACTTGGACTCCTGTAAAAAAACTTTACATCCCTGGCCATCTTTAACCAGTCAGAACTTCAGGTCAGAAATGGTTAAGAGGCCAAGAGTTTCTTCTGAGCTGCTATAGCTACTAAGTTCAGGGTGTTGGATGGTATAGAGGTTAGGCATATTATTAGAGATAAAAGTATATTTAGGGTTGTGAATAATCCTTATTAAATTTAAAAGAGGATCCACTTAGAGACCTTCTAACTTACTGGTTTGCAGGGTTGTTTTATTCCTCCACAGTTTCACTGTTCTAAGGTTATGTAGTTTTGCTTGATAGTGTAAATTCAGAACCTAAACATAAAAATGCAGGATTTTCAAATCCTCAGTCCAAATTTTGAATCACTTTTGTGGGCAACTCAGATGAGTGAAAAGTAAAATATTAAATAAAATTAACCATTTAATTTGACTTTTTTGGTTTATTTAAATTGGCAGATTTCAAATCTCTTGAGCAGATAACTCAACTAACAAAAGACAAAACACAACAAACAAATGTGGGATACATAAATCAGAAATGCGGGATTCTTATGTGTAATTTGAGATTTCCTGTATGTCAAACAAATCATAGACATAATGTAAAAATTAACAAATCTGAAATTGCGGGATTGTCAAATCCAAGAACCAAGTTTCAAATCATAATTGTGAGGAATTTGAAATAAATATAATTTATGGGTGTCTCAAAAAGGATGTTAAAGGATCTAGAGTGGATTTGTGCTGATTCTTTTAGGAATCATAGGTATTCTCAAAAAACACCCTATTCCAGTTTAGGATGGCTAATATTTTGAGTGTAATATTCACCAACTTAACATACTTAACAATAAAATTGACTAAAATATACACATCTCTTTTTGAGTTTAAATTTTTAATAAAAATTTATTATGTCTTCTTTCAACAACAACCAAGTCAATGAGCTGTTCCCTGGCCTTGACAAAATCATGCAGGGCTACACTGGGTCTTCCAACAGTAAAGCCTCTGTCTATGGCCACTCCTAACCTGCAGGCCCTCTGCAAGCACCACCCAGGAGTGTGTTCTTTCACTTGCAACTTCCAGAATGGCCCTGTTTGCCCATCATGCACAGGAAGCTGCTAACCCAGATTGTGTATCAACACTAGCATCCAGAATTGGCCAATTGAGCCATGGGGTCACCCAGAAAACCAGAATCTAGAAACAACCAATCAGATGGCACTGTTTAGTTCCCAAGACAGACACATACCACTTCCAGCCAATAAGCCTACAAGACGCAGAAGAAAGCTAATTACTACAGAGATTGTACTCAAAATGATTGAAAAACAAGGGATGCTTATGTCCCTTGGGGAAATTGCAGCTGCAATGGGTTTTGCAAAGTCCACTGTGGCTGCAACCCTGAGAGCCCATGCCAATTGTGGCCTCCTACCAAGAAGACCCCAACTGGTGCCTGTTCTTCAACTGAAGGTGAAAAAGCCCACCCTCTCATGATGGCTATTATGGAGCATGACCCACAGATGCCCTTGGTCCAGGTCTGTCTCCAACTGGGACTCCACAGCATTTTCACCAATAAGAGAACAGTGAATTTGTGGATGCACAGAGTTGTGGTTGCTGCTAGAATCTTGTCCAATAAAGTTCTCAGTGGTCCCAGTTTGATGGACACTGACCCATATGATTCTAGAATCATCAATTTTATCAAAGGAAGGGCAATGAGGGCCCATAATGACGTAATATTCCTGTCATATGCCAAGATTTTGGCAAGTATTCATGACTTTGGAGAAAAGTGCATCCAGTCTGACGTATTCAAGCGCTGACCAATCTTATATTGGTTTGTCAGGGTTTTGTTGGCAGTTTCCCCATTGGGCGTCACTCACTACTCCACAATATCAAACACCACAGATGGGTATGCCTACCAGACAGAGCTCAAGGCCATGCTGGAGGAGTGGGCCACACAAAACGCTGTGTACACATTTGTACTGAGTGCGGAGATGGAGCAGCAGTAATGGATAACCAAAGAAATCAGGGCTTCAGGGCATACCTGTTGGTCCTACCCCACCAACCACGCCAACATGCATCTTGTAGATATATGTTTCTACAATTTTGGTTCTGCCCTCAGGCGCTTAAAGCCTGCCACATACAGCAAACTATGCACCTAAATTGATAAGGGTTATGAGCTTTTCCCTTCTGTGTTTGTCCAGGACCTATCAGATCTTGTCATTTTCTATGCAAGTGATAGTGATATTCCAGCAAGAACTCCTGCCTCCCTCCACACCAATCCATCTGTTTCACCAAGCCTGCATATGTGAGGGAAGACAAAATTTAGCAATTGAAGCAATCAGCTCTTGCTGCCCCTTCCCAGTCAACAAAACCTGTCTCCCCAACCCCCCCATCAAGCCACCTGCCTTCCAACCCTGAGTCCTTAAGCCACTACCAATCCCCCCCACTATCTCTGATGCCACCTCTTTCACAGGCGCAGATGAAGGCAATGTTCTTTCTGCCCATTCCCTCCCCTACTCATCCTTTGATGAGTAAAATGAAACTTTCTTTGTGCCAACTTATTATAATTGATTTTGTTCTTTCAGTTAATAATTAATAATATATTTTTTACATTGTTAGCATTCCCCATATGTAAAGAATGTTGTACATTTGATGTGGTAACATATAATTATTTCCATGGATATTTTCATTGTCATTAATAAATTAAAGACAATAAATGTAAATATTGCATTAGAATATTGCAATTAGACGTCAACTCTTGATATTTTGATATTATATGCATAACTCAATGCATTTTTTTAATAAAATCCATTGTAAACTTGGCTTTTTCCATTATAATTTAATAAAATGGACTCTGTTTATATTAGAGAGCCATTAACGCTTAGTACAAATATTGATACATAGTGCATTTTACAGCCTGTATATTTACCTATTGGTAATAATTCTATAAAAATTTTAGTTAGATTTTGCAAGGCAATAATAATGTAATTTGTTAATAAATTACTGTTTATTAATACATTACATTATTATTACCTAGCAAATTCAACTAAAAAGTTTATAGAATTATTACCAATAGGTAAATATACAGATTTTAAAATGCACTATGTATCAATATTCATACTAAGTGTTAATGTCTCTCTAATATAAACACAGTCCATTTCATTAAATTACAAGGGAAAAGGCCAAGTTTACAATGTATTTTATCAAACAAAATGCATTGGGTTATGCACATAATATCAAAATATCAAGAGTTGACGTCCATTTGCTATATTCTAATGCAATATTTACATTTATTGTCTTTAATTTAGTAATGATGATAGAAAATATTCACGTGTTGAATGTAGTACTATAAAAACCAGTTTTTTGATGTAATTCAAACAAAGTGTCAAATATTTATAACTTAATAAACAAATTAGAGTCAGCCCTCCAAAAGGTTATTGAGCTTTAATACAACATAAGGGAAATTGTGATAAATCAACTGGGAAATGAGGGAAGGGCCTTGGTCCAGCAAAATGAAGCTAAAAAATAGTCTGGGAACAATGGTCAACAAAGAACACAAGGAAATAATTTTAAATCTTCAAAAGGAAATACTCAAGCGGTTAGATTTCAAAATCAAAAGTTACAACTTGTGGGAATATGCAAAAACCAATAGAAAGAATACTCAAAAAATCAAACTAATTGAAGGAAATGAAGCCCCACATGAAATAAACACAAATAAAGAGGAAACCAATCAAATGGAAAAAGATGAAAAACAAACTGAGTCAAGAAGCAGGAGCACTTCAAGAAATACAGAAAATTTATCAAAGGAAAACCAAGAAGAAACACAAGTTGCAAGAAATATAAGAAAAATTAGGCCTAGGAAAATTAATGAAGAGCAGCCAATGCTCATGAAGTTTGCTGAGGTGGTGCCTGTGGCTGAGGGGGCCGCAGGGGAAACAATTAGTAGGTCTTTTTATGTTTTATTTATATCTATTTTAGTTATCACTAGGAATGGGGACAAGGTTGCGGAAGTGGCAGCTTTTACGCCGAGTTGGTTCTACGGGGGTTATCAGTCACTGGTAGCCCCTGTAAAACAAATAAATAAAAACCAAATAAATAAAATAATTCAACATAATATGAATAATTTTTCAAATATAAAAGCTAAAGATAGGGAATATTTACCACCTGCAGGGTGCTCCCTGTGGTTAAGGGAAGCATATGGAATAGGATCAAATATCAACTTCAAAGAGATGAATGAAATTTGTGGGGAGGTCAAGCTAAACTTTGATGAATATGTACAAAAGCATTCAAAGATTTCCATTTGCAAACATCAATGAATATGAAAAAACCTAATTAAAAATGACTTTCAAATAGGAACTGAATATCTAAAAACTGAATTTTTAATGAAGTATTCAAGGCATTGTCAAATAAATTTGGGGATGCAGTCCTTGTGAACACATTTAAACCTTTATTAATGTTGAGTTTATACTTCTGGGAAGTATAATAAACAAAATAAATGGGAAGATTAAGAAAAGAATGATACTTTATTAGATATGAATATAGGATATTATATAGTATCATGACAAGCCACATGCTGTCCATGTACATCATGGAGATCATGAGGCTTATCTGAGTAATGTTCCTCTTGAGTCACAAGGCTTAATCAAGTTGTGTTCCATTTAGGACCTGGATTGAGTGATCCCTGTCATAAATGGTTAATTGATAATGGTGCCACTAGTTTATTGACTAGGTAGTGAACCACTTGGTGAGCTGCTCAGTGATTTACTTGGGGTCTTAATTCCCCCAGAGGGAGTAATCAAAGATGTTGCAACATCTCCCCCTGGGGTGCTGGAAGGCGGAGCCTTGGGAATCTTCTTGAGAGTATCTGGTATATGGGCTTGATTTTGATCTAGTTTGGTGTTGGGTAAAGGGAGCCTTGAATTTGGTTGGGCTGCTCTTGCCTTACACAAACAAAGTTGATCATGATGCATACATTTCAGTTCAGTTCAGTTCAGTTTAAGATCTAATCTAATTTGATGAGGTAGGTGTTATTGGGCTTCACTTCCATGACAATGCCTGGTCCGCGTAACCCTGGGTCTAATTTGTGTTGGTTGTGATTGACAACCCAGATCTTGTCTCTGACTTGGAACCTTTCTTGTTGCAATGGGTTTTCTTCCTGCTAAACCTTTTGTTGTTCCATCACTTCTTGTTTCTTTCTGGCTTGTAGTAATTTTGGGTCATTACTGTCTGGTATCTTCTTTGGAAGTAGCAGTCATGGTCCTGTGGTTGTACTGACAAGTGAGGATTTCTGACCATAGACAAATTCATAAGGGCTTTTCACGTATTGCGGTTGACTTGTGTTCTGCAGACCATAAGGGCAATTGGTAGCATGTCAACCCAGGCTTTTGGATTGTTGGCAGACAACTTACTGAGGGCTTCCACTAGAGAGCCATTTAGTTGTTCTGCACGTCCATTTGCTTGTGGGTGATATGGGCTGGCTGTGACGTGTTTTATTTCATTTTTGGCAAGATAGATGTTGGTGTCAATAGCTTTGAGTTCAGTGCCTCCAACTGTGATTAAGAGGTCAGGCTTTCCAAACTTTGCTATGATTTCCTTGCCAATGAATTGTCTCACGTCATTGCCTTTGTGCTCTTTTGTGGCTTGTGCTACAGGCCATATGGTTGCATAGTTGATGGCTGTGATTATGTACTTCTTGCCTTTGCTTTCACCAGGCATAGGTCCCACAATATCCAACAACCATAACTTGAAGGGTTGTGTATGGATACAGTTACTACTGACTTGGGTGGAGCTTTGGTTTGTGCGTACTTCTCACAGACCTTGCATTGTTCCAGGACCTCTCTGATATCATCTAGCATGTTAGGCCACCAGTAGCAAGTCTTGAGATATTCATGCAAGTTTCTGCTATGGGTGTGTCCCAAGTCTCTGTGGTATTGGAGGATTGTGTCAATCTTTTGTGTTGACGGGACGTAGGGTACAGTGTCACCATTTGGGAGTATTTGGTGAAGGGTACCATATACGGTTTTGAAAAGATGTTTGTTCTTGAGGACTTTCTCTTGGATGTCCATAGGTGTGCCAGGTGGGAACCCTTCCTGGAGATTTCCCATGATTAACATGGGCCAGTCAGGGCTGCCATCAGTGCAAAGGATGTGTTTATTGTATAGCCTTGATAGGGCATCTGCATTAAGCATCTCTCTGCCTGGCTTGTATTCAATTTGCATGGGGTATCTCTTTATGAGACTCATCCATTTGGCTTTTCTTCTTGACAGGTGTTGTTGTGTTTTAAAGAATATCAACAACTTGTGGTTGGTGAGTACTTTGAACGTCTGGGCTCCTTCCAGATAGCATTTCCATTTCATGAGGCAGTGTATGATGGCAACCAATTCCTTATTGTGTATAGGGTATCTTTGTTTGCCATCTGATAGCTTCCTTGATTCATATTCCATGGGGAGGAAGTCCTTTTGGGCTGTTTGGATACAGAGGACTCCTCCTATGGCATAATCAGAGGCGTCAGTTTCTAGCTCATAGATACCCTTATGGTTTGGGTATTGCAGGATGGGGGCAGTAATCATGCGCTCTTTCAGTTGGCGGAAATGTTGATCTTGTAAAGGTGTCCAGACAAATTTGGTTGTTTTCCCAGTGATGGCTGACAAGGGGGCTGTCAGAGCGCCCCAGTCAGGGATGAACCTGCGTACATAAGCTACCATTCCAAGGAAAGTGGGGAGTTTGCTCTTGTTCCTTGGGGCTGGCATCTTTGTTATGGTGTGTATTTTGTCTGGATCTGGCTTGATATTGTCCTTGCTAATGATATGGCCAAGGAATGGAAGTTCAGTTGAGAAGAACTTGCATTTGGACAGTTTGGCAATCAGTTGGTTTTCCTGCAGGGTACAGAAGACTGTGTGGACGTCTTCCCAGTGTTGTTGTAGGTTGGGACTGTAAATGATGATGTTGTCCAGGTAGATGATTGCTCTTTTTCCAATGTGTTCCTTGAATACTTCATTCATGAAGGTTACAAAGGTACTGGGTGCGTTTTTCATGCCAAAATTGAGGACAACACATTCAAATGACCTGTATTTAGTTCAAAATGCAGTCTTTGGAATGTCTTCAGGTTTCACACAAATTTGGTGATATCCTGCTGTCAAACTAATTTTTGTGAAGATTTGGGACCCCCCCAGGGCATCAAAAAGGTCATCAATTAGGGGCAAGGGATACCTGTTCTTTATTGTGACCTTGTTAGGGGCCCTGTAGTCTGTGACCAGGCAGATGCCTCCATCTTTCTTTGCCACAAAGAAGACAGTGGCACCAAAGGGTGATTTTGAGGGTCTGATGAGGCCTTTCTTGAGTGCTTTGTCAAGGTAAGCTTTCAGAGTGTCATCTTCTTGTGGTGTGAAGCAGTAGATGGGTTGTGCCTTAGGAACGCTACCTTTTAGGTCAATCTTGTGTTGTATACCCCAATCAGGGGTTCAACCTGGGTAGTGTTTCTTGGAATACAGAGGAAAATTAATTGACTAGCTGGTCTCTAATTGGGTTCTGTTTGTGTTGAGTTTCTGTGTTTTTGAAGTTGATGACTTCATACGTACATGTGCTCCAATTGATTTTGCTGATGTTAGTTTCTTTCTCCATTTCCATGATCTTTACAAATATGTGGTCCCTCATGAGGGTGTCAAGATGTGTTGGGTACATATGATGGTGGAATTCTCCTTGCTGGATAGTGAGGGTGGCACTGTCCCAGTTGATGTGAGGCTTTGTCTTTTGCATCCAATCTAATCCAAGTATGATATTGTATAGGGAATTAGAATGATGGGGCCGCTAATTGTTGTTTGGATGTCTCCAATTTGGGCCCAGAAAGGTCTGGTCTTGTGGATAACTGGTGTGCTGCAGTTGTCTGCCATGATGACTTTCTTGATGCTACTTCAAATGGTAGGTAACTTCATGAGGTCTGCAAAACTCTTGTTAATGAGTGATTGATTGGCTCCAGTGTTTAATATTACTGTGCCCTGGTATCTCCAAAAATAGAAAGGATAGGTAAGGAGTTTATTTCCAGCTAGGGCGGCAAACAGTAGAGGATTACTGGAGGGAACCTGGATCATGGTGATTGAGTCCACATCCTTTTCTCTGTCCAAGTCTTTTGAAGAGGGGGAGGGCGGCTTGCCTAAGCAATCCCCTGCGCTTTTCCCTCCTTGGTGGTATCTTTGGTGCTGGCCTGGTTGGCTTGTGCAGTGTGATTCCTGTTTGAGGATGGGTACTGTTGGCTCGGTTGTTTTGCTTATTAGGGTGAGGCTCTCTCTTAGCTTCAGGGTTTTCCTTGTACTTGTTGATGGTGTGTAGATGATCAGGCTTCTGAGCTGCGCGTTTTCATTCTAGGAATACATCCCCAAGGTTCTTGCAGCAGGTCATGTCAAACTGACGTCTAATGTATATGGAAAGGCCATTGTAGAAGTCCAGGCGTGGTCCAGGTTCATCAAAGTTGATGGTGTTGAGCACACATTCACGTAGTCCTTCATATGCTGGAATGTATTCTTTGATGGTTCCTGTCATTTTGAAGGTTTGAAGGTTTGAAGCTCGGTCATAATCACCACATCTGAGTCCTTCATGGAGAGCTTTTTGAGGAATGCTGTTGCAGATCCTGAATGGATTAGACATAAAGTTATCCACTTAGGGATTAAGCAAAGGAACAATTGCATGATTGTGCTATTGCATCCTGATTCTACTAGTGATAAAGACATTTGAAACGCCTCTAAAACAGGTGTTTGATTTTCCTTTCAAATGGGCATCAGGCACGGGCTTCACTTCCAGGATTATAAATAGAACAATGAAGTTATTTATATCTACCTCCTTAAGGAAAGCTGTGTGGATGCAGTTGTTCTCTTGCGCGGGACTTTTAGCTGTGCCAATCCACTCTCCTCTATTAGGGAAGTCCTTCTGTTTGTGCCTCCCTGACTCTGGTGGAAATTCACCTGCCTCACTCTATATAAGTGCACTACTATCTAAATAAACACCAGTTTTGTCTTATTATCTTCTTATATTCTTCTGTGCTTACCCAGGCTGTCACTATATCACAATAGGTATAGTATTAAGATAAAGAAGTAGTAGACTAAATATTTGTAGAGATCAGCACCCAGGCTGCATATTTTACAACAAATGCAGCCTTGAACACTTCCCAATTTTCCTTCTGGTCAGGATGTTGGGCTAGCTATTTGGTAATAAAATGGGAAGCAGTCCCTGTGACACAGAGGGCAATCTCACTGACCCAGAGTCTTTGGGGATACTCTACTTGTTCAAACTTGCTCTCGGTGCTGTTGATCCAAAGAGAGGCATTCTCACAGCGTAGTCCTGCAAAGGCGCCAATCTCAGCGGTACGTAAGCGTTGAAACACGATATTGGGTATCTCAGGTTGCATGGGCGCTGTTGTGGTTGGCGTGGTGGGGAACAGTCTGCGGGCTTTGAGAGTGTTGTACTGATCAATGGGTACAAGGACGTTATTGTAGATGGCAAGGCCTGGGGGAACATCTTGTCCTACTTCATAATCTCTCCAGCTATTAGGGAGTGAAATTGTCTGGGTTCTTTTCTTGGGAGGAATTTCATTTGAGTTGGGTAGGTATGGATAACCTACCTGTGCTACCACTGTCAAGTTTATACTTCTGGGAAGTATAACAAACAAGATAAAGGGGAAAATTAAGAAGAGAATGATACTTTATTGAATATGAATATAGAATATTATATATTATCATGACAAGCCACATGTTGTTCATGTACGTCATGGAGATCATGGGGCTTATCTGAGTAATGTTCCTCTTGAGGCATGAGGCTTAATCAAGTTATGTTCCATTTAGGACCTGGATTGAGTGATCCCCATCATAGATGGTTAACTGATAATGGTGCCACTGGTTTATTGAATGGGCGGTGAACCACTCGGTGAGCCGCTCAGTGATTTACTTGGGGTGTTAATTCTCCAAGAGGGAGTAATTGAAGATGTTGCGACAGGGATCATCATTTGTTCATGTTGTTAGATTCAGAAATTTGAGTTGACTTCCTAGTCTGGCTCTGAGTGACTGGATAATTGGATTGCGGGTCACAAACCCGCTTACTCAGAACCTTGCTGGCGGGTCGAGCCTGCTGTTTTGATACTTAATTGTATGATTTTTAAAAAGTGGTTCAACTCCAGCAAAGAGGGTTATCTGTCTTATCCAACTCTAGAATATGTGGATTAAAATAGAAAGGGAGTACCAGATTGTTTAAGATACTCTTATTTGATTGGATATTTATCCTCTATGCTGAGGATAGACTTGACTGGAGAAAAGAGAGCTTGATTAATTTAAATTATAATATAAGTTAGATGCAAAATGGCAGTTTAAGTAAGTGATGGCTGGCTTGCACATTTCGAGTTTATTTATTTATTTTGAATTGTAATAATATAATATGCTACACGGATGCATCGCCTGATCCAAAGGTTTGCAGATTGTTTCAGAGTTAACGTTGCTTACTACTGCATCATCCTAATCAGGATTTGAGCAGAGTGAATCAGCTTTAATAATTTCAAGACTAAATAAAATATGTTTTGTAGAGTTTAGAGTAACTAAATAAATTTTCAGATAGTTCCGATCAAAATGGTACTAAACATCACAGCTGCATTAGATGTTGAGATTTAGAGTTAAGTGTTGGAATTGGGCTCGCGTCATAATCAAAGGTCCGGTCTCAGAATGACACATTCAAATTACACTTAGTACACATCGAAATGCTAAAAATAGAGCTTTTCTGTGGATTTTAAACCATTATAATGTTTAATAGCGTATTTTAAAGCTACGTATCAGCTTTATATTTTGATCGAATTCATAAAATAAAATAAAATTTTGTTTTTTTAAACTGAAAAGTGTTCCCCGCTTATTTAGATTTCTATTTTAAAATTATACTTTGAATATGTAATTTTACTTTAAACAAATATCACATAAATGGAATTTAAAAGACTGTATAAATGAGTTTTTAAACTAAAAATATATTTGAGTAATCGCGCTTAAAAATTAAAAACATTATTAAATTGGTATATTACGCTCAATTTATATCTGGCCTTGGACGGGAAACAGCCTAGTTTGGAGTAAACCAACCGACGTGCTTATCCTTTCTCCCGGTTTAAAAGACTAAATATGCTTTTATATCGCGCAGTGTGGCATAGTTCAGCACGTGGCGTTTCTGAGGGGTAAAGTTAAGTGGAATTAGTAGATATCTAAGACGTAGCTATTCCCATAGAACGGACTAGGCTAAATAGACTATTTGCCATGGTATTTGATCTCTCGAACTATGATTAGGCTCCTCAACAGTCAAAGGCACTGCTTATAATGGATTGGTTATTCTTATCAATAGGATGAGTGGCATCAAGTTTGATGTTACACATGCGTGAATACAATCTTCGGGCACTGGTATATATCGACTTCCTCACCCACGCCCAGAGCCATTTTGGTAAGCTAGTAAATGAAGTTCTTCGCAATCCTGCTTGCAGGCATTTCAGTTGCCTACAATCCTTTGGGTGCAAGCTTGCGTGACTTTGCATGTGCTAGATGGCTAGGAAACGAGTGCTCTTATTGGATGCGGTGCTATATCAATGGCAGCTTCAACAGGAATCACACTGAGGAAGGCTGTGTAAAAGCAGGGCTTGAATTCAATGGCAATGCGTGCTGGGCAAGAAGAATCCGAGGGAAACTATTTGGAGGAAATAAGAATTGTCCCTATTTGGCCTCCACCTTCTGCCCCCGAACTGCTGGCATGTACTATACTTGCCTCAAAGAATGAAACGTCCACATTGCCATCTCAAAAATCATGTTGTACGTGAAGAGAAATATCAATGTTGGTATGAAATCAAATAGGATGCTGCTATCCACCTACAGCTTTCCTTTTCAACCTACACAATAAAAGTATATATATATATCCCCCTTTACACTAAGGCAATCTATCATATCATCAATAAATATTTAACCCCTGCTTATTTTTAAATTCCAATAATGCCCCACCAAATTAGCTTTAAAATAATTTAATATTTTTTATTTCTGAACCTCTTTGAATAACATATCAAAACACCAAACTACTATTTGATTCAAACCGTCGAAAAGCCAGAAGCCAAGAATTCCAAAATTGTTCATTTTACTAATCCAATAGCAATCGATTTGCTGATAAAGAGCCAAGACAACTTACTCCTAGACCAGTTTTCAATAAACTGACACTTCAACCATATCAGTCCACAGCTCTCAAAGATATAATATCTTATCCCAAATAAATACCCCATCTTACTCTTTTATAAGCCAAATGCTATTTTTAATTATTTCAGTATAGATTTAACTATAACTTTATTCAATTAAATCCTTTAACCCCAAACATATTCCAGCTTTAATCTATCCTGATAACCATTTACTAAATACATCAATATATTCTCCAATATCCAATTTCTATACCGAATAAGCCACAAAAACAGGTTACATATGTGCTGAAAAGTTACCTTGGTATCAAAAACCAGTACAATCCCTAAATACAAACTCCCTCCAAAAAATAAAAAAATATTTCTCATCAATTGTTGCAAAGACATATAAGCAGAAACTCCCTTGACCCACAATTAAAGCAATCAGGATCATCCAACCACATGGGACATTATTTTTCTTGTTATGCCTAGGCGCCAGATTGGTTATTTTATAACTTAATCACATTATTCATATTCAAATTATTCAGAAAGAGTAAAATACAATCAATCCCAAATATTTAATTGATCTTGGGCTTGGGTGATTTTTTAAAAAATAATTCATTGATTTTATAATTGAAAATTGCAACTTATAGTACTACTGAAAATATCTTAAGTGCTACTACAAACCAAAAATATTTATGATGAGTTGCATGGGAGAGTAATAGCAGCCCCAAAGCTATAAATGCTATTACCCTATCTTTGGCTCATCATAAATATTCTTAGTTTGTTTCAGAAAAAAAGGTTGTTGTTTTTGAAAGACTGATAACTCTATTTAAAATACACCCTCTAGTAAGCTGCCCTACTTCATGAACTTGCCCCAATACACTACTAGCATCTTCTGATATTTTTGTTTCTCTGGTATCATCACGTGATTTCAAATGATAAAATATCTCAGAATATTCTGAGAAGCTTTCAAATGTTAAAGGTGAAGTATATAACTTCCCATCTTTCATCAAATATGAAAGATTAATGCGCAGATTTTTAACTTCAAGCTCTCTTTTTATAGGCCTAAATTTCCTTTCATAAATATAAAAAAATGCTTTTTGGGAAACAATTGAACCAGTTAAAGATGAATTGTATAATTCTTTTCTTCTTTCTTCTTTCTCACAAATATTTTTTAGATCATTAATGTTGTTAATATAAAGTACATTTTCTTTTTCCTTTAAAATTTTTGATATTACACCAAAGTGACCATCAACAATGCTTTTTCCATGGCATTCAACAAAACGGTTATATTTTATGGAACCCTTAATATATTTAGGTGCCTCTTTAAATAAGTAATATAAAAATTCATATGATCTAAAATGATTTCCATTATCTGTCCATACTTTTATATTTTTTATTTTTTTAAATCTATCTAATTTAAGAAGACTTATTAGACATTCACCTGAAAATAAAGAATCATGTGATAATATTTGAGACAAAAAATCATGATATTCATATTTAATTTTATTGTTTTCTTTAAAAACTAATGCAAACCCTAATAATGAGATTGGTTTTTTTGAATAAAAACAATTATTGGTCTCAATTGGACCACCTCCAACCTTTAAGTTTTCTTTATAATCTATAACTACAACACAAGACTCATCATCTAGTTCATTAATATCTTTTTTATATTCACAATTTTGATGAACATAAAAGTCTTGGTGCTGATTAATAGTCTTTAAGTCATTGTCTATAGATTCTGGTAATGGTAAGTTTTTACTTTCACATTCTTCCTTCTTTTTTCTAGTGAATTTTTTAAATTACAAATATTGCACATATCGGTTTGTTTTTTACTTTTTATTATATTTTTAGGGATTAATTTATAGTAAGTAGAAATTGAAACTGAAATTTCATTTTTTATTTTCATATTTTCATATATTTCTTTTTTTGTTTTAAGTAGAGAGTATTTAATTTCAGTTGAGTAATTACTCATCTCTTTTTCTATATCTTTATAAATTTTTTCAGGCACTTTTTTTGTAAACTGGCTTGTTTCAAAAGAATTTTCCAGCAATTTTTTAATTATTTTTTTAGTTATTTCTTTTTTTAATGAATAGTTATTATTTTTTTGGCTTTTTTTGTTTAAGCTTACATTTTTATTTTTATTTATTTTTCTTGAGTATTCAAACTCACTTTTGGTTATATTAAACCCCATATCATTAAGCTCTTTTAAAGAGTAACTGGAAGTAACCAGAGATCGCAAGGCTGGGAGATGTTTTTGGGGAGAAGATTTCATGAGATCCTTTAAGTTTTCAATGAACTCATTGCCTTTTTGATTTTGAATAGTTGGCAGGAACTGAGCTTTCCCAAATTCAGTTTGAGTAAGGAAGTGCTTGATGAAATTATCAAGATCATCACCAGCAATAAAGAGGAATGCCTTTTTTAACATTGCAATTCTCTCTCTTTTTGTTGAAGCTCCCAAGGAAAAAAAGGGTAGCATGGAAGAAGTAAATTTAACTGAGGACATGGTAGTATTTTGAATCTGTAATTAGGTCAGATCTTTGATGTGTGCCTTAATGATGGAGTAGTTATGATCAGAATGTGGTCTTTGAATTGGGTTATTTGGATTAGAAGCTTTGTGGTACTTTAGCTCTTATATACCAAGCTAAATGACACCATTCTGAAAGAAATGATGTGATAGCTTTTATTATAGTTTGAACTTGAATTTATGTTTGCAGAAATTAATTAAATACCCAGTTTTCATGCACAAGTGATATATGTGAAGCAGCTAAGCATTATTATTACATCATATCCTCTTTGTAATCAATGCAAATCAATTAAAATGATGTATTCAGTTAATTGTAACTCTTCCGCATATTTTTAAATGATAAAATATTAAAGAATTCCATTTAAAGAATGCTCAATTTGAGGTTCGAAGCTCACTTGAACCTTAAAATCAATCTAAACAGTGATAAAAACATCCTAACTTCAAACTATCATAAAATCCTAGAGAATTGAGCTTTTTAAATAAAATAAAATGCAAAAATAAAGCTCTCAATCTTATCTTTAATTTCGTCAAATAAAAAACATCTGTTGTGTATTCAAAAAAGAGTATTTATTAGCTTTGAAGTGATCTACTTTATATCATTAGATATAATCATATAATAAAATCTGGATTATGCTCTTTTAAATTACTTTTGCTTTAATATTGAGCATAGTATACATATTAAAATTTTTACACCAATAGAAAGATAAGATTCTTAGCTTCATTTTGATAGTTTACAGTGTGAAAAAATATTAATTTTTCATTGAGTTATTAATGTTTTAAATATAAATTATGTAATTAGTTACTTTTTCAAAATCGAACTGTGTTATGCTGCGACTTGAGCAGCATGTGCATTAGAAAATGGCCTAACCTCTAAAATAATGACCCA